>OX451406.1:1659822-2035599 GCA_949629135.1 Eremobia ochroleuca | reverse complement strand
GGCGGCTTACGAGCTGGCTAGGCTCACCAGTGTTATGATTTTAAGATACCTAACGTGATAAAGAAGTATTATTAAGAAAAGACATGGGATCGGGGAATCCCCGGCATGAACGAAGTTCAAAATGACAATCCAAGATGGTGGCTGTGAAAATATAAAAATATTCGTGACCGCCATCTCGGATTTTCATTTTGATCTCACTATCGGCTTCAGCACCCTCGAAAACCATGAAACCTTATCTCTGTCTGACTTTCTCTATTATATTATTATGTAATAAAAAGTCGTATGGCATATCGCGTTTTCGCTACGTGACGATTTCTCCCAGCATACACCACCGCAAGGTCTGTTAAAGAACTTAGTTCCAAAAATATCTCAAGAATTTCCTCAAATCCTATCAAGAACAACTAAAAAAGTAAAAAATCTACAACTTCACGGAAATCGTAAATATACCCAGACTTGATGACCTTATCACATAGTTCTGTAAGATTTAAATCAGGCACGCGATACCAACGAAGTGGGTTATAGACATATTTTATGTATAATGACACCATAACTCATGATGCGTCAATCTATTGAATCGGTTGTAAAAGAAGTAGAAAATCGCGAATTCCGGGTAAAAGAGTAGTTTTGGTTTTCCAAAAGTTTCTGATCACTAAAAGTGAGAATAATTTTAGTTCTTTTGCTGTGTGAAAAGATGCATTTGCCCTACAAAAATTGTATCAATTGTTATTAAAATATCGTAAATATTTTATTTTTCATTTTATATTCCATAAATGGTCTTTAACAATCCCATGACCTAATGAAGGTCATCCCCTGGATGCTAAAAGCACTGGACCAGTCAATTTAGCGACGTTTGGGGGAATCTTTCGACTGAATGATGATAACGACAGAATCCCTTTAAATCGCGAGAAGTTAGGGCAAAATACAATCATTATCGTTCACTGTATTCAATCAAAAAGAGCAGTGGTAGCCAAGTGGTAACGGCAGCAATTTACGAGTTGTAGGTCGTAGGTTCGAAGCCAGATAGGCGCTTTACTTTGAGTAAATTATTTCAACACCACTGCTTTCTAAACGGCGAAGGAAAACATCGCGAGGAAACCGGCATGTAATAGAACCGAAAATTCGAAAACATGTGACATTCCCCAACCCGCACTGGGCCTGCGTAGTGGATTGCGGCCCACCCTCTTACAGAGAGGAGGCCAGTGTCCTCAGTAGTGGCAACATTGGAATATAATACTCATTATTATGTACACCATATAAATTACAGACATTAATAAAGAAACACTAGCTTTTGCCCGCGGCTTTGTTTGCGTTAATTTAGAATTTGACAATCAATTCGGGTTGTACTCTGCTTGTTGTTTAGCCGTTGCACTTATGGGTTCAGAACGGAACATAATTCTAGGACGCTCCTATACACAATGTTGTATGTCCTTCTATTTGGTGCTAATACGTACAAATTCTGGGCATTGGACACACGTGAACATGCTACATATACCTGGCCGTGAGAAAAACATGGCTTTTCCAAATACATCCCTGCTACCTGCAATGTTTGCCCTTGTCTATAATATTATAGTTAGGAGGATGGAAAACCGGTCTATAGACACTCTAGACTCATAAAATGTAATAGGATTAAATTAAAAAAAAAAAGCCCTTAACTCTAAAGTTTCAAATATACATAATTCAATCATGATTCGAAAAACACGTGGCGCCATTATCATAACAACGTTATTGTTGCTTTCCTCGGAAACAGCACTGTTTTTCGGGATGAAAGGTACCCTATGTCCGTTTCTGTACACCTGACAACGTAAATTCAAAATTTCAGCATGAACGGTTCAGTTGTTTAGGCGTGAAAAGGTAACAAACAAACAAACTTACTTTCGCATTTATAATATTAGTTAGGATTATAGGCTAATCAATGCTTATTCAAAAAGAAGGCTGCATTTACTTGTAGACATATACAGTCTCACGTCCCACACAACTTGGCTCAATTTTACGAACACTCACGGAAACAGACGATCCGTAACGAAGGACCAAATTTTTTCTCACTATAATATAATTCTATATACCGTTCCCAGATTCCGAACAGACTCCCTCTTACCATACTAACTGGAGCACCCGTGCCCCGCATATTAAGCATATATCAATTGATTTGTAATATGTTTTATTTCTCCAAAACCGATAATTTAATATGTATACGTGACCTTTTTATGCATTGTTCGCAAATTCCACGGACTGATTTTTTTCGCAATTCGGTAGCTGGTGAATTTTATTTGAAGTTTTTCCGCCGAGTTCTGTGGCGGTTTTATTGATATTGATGTTCAATTGAGTGGGTATTGTTTGCATGGTTACAAATAAGGTTTTTTCATTTCGTTGTTATATTTCTTTATTCCCAAAAAAATTAAATACCGAAAAGTAAGCCTATCTTTTCGGTATTGAAATTTTTTCTCAGGGAGGGGGTTGTAGCTAAGTAATAATAGTCGCACGGGGCGATCGATCAGGTTAAGCTACGCTTGCCGCGGTTGAGCCGTGGATCGGGCACCACCTTTACATACCAAGACCCCTCCGTGTCTCAGAAAGCACGTTAAGCCGTTAGTCCCTGCTGTCATTCGTGGATTATTGGCAGTCGTTACGGGTCGTCAGAAGCCTGACAATCTGACAACCAGACTTACCAAGTGGAATCGTAGTCAGCCAGTAACTGGGATGTGGAGGTCAGATAGACAGTCCCTCCGTGTGATCTTGGTATGTAAAGATGGTAACCCATCCACGGACTAACCCTGGCAAGCGTAGCTTAACTTGATTGATTGACCCGTGCGTCTCATATAACTAAGCCACAAGTCCCCTCAAGCCAAAGTTACACTACCTGATACCCCGAAATCAATACTCAAGAATGTTTGTCAAGCACTGTGACAGGAAGACTGGATATAAAGTTGAGTCTCTTTCAACACAGACAAACATTACTCTCATATTTCCTCCGCGCTGTTGGGAAAACCAAAGACAGCGTTGCTCATATTTTTGTAAAAGTTCCGAAGTTCTACCATCATCTGTTGCTTTGTTGAATTCTGATTGAATAACGAATAAACAAGCAAATGTTGCGTTTAGAATACTAATTTGGTTTATTTCACTTTTTGACGAAGAATTTTCGTCTTGTTGTGAATTTTTCTTTTAAATTTTCCAGTTGGTTTGATGATTAAAGGGTGGATTTTAAGGAGTCAACAGCAGTACCTTCCTGTACGATAAGTACGATTCACCAATTATTTTAATAGACTAACTGTGCCCGTGACTTCGTTCGCATTCATGTTGGAAAAACAAATTGAATTTCATGCACTTATTTTATTTTGCGCGGAAACTTTATTTATTTTCTAATATAAAAGTAACATTAGTTACTCCTCATAACATCAGCTATCTGCCAATAAAAGTCTCGTCAAAATCAGTCCGTTCGTTTCGAAGTTGCTGGAACAAACAGATATCCAAATAATTTTAATATTTTTTTTTCTTCTAAACTTTCACATGCATTTAGTACGCTGTTATTGTGACATCGCACTATGTTATATTGTTTAATTGTGTATATAGATAGATGTATAGATATACAGGAACACTCTAAGCACTATAGGTGTACATATTTACATTAAATGTCGAATTCTACCTAATTGATTAATTGGACAATTACAATGACTGAATTAATTTGCAACTATAATTGATGAAAACTACACAGCAATTTATTTAAGAATACAAACTAAACTGATTAGAAATATTAAGTAATGTGCACGTATTTCCATGCATTTTATGGACGTGGACGTCCAAGATAAAATCGTCACGTTATAAATGATCAAAATGCATATCCAAATTTCTATTATAAACAAATTACCTTAAGCTGTCAAGTTTTTTCACATTAAAACTGAAGGAATTATGGGGTTTATTTATAAACGATGACCAAAGTTAAATGACGTTTAAACGACTAAAATGTATGGTTAAACATTCGCTAATTACAATTTTTTTTTAATAATACTTTTTTTAAATAATATTCCAAACTAAGTAGAGCTTGTGCTATGAGTACTAGACAACTGATAAGCATACATATATATTTCTAAATACATACATATTATAGATAAATTACACCCAGACAAAGAACAAATGATCGTGCTCATCACACAAACATTTGTCCTAGGTGGGAATCACACCCACGACCTTGCGCATAGCAGGAAGGGCCACTGACCACTAGACCAACAGGCCTGCCAAAATTAAACTTTAATCAACGTTTATGAATAATGGAGTATAGTTATTTGGCTCTTGAGATACAGGAACTCCTAGTACAAGAGCCAGGGCTACACTGATGTTTGTGTCTTGAAGTGAGAAAAATACTATTATTATTATTATTAAATTCTACACCTAATTAGGCGTAAAGCCCTTACTCTCAACTAAAATGGAGGCCAAAGGAGCTTATAGCAAAAATACAAATGTATTTTTTCACATCGAAAAATAAAATAATAATAAAATGTCGAGCCATATTTTACAAAAGTTTCCTTTCAGGTACATTTTTATATCTATAGACGATACATCAACTTGACAGGGGACCCTTGCTGTCACATTTTGATGTCAAAATGGCTGAAGCGGCGCAAAATGGCGTCTGTAGAACTGTCACTCAAATACGCACTCTTTTTTTTTGTGTTTTTGTCATTTTCTAAAATGATGATAATGTATCTTTATTTTCCGAATGGAATAACAGACACCTGTTTATTTATTATTTTGTTTGGTTGAAATGAATTGTATCGTGTTTTCTAAGCTTGGGGGGGTTATGAAATGAAATGGCAGTGTTCTTTTGTGCAAATTAAATAAAATGTTTGTGAGTTATTGAACCGTTTCATGTTGGTGTATTGTAAGATGAGGAGGTCTTGGCTAAGTAATAACAGCCGGAAGGGATGATCGACTAGGTTAAGCTACGCCTGCCACGGTTGGTCCGTGGATGGGTGACCATCTTTATTTACACCTCCGTGCCTCGGAAAGCACGTTAAGCCGTTGGTCATTCAAGGGTCTTTACTTTACATGGTTAGACTGGAAGCCGACCCTAACATACATAGTTGAGCACAGGCTAGGCAGATTGATTACATTGTAAGAGTTTAGGATGATGCAGGGACGTGTGTGTTTTTAATGTATCTATAATATGTATGTATTTAGAAATATATATGTATGTTTATCAGTTGTCTAGTACTCATAGCACAAGCTCTGCTTAGTTTGGGACTAGATGGCGTTGTGTGAAAGTTGTGGAATATTATTATTATTATTATTTTATTAGTTCGGTATGCATTGTAATTAGCATTTAGGATGTGACTGTTAAAATTGTTTTTTTTTTTTTAAGAACAACTTATATGATTTGCAACGATTAATACAAATGACTGAAGTGGCAATGGGCCGGCCATATTAGACGTCCGTTGCGGTAGACGTATTCTTGAGTGGCGACTGCGAATCAGCAAACGTAAGTTAGGACTCAGGCTAGATGGAGCGACGATCTTCGCAGGGTGACTGGTGGCAGCTGGATGAGAGTTGCCGAGAATCGAGCTGAATGGCGTGCAATTGGAGAGCCTATATCCAGCAGTGGACTGCTGAAGACGATGAATCAAATACAAATGAACTGAATGAAGCAAAATGTGCATGAAGGGATCTTATCAGGTGGCATTCTGTAGTTTCTGCCAAAGCTAATGGAAAAAGGCGTTAATTTGTGCATGTACCTACATAATTACGTAATATCAAATGGGCATGCTTTCAAAAAGGTACGTAAATCAAGTTATAATTTATCACCATCTGATTTCTAGTAAAAGTAGAAAGATAGTAGTAGGTACCCGATTGTTATCTAGTGAAGGCAATGCAATATTAATTTCGATTCACGCCTCAAAGTCTTCCTCCGGAAAAAATCTGTGGAATTACAACTCCAAGTCATACTTGCAATGATATATTTGAAAGGAATGGAATTTCACGACATGTTTAATACGCCTTTTAAGCAAACATTGACGCGTTTTGAGAGAAGTGGTGATGAAATAAGCTCATGACTGAGTTATAAAGAAGTAAGAAATGAGTAGGTTCTTGCCATGTTTGAACTCGCAACTTCAATCAACTCAGCCTATCGCAGTCCACTGCTGGACATAGGCCTCTCCCAGACTGCGCCACAGCACCATGTCCTCCGCCTTCCGCATCCAGTCTACCACAGCCTCCTTCTTTAGGTCGTCCGTCCATCTAGCTGGGGGCGTCCCACACTACGCAACTTAGCAGAAGCATATTCAGTCTATAATGTTCCCACAGCTGGGACAAAAGCTTCCTCTCGGTGAGAAGAAGTAGGTAACACAGGCCTTCTTTATGAGAGGGAGTGGGTCATAATCCACCACGCGGCTCAGTGCGGGTTAATGGATGTAACATCTCTTCGAATTTTTGGGTTTAGGACATTCCGGTTTCCTCACGATGTTTTCCTTTACTGTTTCGAGAGCAGTGGTGATGAAACAATTCCATGACTTTCTTAGAAGGTAAGAAATTAGCAGGTTCTTGCCATATTTGACCATGCAACGTACTCCTCAGTAAAAGCTAGTTTTAAGTGTCTATATTTTCCGAACCACGCATCGTTACGATTCGGTAACTCTATTTATCTCGAAAAAAGCTCATGCTGCCAAACAAAAGAACAATAAACATATTGAGCAATAAATAACAAGAAGAGAATGAACGAAAAGGAATGAATGAACTACGGCACAGTGACGTCATGGGTCCAGAATGCTGACGGTGCTAACTGAATGAAATATATTTTTATAAAGAAAGCTGGTCTCAGCACTTGGTCTTTCGAACCAAGTCGCATATTTCGTTTTCCGTACAAAAAGGTAATTTTTATCCTTGTGCTTGATTTCACCAGTAATGGCTGGTAAGTATCTTGACATTATCATTAGTCTTAAGCATTTACCTTCGCAAATAATATGAAGGTCGTGATATCCCAGTGTTGGGTTCAAATCCTAGTAAGTACCAAAGTAACGTTTTCAACTCATGTGTACTTTCTGATTTATCTTGGACATTGCGGACATCGCTGAAGGAAAACGTCGAAAATAATAAAAGAAAAAACCTGGAATTATAATTAATATAAGTTTGAGATCGCCAACCCGCCTTGAGCAAGCGTGGTGATCAACTTCCTTCCTGAACAACCACCTTCTCTGAATGAAAAGAGGCCTTTGCAATGCTGTGGGACCATAATAAGCCGGTATTATTATGATAATTGCTAAGTCCACGATTTTAGTGATTTCTAAAATATTTGCATGTACCTAATTCCTATCCGCAGTTAAGCTACGCTTGCCACGGTTGGTCCGTGGATGGGTGACCATCTTTACATACCAAGATCACACGGAGCGACTGCCTATCTGACCACCACAACCCAGTTACTGTGTAATACGATACCCCTAGTATCGTATTACACAATAACTGGGTTGTGGTGGTCAGATAGGAAGTCGCTCCTTGTAAAATACTGGTATTGTAACCGGTTAGACTCGAAGCTGATCCCATTATAATAAGGAAAAGGCTAGGCAGATGATGATGAATATCGTAGTAAGTAACAAAAAAAAATGTAATAATTACATAATATTATTATGAGGTAAGATTTGTGAGTTTGTATGTAGGAGTAATGTTCGGAAATGCTGATCCGATTCTGAAAATTCTTTTACTGATAGAATGCTGCACTATTGCTAAGTGCCAAAGGATATGTTTTATGTTAACTGACTTCACGCGAACTAAGTCGCCGGCAGGAGCTAATTAGCAATAAAATAGGAAAAAAGTTAAAATATACTATGAAAATTATTCCTTTAATTCTTCATGACTTCGGTGTGACATGATTCCGGGGTGAGATTAAAGCTGCCCTTACTTCCACAGAGTCACGTCTCGGCAATTAAACAACGTTGGATTTGCTTCTGAGTTATCTCACACGTAACTGTTCAGGGTATCACAGGCCAGTGCTGGCTTTAATTCTCCAAAAACGGCAACGGTTATCACTGTGCTGAGTAAAATTCAAATAATTTATTTTTAGTAGGCCATTAAAAGGAACTTTTGAATGTCAAGATTTACAAGAAACATAATTGAATCTTGTTGCCCCTTGCAAAAGGTAACTTCGTATGGAGAAGAATTGTCAAAAAACTCAATAATTACTCTTTTAAAATGTTGTACAATATTTTGCTTACAGTAATTATTATCTATAGCCGGCTTCGCTCAGGGAGTTGATATGAGATTGTGTGGTAGTTGGAATAAACTTTACAACAACAACTTACACCACAACTTACAACAACAACTACAACAAACAACACCCACAACTACAACTTAGCAACATTACAATTTTTTTATTGAAAATACATTCTAACTACAATACCGTAACTATAATAAAGTGTATTCTATTCTATTCTATTCTATTCTACTTGTTTATAAACAACATTTTTCATTTTTCCGGGGTATGTATGTATAAATTTTTCGAATTTCCTACTCAATGATCTACGATCGATCGACGATGATCTTTCTATATTCCTGAATACTCTCGAATGTTCCCAAACTGAATGAACCTGAATGATGTTTCTGAATGTTCCTGAATGTTGTGGAATGCTCTCGAATGCTCTCGAATGCTCTGTACTGTTCTAGAAATTTCTAGATGGCAAAAAATTCAGCCCTTATATCTTCAAAAGCACGCCCTTCTGTTAAAAACGGGAACCTTCTTCATGGACAGGATATAGAGGGTTACCACACCATATATTGATTATACTGTGACTCATTTCTAAGTTTTAGCGGCACGCACATTGTACACTTTCTTTTATAACATATATTGATTAACAAACACCAAATTGTAAGGGACACAAAATCACGGAGTCTTTTAAGAATTGAATAAGGGATTCATGAAAACTTGACACTTATAAACCATTTAAAAAGTCACTCAGTAAAGTGGGTAAGCATATGTAGTTGTTACCTAATTACACTAGAATACTTCAAGTTACAAGAGTTGATGAGAGTATGTTATATTTGTCCCAAAAATATTTGAAAAAGGTTACAAGTTGGACACCGAGCAACACAAAGTACATATCCGCAATCATATGCCCACAACACAGGTCACAGCCTGTCGGCCGGCGGCGCGTGGTAAGTGGTAATCATCTTTTTGTACACGGACAAGTAGGTAACATTAGCTTATAACTTTGTGATTTTTCATGATACAGTTTTGAAATTTTGTACATAAAGTTTTTAGATAAAAATACTAGACATGTGTTTCGGGTTTCGCATATACAAAAACTAATGTTGTATAATATAGTCCTCCAAACTGTATTTCGGCCATGGCAGCCAGTCTCAACAGAATAATGGCCTTTGGTGCGAGAGATGTTGTAGTGCAAAAGTGTGTGTGCAGACACAGGTGCAGAGTGCACCTATTCCCTCACTCTTATAGTCCGTTCGGATAGCAATCCGACACGACCGGAGAGTGATCAGGTGCAGGACCAACGGCTTAACGTGCTTTCCGAAGCACTGGGGTAACACACCGCCAACTTCCAAAACTCCGGGCTGGTACTAAGAAATTCCCAATGGAAAAACTCAATAACACTGCGTGACCTGGAAATCGAACCCACGCTCAGCAGTAGCCCTTGCAACCACGAGTCCAACGGGGCAGTTACTAGGTACTACGTACTAATAGAATCAATCCCAATAAAAATAACTATATATATATACACAACAACATATATATATATGTTTGAACATCATTTCCAACAATACAAAAACTCTCCAAAAAAAATTAAGTCAAACTTTTCCCTGACGGTGTAACATTCGTCTAAGGTGAGATTAAGGCTGGTTTTCGTTCCGCACAAGTCACGTTCTTACAATTAAACAACCCACGCTTTTCCTCTGAATTATCGCGACATATCCTACTGGTAACAACCACACTGTATAATTGTCTGGCGAAGAAATATTCTTGTTATTTTTCATATATATCTTGCTGGTTTTCTGTAGAGTTATGGGGAGATTGTCTTTTGTTTACTGAACAACATTGACTCGTAACTGTATCATCTGCGTAGTAATTTCCCAGCTAAGCACGATGATAAGAATGATGTAACCAATATTTTGTAATATGTTTTGTAATTTTCATTTAAAAGTGTCCATGGAGTTTCTTGTCTGTTCTACTTCATAGGCCGACCCCTTGACTATGCAAAAGTGCCTGTAATTGGTTTATTTGCAATAAATGCTTTTTGTTTGAATTAATCAGTTTTTGCTTAATGTGAGAGCTATGGATTTTTTTTTATCAGTTTGATTTGTCCCGCTTCTGGGCGAAAGTCTCCCTTCTCTCTTTACACATCTCTGTGAGAAGAGATAAGTGATAAAGTAGTGCAAAATCTTAAAAAAAAAAAAAAAACGTGGAAAAAATCTTTTCAAATTATCATAATTATCACATTCCTCCCTTTATTAATTTATCTATCAGTATGTATCCCAAAAGTAACATAACAATTAGTTCACAACATATAATAGAGTACGCACGCGTAAATTAAAACTGTCAGCCTCCCACAGAGTACATACGTGCGATATGTATGTAAGAGACCATGTGGGACCACGAAAGGAGCGGTTTGTAGAATTAATTTACTTTTATAATAAATTATGTGTTAAAGTAACAAACATAGCATCACGCATGTAATTCCCGATAGGTTAGACAGAGGTGGATAATATGTATGGGGTTTCACGTTGGTTAAAGTTACCATACATTTTAAGACGTTTGTTATCGTTTGTAAATAAATTCCTGAATATTTTAAGTCCTTTTTATGCATTGATACATTGCATATGTATTGTTTACAGTGTGTGCAATGTGTTACCTGGGTAGTGGTCCCTAAGAAATCGGTATGTAAAAAGTGTGTGCAAAACTTAAAAACTTTTTTGTAAAAGTTTTGTGGGTTCATTTTAGAGATTTATTGATACAATTTTTGGCTGGGGCTGGGGGTCACTAAGTGATAACAGCCGTATAGCATTAAACGATATCATTAACACTGCGAATTAAAGACAATATTCAAGGATCTTGGATATTATCCCACGAGAACGTACCTCGTGGGATAATTTCCAACATCCTTTAATTTTGTCTTTAATTCGCAAAGTTAATGGTATCGCCCTAATGAAATAAAAAGTATCATAATATTCTAACCTAGGTCATAGTTTACCTGTTTGCCACGTTTAATTGAAATCCGTTCAGCCGTTCAGAATAGACAGACATATAGAGTTACTTTCGCATTTTTTAATATTTTTACTATAAATAAATATCTTGCATGTAAGATAACAACACAATATGAAAGATCATCCTCGTCATTTCAGCCAAAAGACGTCAAATTCTGGACATAAGCCTTTCCCCAAGCACCGCCACTTCGATGAATTTATGAAAGATACTTACAGTAGTAAGTAAATAATGAAATTATGTTTATTTCTGTAAGTAATCTTTAAAGACACTTTTACCCGTATTTTTTTATAAAGATTTCTAAGCCTACGATTAATTTTCAGGAACCAAACCTCCCGCTAGTCTAGAAGGCACACACTCGGCACTGGGTCGGCGTCCGTGGAATGCAATAAGACCGCCGGGTTACGTCGACGACGCCTGAAAAACTCGAGTCTGACTCCTATACTATTGTGATGCCGCTTATATAACCGCCTTGTTTTCGTTTTACATGAATTTACAGGCACACTACGTATTCCTATTTGCTCAGTATTTTAAAAGTTTAGTAGACGAAGGACTCAGGAAAATGTCGTAAGGAAATTTTTGAGTATGAATATTGAATACGTATACAACGTGTAACGTTAAATGCACAAAACCTCAGATACCCCAACTGTTTTTTAATTCAATTGACCTATTTCAGAGAGAAAATAAGTAATTTAAAAAGTTGTAAGGTTTTATGTGCTGTTTTAGTTTTACTGGCCATTCTGATCGTTTCCTGCGTCGGCGACGACGCTTTACCGAGGGAGGAGTCGTCACCGGGCCACTGCGCCGCGCTGACGTTGGCTTGCTTGACCTATAAATAAATAGACACGGCAACGTTTGAAATGAAAATTTTTTGAAAAATGTGACCTATATTAAAACGTGGTTCAATTAATTCTGCTCGTTATTCTGATCAAACTATTTTCAGGTTTTGCGCATTTAATGTTACACGTTGTATACTATAAGAATATGCTTCAAATGCCTCGTAGCTCTCGTGTTTGCAAGCGCGACTGCTGTGCATTCGTTCGATTCCTAGGTCGGGGAAAGTGTTATTGGGTTTTTCCATTAAGAATTTCTCAGTCCGGAGTTTGGAAGTAGCCGTGCCTCGGAAAGCACGGAAAGCCGTTGGTCCTGCGCCTGATCTCCCCCCCTGGCGTGTCGGATTTCCGTCCCATCGGACTATGAGTTAAAACAACATAGAGTATACCTGTGTTTGCGCACACACTTGTGCACTATAATATCTCTTGCGAACCTGGCCAATCTCCGTTGAGATTGGCCACCGTGACCGAATTCGGTCGGGGGATTATTATGCTTCAATTCTTAATCTCAGATAATTTAATGCCATTGACTCTTACTCAACTATCTACTTTAGGGTTGTGTATTCTAAAGTTGATTTTTGAGTGACATTTTGTAATAAAAAGGTCCCAAATAAATGTTGGTTACAATGGAATTCTAACTTTGTTTTGTAGGAGTTGGAGTTTATTGTTCCAAAAGTTAATAATTATCTGAGATTCTGAATTAAAATATAGGGTAAGACCAAATAAATGATGGACGGAATGTGTGAATGATGATATTATTAGAAAGTGTTGATTACCGAGATGATGAGTAATAGAGAAGTCCCAATCTGCCTAGCTTTTTCCCAACTATGTTGGGATCAGCTTCCAGTCTAACTGAATGCAACTGAATACCAGTATTTTACATGGAGTGACTGCCTCCACAGCTCAGTCAATGGGTAACACGATACCCCGTGGTGGTATTGATTGTCAGATTTTCTGACATCTCACTACCTGTAACGACTGTCAAAGATACACAAATGATAGCTGGGACCTTCTGTACCTTTTTACTTAAAATAAACTACCCACATAATAAACACTAATCATTCAATTATTTTACTCTCCACTACAACTTCTGCCTACCTAGCTAAACTGCAGACATTATTCGCAAACGAAGCATACATTTAACCACAGTCAATTTCGCTAATGTGCTATGAAAAACAACAACATTTTCGTTTTCCGATGCAGGCATAAATTATTTCGCAGTCCATCGCTGGTGATGTTAAATGATGCGTTAAACTTTGCGTTGTAACGCAGCAATGGATAATTGGCTGTGAAACCGTTTAATGTATAATGAGCTGAATATTTGATACATTTTTAGGTTGTTTATTTTTTATTTTCCTACAAGTTTATTTGTGTAGAAAAACTTGAACTGGCTATTACATGCATTTACATAAATGATTCGATTTAATAGCTTGTATAATACCTATGTGTGTTGCTTTAGGGGTTCGTGTCATAAACAGCCACACACTTCAATCGATGAAGGTTAAGCTACGCCTGACGCGGAAGGTACTTGGATGGGTGACCGTCCCTTTCATACCAAGAACCATCTGTGCCTCGGAAAGCGCGTTAGGTCATTGGTCCCGGCTGAAAGTTACTTATAACTTTCCATTCTAGAATTTCAGATCACTTTAAACCACTCATCAGAATTAGGCGTAGGTACCAAAACTTGTATATGGCCAATATATATAATCTAAAATAGAATAAAACCACTGGCGAACCATTACAGTTTCAACTTATTTTTGATTCAATAATAATCTGAAACAGCTTTTAAGAGAAACCGATTAAAATTATGAAATCTTAATATTATTTTGATTAGTTCACATAATTCAAGTTGAATTACTTCAATACATTCAATTAATTTGACTAACTCTTAAAAGACGGTAGTTTTGAATAATTCGAAACGATCTGGATTTTAGGCGATGACATGAAAAGGTTAGGAGGTCTTTTTCACTTCCTGTCCTAGCACTTAAAAGGGGTCGATATTTTTCCAAATTGGTCTGTTCAGTACTTCAGAATTGTTAGTCAAAAAACAAAAAGGGATATTTTTAAGTGTTTATATGCTTTTTCTCTGGACTGTAAACTCAGTGATTTAAAACTATTAAGGCTAGTGTAGGTAAAACAGACTGATGCAGAAAAAATTACTATGTCACAAAAGCTGAAACTACGTAAATATACTCACATAAAGCATATGACAGCCGCAACGGATCGCAGCGCAACACATTTTCATATCGAAAATTCTGTGTCTGTGTCAAAAGTCTGTGTGAATTCTGTTTCTTTCTTTCTTTCAAAAAGTCTGAATTTCGGCCATGGCAGCCAATCTCAACGGAGACTAGCCAGATGGTTAGTCCGGATAGATATGCGGGAGATATTATAGTGCACACGTGTGTGCGCAGACACAGCTGTACTCACTCTTAGGAAATTTACGTAAGTGAAGAAGGTTTTTGCAATGCGTTAAGCTGCGGCAAGGCCTGCCTCCACCTGGCATAGACTTTACTCAAAATGTAGCAAAGAGCAGATTCTTTCTTTGCAAAAGTGTCGGCCCCATAGTAAAAGTTGCTCATAATGATGAGTAGAGCAGTGGTGACCCAGTGGTAACGGCCGCCGCGACTTACCAGTTGTAGATCGTAGGTTCAAACCCAGACAGGCACTTTATTATGAGTAAATTATTTAATCACTACCTTCATCACTCTCAAAATGGTGAAGGAAAACATCGTGGGGAAACCGGCCACGGGAAAAGTCTTCACCCATATGTGGGAGTCGCGCGAGGAGACAAAACGCAGGGGTGTAATTCCGCTGCCGCGAGAAATCACGGTACAGCGGACAGAGCTCCAGCGGGATCTTATGGCGACATGAAGAGTGAAGAAGGTTAACAGTCCTCATGATTCAGCCATCTTTTCCGATAGTCCACAATCCAAGTTCCATGTTCAACAAAAATTACATGCATGCACATTCTTCCATCCAAGTAAAATCAGATTCAAAAGACTTTGCAGGCTTCTCAATAATAGTTGTGATGATGTTATAGATATTTGTTGCACATCAATACAAAAATTCAAGCTCCAAGTCCACCAAAACTATTCAACACCAAACTTAATTATGTTTCTCTTAACCTATATACAGGGTCCCATTAAAATAGATGGACAAATTTTAACACAGCGCTCAGTAGGTCTAACCAAATATACCGAAGCAAAAAAAAAAAAAACACTGATTAAAGTGATTTTATTTTGACCCTAAAATAATAAATTGCCGTTACATTAGTGTATTTCCATTAGCTAATTATTTGTCTTGTATGTACCTAATGCGTTTTTCTTATATATTTTTTTAGCATTGTTCTTATTTTGGTGGTCTGAATGATTTCTAAAATTTAGTCCATCTATTTTAATGGGACCTTATATTTAATATTTTAACTGTCTAAATATTAAGTATGTATAAATCTGTACAACTGCTGTAATTCATTTTTAGTTAAGTTCATGCATGCTGTGTCTATCGCATCATATTGTATACTTGTGTGCATTATACAATAGCTTGTATTATTAGATAAAAAGTGTAACAATTGTAGACCAATAAATAAATAAAAAAAAAAAAAAAAAGAACCTCATCCTTCTCATTTCCAACGAATTAGAAAGAGACGGGGATCGCGGTTAGTTCACCCGCCCGTGACATACCGCAAACCAGGTGTATGGGGTTAAGCCAACCGCAAACTAGGTAGTTAGTGCATACAGGTATACAGGTGCAGGTACGTAGTTTACGTCCCTGTTAGGTGCGTAGTAGATTGTGAAGGTCGGGATACTGGGGGTTTAGATTTGTTTATGTTTATATCACTGTGTTGTTAGTGGTTTGAGATTTAGTAGATCAAATAGAAGAAGACATTTCTGACAGTATTGGTCTGCTCCAAAAATAAGTATTTTTTTTTTGTTTGACAAATTTTAAAGTGAATTTAGTTTAGCTTGAACACTTTTTATTTTGTTCCTAAGTTTAAAGCTTAGTACAGAGTGACAAGCTGTTGTAAGTAATATAAACAAAGTTCGAAATGAACATATACACAATTATACGTATTAAAAATAATTAAGGTTTATCAATCAACGTTTCGTAGCCGACTCGCTACGACTGCGTAGCAAACGTAGCTACTTTACTGCTACGCCGTAGCACCCCAGGTCAGCTATGTCATAGTAAGTACTTAGCTAATCTTTATACGTCTCATTGTGCGACAAAAACTGAGCGTTTAACGGTGTCCTACTTTTGGGCAGCGCCCTAAGTCTAATTTGTATCACAAAGCAACAAATATTCCCACACTTGCGCTACACAATTATCGCACAATACCAACACAACACACACACAATACACAACACTTGATCCTTCAAGTAGTGCTAAATGCAACCTGTATTCATTGCAAACCTAAACGTCTTAATACGATCGAATACTGAGCCTTGTTAGGCCAGACCAAGATATTTCCACGCTGCCATTTGAATCTCCACCTTAGAATAGGAGAATAAGGTAGGTATTTGGATATGGTGTGTCTTACATAAACTGATTGGATAGTTGATGATGACTTAAGACAAACAGCTTGATTGTATATGTAGACATGCATATATTAGCTTGGTTAGGGTTAGTTGGTCAGTGTGTGCTATTATATTGGTGTGAGGGAAATGGCCTGTTTCAATATAGAGTAAAAGAGTATTGAAGATTTTTATATACAGCATGGTGGCATACCTACTGACGCTTCATTTTATTTTTTTTTCAAAATGGCGGTCACGCATTAAACCTACATAAATCGATAGTTGACATCAATGCAAACGGAAAATATAATATGACCACACTCTGTAAAACGTCACGTTTCCGGGATATTAGATTTGACAGGCCTGTTGGTCTAGTGGTCAGTGGCCCTGACTGCTATGCCCAAGATCGTGGGTTCGATTCCCACCTAGGACAAATGTTTGTGTGATGAGCACGATCATTTGTTCTTTGTCTGGGTGTAATTTATCTATAATATGTATGTATTTAGAAATATATAATGTATGTTTATCAGTTGTCTAGTACTCATAGCACAAGCTCTGCTTAGTTTGGGACTAGATGGCGTTGTGTGAAAGTTGTGGAATATTATATTATTATATTATTAACGTTCAAAGTTCAACGTTTTATTAAAAAAAAAAAAAGTTGATCACGTGACATCCATATTTTATTCGACTTGCGTATATCGTTTCACTTAGTCACTCTGAAAGTTTAAATCAAATATCTATGCAACAAGATGTGAGCAAGTTCAAAAAAATATGAATGTCACGTGACCAATTTTATCGATCGTCATATGTGTAGTTTAATAAGAGCATACATAACGATAAGTAGTGTACTTGAACAAAGCACATCATAACTCAATAAAAAAAAATTGTTTATTTCACACTAATTGTAAGTAATGTCCATATTTTGTTAGTAACAACTTAATTATCTTAAGACTAAGTTAGTAGCAGTTATGGATTTAATGGCTAACGTAACATAGGTAATACAAATTATTGTTTATCGAGTTGACTACCAACGAAATCACAACCGTCTTTCTTTGACAGTTTTATGAAATAGCTATAACACAGCTAATTGAATCGACTTGAATTAAATTGAATTTGACACACAATTAATTTCCCTGACTCTACTAAAGCCTACTATATTGTTACATGTTACCTACTATTAAATGTCACATTAACTACCTGTTAGTCTTATATTTACAGTCTCAGGAACACATTACAGGCATAACGTACACCCATATTCAAGCCAGCCATAACTGAAACTTCTTCCACAAAGTTACTTGAGTAAATTCCCGCTGCATCAGAAATCGATATATTAAAATAGTTATGTTTATGAAGAATGACAAGCAGCTAATATCGCCTTAAGCTGAACTTAGTAATGTGAAGTATTCAGGCATTATCTATAACAAGCGGGCTATTCCAATTTGCAAAGTATCTGAGTGTATGGCGCACAAAGCTGAGTGCAGTCTTAGTAGGGGAAAAGTCATGAGCTCTTTGTTATGTCTCTTCATAAATGCATAACGGTTTCGTTAATTCGCAGTTTTTTCTTGTATTTATTTATTTATTTAATACTTCCAGCACATAAATGTACAGAGGCGGACTTAATGCCATAGGCATTTTCTACCAGTCAACCCAAATGGCGCAGAGACAAACAGTAGTAGGTGCAATCATGGTGTTTATGAAAATAGTGTACTGGGTGCTATCTTTCATAAATACCATTTCCAAGTAGAAACCTACCATGACAATTACCAACTTGCTTTATTACTATGGATTCAGTACATGATTCAGAAACCCCCTGCGTTGAAATGCCCACTGCCTTGAATTGCGACTGCTTGTTTGTATGGGTCGCGCAGGTTTGAAACCAGACAACCTCTTTACTTAGTATAAATTATCTCATCACCACTGCTCTGAAAACAGTCTTCTTTTTAACGTGTCAGCGCGGGTACCGTTCCCTAACGCAGCCATTAGGTTTCACGTGTGCATGTGACAGGGCATACGGAGCAAAATCGAAGGTGAGCCATTGTCTGTGGAGAGACGCCGCATACACACCGATGTCTGTGCCTTCCGTGAACTCCCACTTGTGGAGATTGTTCTTACTGCGGCCTACTTGGGACTGAAGTCCATATAAGGTTTTTTAAGTAGACTATTGAAACTTGTGCTCGGATGGAAGATTCTCTGATCGTTCAGTAAAGAAATCAGGATATTTCAGCAGTACTTTCCAAAGATCATATCTTTCCGTGGAGGAGTTGCCAGCGGCTGGACTCACGCACCCAAGATATTCTGGAGGCGCGATGCGAGTCAGTAGTCAGCGGTTTTAAGCAACCAGTGAAGGAAAACATCATGAGAATAAATATTAAATGATTTATTTTCTGTAAGTTTGTACACACTTTTACATGTCAATCATATTATTTTTAAACTAGATGAGGTCGGCGTGGTCGGAGGAAACCGGCATGTCCTAGAACCAAAAAATCGAAGACATGTAACAACTACCAAGCCGCACTGGGCCCGCGTGGTGGATTACGGCCCACTCCCTCTCACCGAGAGGAGGCATGTGAGTCCCAGCAGTGGGAACTTTATAAACTGATTATGCGCAAATCAAACTCACTAACTGTCCAAAATGTACAATATACCTAACCCTGATTTGCCCGCTTCCCGCTCATCACTCAGCCCGCCTCCCAAGCAACACATATCTGGTATTTAAGCCGACACACTCAAGTATTTGTGTTCAGCTTAACTAGCGAACTGAATACTGCTGCACGGTGCAGTGTGCAGCTAAACTCAAAGGATGGTTCATTTAGTCAAAGGAGCTGTCTTATTGTACGGAGGTGCAGATATTTTATGTGGGTGTAAATATGTGTATGTGGGGTGTATGTGTGTTTATTACTTGGTTTTGTTTCCTGAAATTTGGATGCCCTAGTTCTAATGTTACGTATGTAAGCCACAGCTTAGAAACAAAGTGGTTCGCAATAGAAAACTAAAGACATTATTTAAACACAAATTTATTAAATTATTTCCATTTTCACAATAACTATATGTAAAAACGGTCATGACATACGGTGCGTGGACGCTGACAGTCGCGCACAGATTCAAGGTCGCTCAGTGCGCTAAGGAGCGAGCTATGCTCGAAGTTTCTTTGAAGGATAAAACTAGGAATGAAATTATCCGAAAAAGAACCGGAGTTACCAACATAGCTCGCAGAGTAAGCAAACTGAAGTTGCAATAGGCTGGCCATGTTTGCTTATGAACCTGGAGTCTTGGAGTGGATACCGCGTATCGGCAAGCGTAGTTTGGGACGCCCCCCAGCTAGATGGACGGACGACTTGAAGAAGGTATTGTGGTGCAGCCTGGGAGAGGCTTTTGTCCAGCAGTGGACTGCGATAGGCTGAGTTGATATCGTTGATGCAAAAACACTCAGATATCACAAAATTAATAAGTCCTATATTTATTTATTTATTTAATACTTCAAGCACATAAATGTACACAGGCGGACTTAAATTTAAAATACACCGATTAGTTACGCTGATACTGCCAACGTGTTACTGCTCGGCATCTCGAACAAGAAGACCGGCTGTCAGTTGTCTCCCATAGAGAATGACAGTGAATGTCATAGTGAATGAATAATCGATTGAGTGACATACGAGTATTAGGGCTGAATTTTCAATCGACAGATAATTTTTATTGGTGGAATAAAATTGACGTCGGGCAGATTTTGTATGGATCAACTGTCAAAAATTCAAAATTATTCGTCGGATAAAAATAATCTGGTATTGGAAAAATCAGTCTTTAGTCGATTAAATAAGAAGGTTTATTACAGGACGATTCTCGTAATTTTAAGACCGTTCACAGTCTGATGTCAATATCAATCTCTCAAAAATACCTCTAGTTTCCCTAAATCTTTGACAAGTTTTTGACATTTGTTTGTCGCCGAGATGAGATCGCGACTATATTTTTAACATTTTAAATTACGAGAATTGGCCTTCAGATAGAAGCTAACAAATAGTTGTGTTACTCTATAAAACAATTATACCACTGTTGATGCGTCTACTTGGATTTTTGGAAAAAAAAAAAATGACAAAATATTTTCTCAACTTCATGCGTTTACTCCCAAGCAAGTACAACCAAATTTTTTTTCGTTCGCGACCCTGCGCATGCGCAGCTCGTTATGCCTTTTATCGCGTCGAGGTGTCGCCACTGTTGCTCGCCGCCTACACCGGTGAGTATTGAGCAGCCCGCGAGTTGTCTTGAGGTTCCGATAGATGGCGTTATGGGTAGCGAACATGCCGGCCGCCTTGGAATCCTCTGGTTTCAAAACTAAATTGCTGCGTCGCCGGCGGCCTCGACTCCGCCGTTATCCTGGCCACCACCCGTCTTCGATGGCACCGGAAGTGGGCAGATCTTGGAGAAGGCCCGCTGCACGGAGCCCGTCGCTGTTTGGAGTTCAGCTACACGGCTCACACCATCGGTTCCTGTGAACACCTTTACAATTCTGCCCATGCGCCATTTCAGAGGTGGTAAGTTGTCCTCTTTGATGACGGCAAGGGTGTTCAGAGCTAAGTTCTGAGTGTGAGTCTTCCACTTAGTCCTGGTCTGAAGCTCCGAAATATAGTCAGTTGACCACCGCTTCCAGAACTGCTGCCTCATTTGCTCCACCCTCTGGAATCGCGTCAGGCGATTAATTGGCTCTTCCGTCAGGTCTTTGCAGGCTGGTGAGAGGAGTGGCCGGCCGATCAGGAAGTGTGCTGGGCTAAGTGGAAGAAGGTCATGTGGGTCTGAGGACATAGGAAACATTGGACGGGAATTCAGGACGGCTTCGATCTGTGCCAACACCGTGCCGAATTCCTCGTACGTTAGATTAGCGGTACCCATGACCCGCCTCAGGTGGTGTTTACAGGATTTTACTCCTGCTTCCCATAGTCCCCCAAAATGAGGAGCGTACGGCGGTATAAATTTAAACTCTATATCGTCATTACTTAAGTTATCAATAATTTGACGTGAATGCTCATTAAACATTAATTTAACTAATTTCATGGCTCCAATAAAATTTGTCCCGTTATCCGAGAAAATTTGAGCCGGTTTACCACGACGGGATATAAACCTTTTCAATGCTAATAGGTACTCTTGTGCAGAAAGGGTACTGACTAATTCCAGATGTATGGCTCGTGTTATAAAACAAACAAATAGGCATATGTACCCCTTTTCAAGTTTAGCCCCCCTACCTTTGCGGTTCAGTACAGATACGGGTCCAGCATAGTCGACCCCACAGCGAATAAAAGGAAAACCCGGTTCCAACCGCTCCGCAGGCAAGTTGCCCATGATTGGGGAAACGGTCCTTCCCCTAAGTCGCGTGCAGCGGACGCAATGATGGACCACCTTTCTGGCCAGATTTCTCCCCCCTAATGGCCACCAACTCTCACGCACAGTAGCAAGTAGCAGTTGGGGACCAGCATGGAGAAGTTTATTATGGAAATGCTGAAACAATAATAATGTGAAACGATGTTTACAGCATAATAAACTAGGGTGTTTTTTATCATACCCGAAGTTAGGCGAGTTAGTTAAGCGTCCGCCTACTCTTATTATATCATGGTTATCTAAGAATATGTTAAGGCTAGAAATTGCACTGGTAGTTTGTAATGGTAAGCTACCCTTCAATTTTGTATATTCACTAGGAAAAGATTCCCGTTGTGCGAGTCGCGTTAACAGTTGCATTGACGACCGCAACTCACTCACTGAGAACGGCCCTATAATGCGCTCCTGTCGTTGTGTGCGTGAATTGTGGATGAAACGCAATACATATGCACCTGTACGCCTTATGCGATTATACGAAGAAAACCGTTCAAAATTAATAACCGTATTTTGTGTGACGTCACAGACCATTGCTGTAGTATGTGGTTTTAGTTCCGGTAGGTCAGCAGAGTAGTCAGAATGCGAGACTGTGCCCTGCTGCGACTCCATCAACTCATGACACTGCAAGAATGGTGGACCGTTCCACCACAGACTACATTCACCGAGTGTGTCCAAGCTGACCCCGCGTGAGACTAAGTCCGCTGGATTATCTTTAGTACCTACCTGCGACCATATAGCATTACTCGTAAGCTCATTTATTTCTACTACTCTATTTTGAACGAAAGTTTTCAACGAGTGAGGCGACATTCGAAGCCACCCCATGACAATGGTTGAATCTGTCCAAAAGAAAGTTTTATAAAAGGTCAACCGTAATGAACTAGTTATTTTTCTATATAAACGTGCGCCGATCAACGCCCCGCATAATTCTAGACGAGGTATACTAGTTGGTTTTAAAGGCGCGACCTTACTTTTGGCACAGAGTAACTGACACGTAACAGCTGAGTTATCTGAGTATGTACGTACGTACGTGCATGCGCCGTATGCACACTGAGAAGCGTCACTAAAAATATGTAATTCTATGTATTGTGAGTGCGAACTCATTACCCAACGCGGTATGCGTATTGTACGTAAACATTGTAGGGTACTAATGAATGTATCCCAAGATAATACAACATCATTAGGAACTGGGTCGTCCCAATTTATTTTACACAACCATAACTTTTGCATAACAATTTTTGCTGTTATTATTGCCGGTGCTAACATACCTAACGGGTCGTACACCTGCGCTATCATTGACAACATGCTACGTTTAGTTAGTGGGTACGTATTATTATTATTTACTCGCGATGTGAAATGTAATTCATCCTTTTTATTGAACCATCCCATACCTAAAGTTTTATTTTGACATTGATCTCCTAATGCCAATCTTTTTGATATGTCATGGGCAGTGATGTCCAAGTTAAATATCCATTTACGTAATGGAAGACACGCCGATTTTAACGTATTAGTGACCTTATCACACATGTCAAATAAACTATTTAGGTCATCATTACCCATCAACACATCATCCACGTAAAAGTCATCCCTAATCACAGTAGCTACCTGTTCATCCTCACATTCACGCGCCAGTTGGTTCAGACACCTCATGCTCAGATAAGGCGCTGATGCCGTGCCGTACGTCACGGTGTTAAGGCGATATATATCTATTGAGTCAGACGGATTTTTACGCCACAGAATCAGTTGTAAGTCACGTTGATGTGGCTGTACTAAAATTTGACGGTACATTTTTTCCACGTCGGCACATGCTACGTATTGATACTGCCTAAAACGTAATAATATGGAAAAAATGTCGTTTTGAAGCGGTGGCCCAATAAACTGTATACTGTTCATCGACTTGCCTGTAGATGTCACTGCGCTAGCATCGAACACCGTGCGCAATTTAGTGGTACTACTATTTTCATTTATTACACCGTGATGTGGTAAGAAATAGTGAGGTGACCCGTATGTATCTACGCGACTCATGTGACCGAGACTTTCGTATTCACTCATGAAATGAATATATTTTTCCCTAAATTCGGGGAAACGAGTGAACTTACGTTCCAGTGACAACAAACGTTTTTCAGCCGCACTGTAACTTTCTCCGAGAACTGCAGGCGATTCCTTAAAAGGAATACACACAGAGAATTGACCTTCTGGAGTACGTGTTGTCGTTTCAACGAAAATATTCTCGCATTTTTGCTCGTCGGCACTAAGGATATTTCCAGTGTTGGGAATCTCTTCAAGTTCCCAAAATTGTTTTAATTGTGTATCTAATGTTTGCGAATAGTTACACTGAACCTGATTAATGCGCAGGCCGTTATTATTATTATACAAAGGTCCAGACATTATCCACCCCAGCTTAGAGTTTTGCAAATAAGGTCCATTTTTCAACCTAATTTTACCATCTATCAACAAATCCCAAAACTTATCTGCACCTATCAGGATATCAATATCCGACGGCGAATGAAAGGTGGGGTCAGCCAGTTGAATATTGTCTGGGATACTAATATTATTTACATTTATGGAGAATGCCGGTAACCTTTTAGTAACACACGGCAACACTAAACATTCAAGATTAGTATGATAACGCTTATCTTTCGAACGTAATAATATTTTACAAGTGTGGGTAGACTTAGCGATCGAATGACCCACACCCGTAATTTGACAAGTGGACTGTAATAAACTTGCATTTAGCTTATCGCATAAACATTTTCTAATAAAACACTGTTGGCTACCATTATCAAGAAGCACGCGTGCGGTGTGATAATCATTATTATTATCTGCAACATCCACCAGCGCTGTGGAAAGCAGTACGGTAGGTAACACGGAATACGTTTGTTCACAAAGCGAGTCGGTACTATCAGCTGATGAATGTAACGAAGTTGAGACATTATTAGAAACGTTAGTGGTTATCGGCTGCGACTGCGTATTATTCGCACCTACCACGTTCACGTTGTCTGCGTTATCGACATGAATCAAACTATTATGCTTTTCAAGGTGACACAGCCTACACGGGCCGAATGTACACTCTTGTACCGCATGACCTGAACGTAAACAATTCTTACAGATATTTGTTGTGTTTACCAAGTTAACCCTATCTTGAACAGGTAAATTAATAAACTTGGAACACGTATAAAGTGAATGGTTACCATTGCACATCACACACACGCGCGGACCACGCTTGTTCGTTTTCGAAGTGTTATTCTTATTATTATTTTTATCACCAGCGTTCGTAGCGACGTAACTATGAGTAGATTGTTTTTTGTTTTGTGTTTGTTCACTACTTTTGTTGTCGTGTGAATGTTTACTGTGGTTTACCTTAATAATATCCAACATATCCGCCCTGTCTTTAAGAAACTTAAGTAAATCGTCTAACTTTACGAATGGCGGCTTAGTGTTCGCATTATAAAGTGTACCTTGATACTGTTCCCATTCACGTTCAGTACTGGGATCCAACTTCGAAACAACCAAATAAATAATTAACGTGTCCCACGCATGCGTTTGTTCCCCCAGTGAGGAAAGCGCACGTAGGTTTCTTAGCACAATGTCTATAACCTTCCTTAATTGTGAAGCCGATTCTTTATGCAAAGACGGAATCGCATAAAGGGACTTGACGTGGTTATGTTGCAATAGCCGTAGGTTGTTGTAACGATTCTCTAGTAGTTCCCATGCGTGAGAGTAATTGTCGGCCGTAAACTCCAATGCAGCAATAACATGCGATGCACTATTCGTTAACGACGATCGTAAATAATGGAATTTTTGTATACTGTCTAAATCCTCCCGCTCATGGATCATAGTACAATAAGAATTCTTAAACTCCAACCAGCTATCGTACGAACCGTCAAAGGTAGGTATCTTAATGTCCGGTAACTTTACACACATTTTACTTTTCATGACTACATTATTATTATTTACAGGTACCTCCTTCTGCAGCAAGAGTTTGGCAGAAGCTACTGTCCTATAGTACTGATCTTCGAAACGGTCTCGTTCTTCCAACTGTTTTGGAAGATCGAGCTCGTTCGTGCTTTCTTCAATTAAACTTTGTAGCTCGTTGTAATTATCTAATAAACTCGAACTGTTATCTACGCGTAACTGTAACTCTAATATTTGTTGGTCATCTAATGGGCATTTACATCTTTTAACATAATTTTCTAGTAAAGTTAACCGACCTTTGGTTACTGCTCTTTTCTTGACTAGTTCCGACAACTTGGCTTCACTCATTTTAAGGGAATACCTATAAGAACACAAGAGTACTCACTGTAATCCTTCCTGTAGGTATGATGTGGACTTGCGCCCCGTACCGCCCGCTCAAACCCGCGAGATTACCACTCACGGCGTCGGGTTATCACACCGGCTGGGCACCGCCGCTCAACAACTAGGAACACAACACGGATATTAAACACAGACCGAGATAGGATGGGTAATTGGTAGGAAAGTCAGACCTGCCACTCCTTTAATCCACTCGAAGTCCTGAAGGTAGGTAGGTACTCGTTGCACGTTCTTGTAATGGCGGGTGAACTTCTTCGTAATAATGCGACGAATGCTTGAAATTCACCACGTATAGAACTCTTCGTTGTTCTTTATCATTTGGCTCAGAAGGACCATATGTTGATGCGTCTACTTGGATTTTTGGAAAAAAAAAAAATGACAAAATATTTTCTCAACTTCATGCGTTTACTCCCAAGCAAGTACAACCAAATTTTTTTTCGTTCGCGACCCTGCGCATGCGCAGCTCGTTATGCCTTTTATCGCGTCGAGGTGTCGCCACTGTTGCTCGCCGCCTACACCGGTGAGTATTGAGCAGCCCGCGAGTTGTCTTGAGGTTCCGATAGATGGCGTTATGGGTAGCGAACAACCACCATTGCCTGATCTATAATGCTACAGCGCCTTCGCTCGTGGAGTAATCGTCATTTTTCCCATATCGTTATTCGATCGACAGGTATGCGGCTGAACAGCATCAAGTGTTTTTCTTGAGCTGAATACTGCAGCACTATGGTTCATTTATTTAATGTCACTATAGAGAGATGCAGAAATTTATGTGGGTGTAAACATGTGTCTACAATATGTAACATACTTTCCAACATATGTCATGCATTCCGAATAGAGTATTGAGTTAAAAGCATGATACAATGACCAAAACTATTTTTTTTAACTCTAACTATTACTACAAGCACGGCCAACGTTAAACTGGATTCCGTAGGCATAAAATTCAAAATCGACAAAGGAGTAAAACAGGGTGATCCGCTCTCTCCTAAATTATTTACCAGCACTCACGAGGAGATCACGTTAAGCCGTTGGTCCCGGCTGTCATTCGTAGATCTTTGACAGTCGTTACGGGTGTCAGAAGCCCGAAAATCTGACAACCAGTCTTACCTAGGGGTATCGTATTACCCAGTAACTGGGTTGTGGAGGTCAGATAGGCAGTCGCTCCATGTAAAATACTGGTATTCAGCTGCATCCGGTTAGACAGGAAGCCGACCCCAACATAGTTGGGAAAAGGCTAGGCAGATGATGACCCACGAGGAGATAACATACACTTTAACAGATACACTTTGTCTTTGATATTCAATTTCGCAGACACATGGGCAAAGAGGGGTATTCCAATTGGCAATGAAATGCTGTCAAACCTTCGTTTTGAAGATAATATCGTTATTTTTGCGTCTACAGCAGATCGACTGCAAAACTCCAAGAACTGAGTACTGCAAGACTTGAGGTTGGACTGACGATGAATCAGTCAAAGACGAAAATCACGACCAATGCCGCCAGATATAAGATCGAGGTCGATGGGCAGGAAATACTACCTGGGCGAGCTAGTTTCCTTCCACAACAGACAGGACAAAGAGATCGAGCGTCGAGTTGAAAATGCCTGGAGGAGCTACTGGTTTATGAAGGCGCTAATGAAGGGGCCAATTTCACTAAAGCGGAAGCTCGTCGACATGTGACCGACCCTAACCTATTGTGCTCAGACTTGGTCTTTAACAGAGATTCGTTCCTAACCGATTGGACGAAAGAGGCACAGCACAATGAAAGGTGAAAGAATATGAGGGGGGGCCTTTGCCCAGAAGTGGGACATTATAGGAACACAAAAAAATAAAAAAAATTGTTTTACCTTAGCATTACTTTTTGCGTCTAAAATTGAGTCTTGAAAACTTGAAATAAGATTTAATTTTCTTTGGTTAAATCAACGGTTAATATGGCAAAATATATATAAACATATTTTTTTTTTTAATTATAACTACATTAAAAATTACTGAAATCGATTCAGAAATCAATTATGAATAAACTACTTGCAGAACTTGCGTTTATTCGGTTACATGTTCTATGAGCGTGGTGTGTGGTGTTTAAAAAGTTGGTTTAGGTTCTTGTTCTTCTTTGGGTTCTCCTTTATCTGTTATAGAACAACATTGACATTTGACGGTGACCTTCCTAGCCTTTTTCCCAACTATTATGAAGTTAGCTTCTACAGTTATTTATTTATTTTATTATTTATGTACACACAGTAAAGTCTTAATTACTGTTAGTTAATATGAAGTGAATGCTTATGAATTTCATATTTCATAGCACCCACTTGTAGCACTGTTGGACTATAAACTATCTGTATGTGGGTTATACACAGACGGTTTATAGTTTAGTTGTAAAGTTCAAATCTCGTCCCACATACCGCAGCAAAGACAGGAGACATTATTACCTATATATTTTTGTTTATTGACTGAGATTAAGACTGTACTAAAACGCAAAATATTACAGTCGTTGACAGAATGCGTTCCTGACATAGTTCAGTGTGACAATTCTAGTAATTATTAAAGATAAAATTCACAAAAGACGTATTCTTATTAAACTGACAGGTGTCTGGAACGCATTCTCTCAGCGGCCGCACGTTAAATCATTTGTTCCAATGATGTATTTGCTGATTAAAAACAAGCCTTTAAAATCCTATGGGTTTTGTAACAGGTAACTATTTGGTGTTATTTTGGTAGATGAGCACCAAAATTCATCTGTAAAGACTTAAAGACTACCGCCTCTACGGTCCGTAGGGAAATCAGGCGAGCAAGGAATTGGGGGAGCATTTAATCTAAATACGATTTCACGACTCTGTAACTAAGTTGGGAACTGCTTTTTAGAGTTATTTAGCAAAAACAAAGATGCATACTACTGATAGATCATTATAGATCTATAAACTTTCTAGCAAAATAACTAAGCCATTCGAGTTGTGTGTTCGAGTCGAGTATAGTTTCAACGTTTTTGTTGATATAAAGCCGTGTGCTAGCTGTCCTTGGCAAATAATTGAATTTAATGTTTTATGTTTCGTAATGTTAATTACTTCCTACTGTACAGAATCAAGTTCTTCTAACTAAACAGACCTCTTTGTTAAGGGCGTATTGGGGGACTGTCTTAAGTACGTCATATAACGTTCAAAAACTGCTGATTCTCAGCCTAGTTTGAATAGATGACTTTTGATTTTGATTTTGAAAAGTTTACTGTTTTTAGTTTTTGTTGGCAAACGAGTATACATATTCCCGTATACATATTCAAAAGATCTGAAAACCAGAAGCACCGAAGCTATGTAACCAACCCCATAGACAAAGGTGTTACGAGTATGTGTCTGTAATTATACTGACACCATACCCTTATGCTACGTACGCATTGGCAGGTGCCTCGCTTAGAGCCTAGAGCCTAGTGACTTACCATAATTCCATACACGCTAGGCGACTAGCGAAGGCACCAAGTGCGCAGTGCGGCCGATTGCGAAAATTCTAGAGCATTCGTTTCACTTCGCTACTCGCCACGTGACTCGCTAGACTCTAGACGCTAAGAAAGCAACTGACAGTGCGAACGTAGAAGCAGCCATACTGGGCAGCAAAATAGGTATGGTTGTAGTAGAAGAGCTATCTGTTATATTTATTTATTTATTTGAACTTTTCGCACACAAAAGGTACAAAGGCGGACTTAATGCCTTAGGCATTTTCTACCAGTCAACCAAGTGTGGTGAAGAGATTAGATCTCGGAAGGAGAAGTCCTTCCGAGATATAACAGAGAGTTATTTTGATGTTAATAGAAACAATCTACGTAGATGTGTCTTCTAAAATTACAGCACTTATGGCAGACATTTATTCCCAATAATCAAGTAGTTCAAGGATTTACTTGATAAACAGTTATGTAACTAAAGCTTATGATAATTGTTATAAATACTTTTGGAGTCCTTATCAACAGACGTCTTGAACTAATCTTTTAGTTATTTCGATCCCTTTAATGTGTTTTCATGAACTTTGGGCTTAGCTTTGTTGACCTTCAGAGTTTTCGCTTAATTTCATAGAAATCTTTTGAAGAAACGACAGTTGGATAAAGTTGGTCGTGACGTGTTACGATTTTGTATTAGTAGATTATTTATAAATTTGTTAATCTTTGCATGTAAAACTGTTTTGTATAATTGTGCAAATTCATACTAGCCTGGAGTTTGGATTTATGCCCAGTTAATGGCACCGCCATGCCGCTTGCTGAATATACCTTTGCAACCGGGAGTAAAAATTTCGCATAGATCATATGCTTACAAAATTAAAATGTAAACTCGGGTCATAATGACATACCACAGAAGCAACATACATATCACACATAGGAAAAAAATGTTTTTGTCAAAGTAATAAAAATTCTACCCTAGCCTTTAAAAAAAAAATGTAATGGTAATAAACACCTCTATCTACCCCTTTCCAGAACACAGGCGTGTTGCTATGTTATATCACAAACAGGGTGTTGCTCATTTGATCAACATTAACCCCACATCTGGCTAAAGGGTTAGATTATTTGCTGGGAAATTAAAAAAAGAACAATATAACGTTGGGCTAAAGGCTAAACATCTGGCTAGCATGTGACATGTTAATAAATTCACCAAAAAGGTTCAATGTCACAGCTTTTGAGTTATGACACCGGAGGCTGCTGGCGGTTTCGGCTATTATTTATGTTAGTACATTATGTTCGGTACCTAAGCTACTGGTTAGGGACAGGGTTAGATTTCATATTTTACTGTTTTCTGGTGAATTTAATTTGGTAACCATCATATATAAAAGTAAGGGTAAAGGGTTAGTAATAGGTAGGATTGGGAAAGGAATTGTACTTACAGAGTTATCAATCGATTAAAGTCCATAGCTGAACAGGGTTTTCTTTTAACACAAATAAAAGGACAATAGAGAAAGATACTCATACTCATACTTCACATAATCATACGGCATTAGTTTAATTATATTAATTATGTAAGTAAGGGGTCTTGAAAAAAAAAAAACGGGCAAGTGCGTGTGTCTGACACGAACTTAGCCGATTTTTTTCATGGTCACTGTTAATTCTCCAACTGCAAATGTAAGTTAGTAATTAGCATTTTTTTTAAACTATTTTCTTTCAATTTTTTTTCAAGTATGTTTTTGTTTGATAGTTTTACTCAACAATTTTTTTTTTTTTTTTTTTTTATTGTCTTTAAAAGATCGCTCTTAGCGATAAGACCGCCCATTGTGTCACCCTTTGTAAAATTTCTATATTTATGTCTGTAATCTATATGGTGTACATAATAAAGAGTAATCTAATCTATTCTATTCTATTCTATATTGACATAATATAAAAAAAACTGTCCATAGGGAACAGTCTTAAGATTATAATAATATGAACACGTATATAAAAAGGAGGGGAAATAATCAAAGGGCATCAAACAAAATTCGTCGGCATCGCTGTCAATAGGAGACGTGCCCAAAAGGCTGGCAGCATTGATAGAACTACAAATTAAACAATTTCGGACTATTTCCTTTGCTTCTGCAGCGAGACCTTACTTCTTGCCAAATTTCATGATTCTAGTTCCAATAGGTCTTGATTTATTTGAGAGTAAGTATCAAAATTTGTCATCTATATGGCCATTTTTTTATCGTTGTCTTGGAAGCTTATTTTTTTTTTAATTCCATGGGACTGTAGACCTACGTATTTGATATTAATTTCAACTTTATACCAGCACGAACGGATGGACGGACGGTCAGACGGATGGACGGACGGACAGACAACGAAGTGATCCTATAAAGGTTCCCTTTTTTGAGATACGGAACTCTAAATATAATAACAATATTTACATACCATACCTAATTTATAGTGCTATCATTAGTTGCAAAACACTATCGATAGTATCGACATTGTAATTAGTTTACAAGGCTATCTATCGATAATTGTGCAAGAACAACATTCATTTCGTAGCTATAAAGATGCAATACGATCCTTAAACCCACAGGAAATAAAAATCTTTATGGTTACATGACTTAGAACTTCAGCTGACCCAGAGGAAAATGAAATAAACTTGGTTTAAAACTAAAATTTTCTAGATTTTCTCTAAAGTATATTGTTTGAGAAAGCGCTCGCTGCAAGCGATGCATCGGATTGAGCGCTGAGCATTTCAGCTGTAAATTGAGTTTGAGAGAAACTTTGATTAGCGCACGTGGCCCTAGTCTTCTTTCGACTTGTGTTCAACTGGGAATTAGGAGGAATCTAGGAAGTTTGACGTATTAGTTGGAGAGATATAGTGCTGTAAAATGTCGTGGTATAGTTTTATAACGCAGTGTGATACCTGCAACATCGCTTTCGTGACGTCAGCCGCATGCCGTGATTTCTGTAAATACGTAGGCAGGTTCTTAGGGTAATTATATGCCGAAGATTCCTCAAATCAATACTTCGTCATAACAGTTTAGCTCGCTACCCCGATGTCACCTCGAACGCACATGCTGTAGGATACCTCACTGCGATACATCGCGGGCTGCTTGGGGGTTTACCTCGTTGCCTGGCATATGCGCATTTGTTTTGACATGGAAGTGACATCGAGGTAGCGAGTTAAGCCGCGATTGCGAGGATTCACAGTGAAGCATCTTCGGTATGTAATTACCCTTAGGGATAACGTTAAGAAGATGACAAATGACACTCTTCTGTCTAAAGTCCCCGTCACGAGAAGCTATAAATTTTGTAAACACATATTCAAGGGTTCGCAAACTTTGAATCAAATAAAAAAAAAAAAACAGTTTTGTAATGATTTTTATTTTTATATAGGGATATAGTTTTGTTAACACACATATCTGATTACTGTCATCAGATGATTCAAGTATTCTGCATCTGTATTCTGCAGCATTGACAGCGTCAGCGTGAACTTACTTCAAAATGGCGGCTCAAATGCTTACGTTCCATGAGTCAGACGCGTTGCAGTACCACAAAACATTAGACGACAGCGCTTTATATCGCTAAAATATAACCCGAACAAGTGAAATTGCTCGTTAGTTTCGTATTGCACGCAAGTATGTTACTTTGAGTTGATTGAATTTGGAATCATTTGTTGTTGATTGAATTATCGCTACGTAACTTAGTAGAAGTTCTTTATTTACAAAATGTATAGGTTCTCGTGACGGGGGCTTTAGTTATTGTAACTATCCGAGAATCAAAACTCGAGTCACTACGTCATTCGGATCAATCGAAAAACAAAGATAGTGATTTGTTTGTTCTAAATACCTATGTAGGTGCATCTAAAGAGTTATCACGTTATGCTTTTGTAATAACAATCTATCAACACACCTGTGTAATTTCCCGAAGGGTTAAGCAGAGGTATACCCATACACCCGTATTTCACTAATTATGGTTAGTCCCATGTAACAGAGGGCGAGCCCACTACCATCAACCGGAAAAATATCCCTCTCACAAAGAGGAGGCCCGTGTCCCAGCAGTGGGAACGGTATAGCCGGATTATGCTATGCTATGCCATAGGCACATATCCAGACTTCGGGCTGCTACTGAGAAATTCCTGATGGAAAACCATGGACATATAATGCCATGGACAGACAGTGCCGTTATCAGTTTTTCTGATTCACTGATCTTTTACCAGGACACGAGCTATTTTTAACCGACTTCAAAAAAAGGAGGAGGTTATCAATTCGACTGTATTTTTTTTTTTTTTTTTTTTATGTTTGTTACCTCATAATAACCGACTGGGTGAACCGATTTTCATGATTCTTTTTTTATTTGAAAGCTGGTGCTTCCCGTGTGGTCCCATAGTCACCATTTCAATATCTGATGATGGGATCTTGTAGAAATCGGGGGAACTCTTCAATAAATAACAGCAGATTAAGCGCGATTGTTGCTATAGCATATCTAAGCATTGTTTACACCATCACACAACATAATATCACGCCTGTACTCACTACAAAGGTTATAATTTTTTTTTATTATAATAATAATTAATACCAGTAAAACAACCGCGATTGCTGCTATCGCATATGTATGCATTGTTTACGCAATCGCACAACATAACATCACGTCTGTACCCTATAAACGCAGATGCAGCTTCCTGTCACTGATATTTACATAGCAAGTAGTGTTTATATGAATTTGATTGGGGTAGATATAACTTAAAAGTGAAAAATAAAAAATTTTATATAAAAAAAAACAACCGACTTCCAAAAAAACACTACAAAGTGAAAAATAATTTTAATTTCGGAAGTCGGTGTCAAAAAACCAAAATGCAGAACCAACGACACCGACTTCCAAAATTAAAATTATTTTTCACTTTGTAGTGTTTTTTTGGAAGTCGGTTGTTTTTTTTTATATAAAATTTTTCTTAATTCCAGAGATACCAAAAATAACTCATATAATTACTCTGGGAGGTTAAAATGCAGCGTTGCAAGCTGTGACATCATTTCCCGTTAGTCCCAGACGGATTTAGTGGTATTCCACAATGTTTTAATATAAAAGTTGTGTTATTGTTAGTTTAGTTTTACGCCTTTCCATCCACGCCATGTTGTTGGAAAAATGGAAAATAAACTTGTTACTGTCGCGAAATGAAAACTTTTATATATAACAAAGGTATTGTGCAGCAGTTTTTGTTGGGATTTCGTTGAAGTTTAAATGAGACAAGCTATGAAAGTTTTTGTGGTCTCAGATAAGTTGGTAAAAACTTTGAAAAGTAAAACTGAGGTTAAGCAACAGTTAGGAAGACCTTATAAGGAAAGTAAACTTGAATTCAAAACAAAACATGGGTATAAGAGGAATGCATGACGCTGTAACCTCTAGTTTGTAAGGTATTGTTTTTACTGTTTATACAGGGTGTCCCTGGAAGTAGGGATCAAATCGAATAAGGGCGTGGGCAAGGTCATTTTAAATCGTTGTAACCCTGAGAATTTCAGTGCAATTGAATTAAGTTTTTTGCCAGCACGTAGCCTTTGCAGTAAATGTTTTAGCTGCGTAAACGTATTACCACTGGAAAGTTCCACCCTTCTACAACGTCCTACAAAAAAAAAAAAAAAAAAATTGATAGCCCTGATACTTTTTTATGATTTTTTTCTTTGAGCACTACGCGAAGTGATTCAATAAAACAAAAATTGGTCATAAATATAAATAAAAGTGCACCTACATTCTCAGGGTTAAAAAGTTTGGAAATGACCTTGCATACGCCCCTAATCGATTTGATCCATACTTCCAGGGACAGCCTGTATACAACAACACCCCCCCTGCTACAAGCATGCTGCCTGCGTACAAGTTACCAATTCACTTATGAAATCAAGTGCAAAGTTTTCAATTTTATAACTGCAGCATGTTATATTGCAAAAGTGTAGTATAAATTACTGCTTCTATGGCTTGTTTAATTCATACTGCATGGTAGAAAACTCCTATAGTATTTGGGAAGTGATCATTTTGATTTGTGTCATTCAATATTCTCCCTCTCTGGGACCGTAAGAGTGTCAGTTACTTTTTATCAAGGCGTATTCACGTTTATTGCTACTCATCAGAAGCCAAGCAAGCAAAGTTACATTTTGGCGTAAAATGAGCAAGACCCGTATTTATAAATCGTTTTCGTTTGAGAATTTTCTCCTGAGTATAGATTTCATGCTTCCAACTTTGAGATGTGAAATGTAAAATACTAGCGGCGCCCCGTGGTTTCACTCGCATAAGTCTCGATCCCGTGGGAACAACGGGATGAAAAGTATTCTATGTCATGTCCTAATTTAAGTCATAGTCTACCCATGTGCTGAATTTCATCCAAATCCATTCAGTAGTTTTAGCGTGAAAGTGTAACAAACAAACATACAAAAAAAGTCAAATCGTTTTCTTTATAATATTAAGTTTAGATATATGAATATTTTTAATTTTTCTGTTCTATTAATGCCTTACTATTAATGCCTTAAACTACACATTTGTAATAGATTTATGAAAGGACATTTATAGTGCGATATAGACGTAGCGTTGGAAGGCCTTCCACAAGGTGGACGGATGACCTGGTGAAGGCTGCAGGAATCCGCTGGATGTGGGAAGTACAGAACCGGTCGAGGTGGCGGTGCTTCGGGGAGTGGCCGTCTTTCAGCTGAAATGATGATTTATAGTGCATCTTTTTATGCTATTGAATGGCAAACCATCTGATGGAGCGGAACCAGGTCGGAAAAAATCTTAACCATATAAAACCATCGCACACATTCCCACCTCCACGCCCCTAAATTAATAACCCTTACACTGGCGTCACGATTAGCGAGTGACGGGGGGGTTGCTAACCCTCATACAAACTTCGAGTCTACCTACCTACGTGCCTACGTACCAAACGTTTACTAAAAACTTCACTCATTAACAAACGTCGCGGAATATTCGTTACGCTCGGTTGATGCGCGATTTGTGGAGTGGTGTGAGGGATGAACGGCAGTGATTTGATATTAATAATGGTGCGATTTTTTGTAGCTGAGTTGACATTCGAAAGGAATAATAAAAGGAAATCAATCGTCAATAATAATGGTATTCTATTTCCATCTGATAAAAAGAGCAAATTGATGTTAAGTCCTCGTTGTTTAGACATTATTTCTTAAGCTAAAAAAAATCTTCGCTCATAGCTCCAATCTGCTCAAATTTATACTGGGTGTGACAGATTGTATTCTTATTTTAGTGTTAGCATTTCGTTACAGCATAAAACCAGCAAAAATAATGTTTATCATATTTACTCATGGAAGGCTTGATTCTTACCTACCCAAGATCTTCAATAACTTAACCGTATTGGTATCAGGTAGATAGAACAGCGATTCCTTCCGCATATCACAAAACGCTACATCCCATGCCCTACGCTACACACAAACTTGAAGGCTTATTGAAATAAACTTGAAAATAAACATGCAAAATTACGAGTACGCTAATTGCATTCCAAAAGTATTATATTCAATATAAACTTTGTCCAAACATTCAGTGTTTAGGGGCTCATTTGATTATTTGAGACCACTTGAGAACTCAAGCGAGAATTTACATTTAATTTATAGATCAATATTGGAAATTCTGTATTTGTTTGCAGTAAGAGTTTGTGTTGCATCTGGTAAAGTCGTACGAAGGAGAAATTTTTGTGTTATGTTAATATTTACTTGAGCAATGGAGCTTGAGCTTTTAGATCGTTGTGTCAAACTGAGACAGACACTTTGCTTTGTGTAAATAATTTCACCACCGCTGCTCTCAAAACGGTGAAGGGAAACATCGTGAGAAAACGGCATATCCTAGAACCAAAAATTCGAAGAGATGTGAGATTTACCAACCCGCACTGGGCCCGCGTGGTAGATTACAGCCCACTCCCTCTCAAAGAAGGAGTCCTATCAGGCCCAGTAGTGGGAAAATTATAGGGTGATTATGCCATGCTAACATTTACTTTGACTAACATACCCAGGTTCAAATAAAGTTTATAAATCAACGAAAGAAAAAAATATCTGTTTACAACTTCTAAGTGTTTTTGGTAGAGTAGAGATAGAATTAGCACTTGAGCAGTCGGTCGTTCGGTCTAAGGCCCGTATTACAGAACCTATTGTATAATATGAAGTATTGGTGAGAAAAGAATACAATAGAATACTCTTTATTATGTACACCATATAAATTACAGACATACATATAGAAATTTTACAAAGGGTGACAATGGGCGGTCTTATCGATAGATAAGAAATGAAGACAAACTCAAGAAAACAGTGAAAAAATATATCTGGAAGAATAGGGCAAGCGTCAATGAGAATAGTTAAAGATCAAAGTTTGTGGATATTCCACAAAGATTCTAGCAGTGGGTAAATGATTAATGATTTCATTTCTGTAAGTAGGTTTATACAAACACTTTTACACGGCAATCATATTTCAAAAACTAGATCAGGTCGGCGTTTCCTATCTAAATACACTGAGAAGAAAGGCCGAAACAAACTCAGAGTGCACAATCTCTTTTAAAGTCCAGATAGCCTAACAGCAGGAGTTCAAAACAGCAGCGATCCTACATAGAATTTACATTCAGAATTAACCCTTAAATGCATCGTGATGCAAATTTCCATCAATCAATCCAATGCCATATTTTCGTTTCCACAGAGCACGGGGATTCCCCAATTGTTAGAGATATTCAACTCATTTTGTTCCCAGTAGATTCGTTCTGATTACATAAAGATGTAAATTTCCACCAAGCCATTTAAAAAATAAAAAATAAAAAGTGAAGCGGGTACGATTTAAACGTAAGATTACTTTAAACAATTGGTTTATTTCAGTTTACAGAGTTGACTATAAAACTAGGCTTAGGTAGGTAGAACGGTGAATAATATAGCACACGGTACGTTCCCAGCGAGTTCGTGACGTGAGGTACGTCGCGAAACAAGTAGGATGCGTCACCGCGGGGCGCGAGGGAGGTGCGTCTAGACTAGGCGAGCTCTTCCAATGCGTGGATACAGCGGCGCGCTAGCACAGACTGACTGGACGACTCCGCGTCGGCTCCTTATATACGCGAGGCGGCCTAACGTAGTGTGCGTGAGTGATGTCCCGACGCAGCAGTGTTGTGTGGCGCGCAGTTGTAGACGTTCGGTGGTGCTACAGGCTCCCCCTCTGGATACGAAGGCGCCCCGACGAGTAGCCAGTCAGGATGAATGTCCCACCGACAAAGCTGGGCGAGACGCTTGTCGCCGTGGTCGTCCTCGTCCACGAGCGGGCGGAGTGGCGGCTTCAGGGTTAGGCCTAGGTTTAGGCGGACGCCCGCGTTTCTTCAGTGGGCGCACCGGCGGAGGAAGGGGACTCGCCGCATGGCCTTGGAACGGAGTCAAGGCGGATGTATGATAAACTCCAAGGGGTTTATCTGGAGTAGTGGGATCTGAAATCAGATAAGATGAAGCACCATGACGTGCTAGGATTAGATAAGGACCATCCCTGCGAGGACAGAATTTAGCACTTATTCCTCGAGCAGCATTACTGATTGGATGGGTAGTTGCTAATACCAAGTCACCGGGAGTGTAACCGGGATCTTCTCTACATCCTTGGTCTACCATCTTCTTCCTGCGTTCTTCTAGATTCTCTCTGACATCTCTAGCCTTGTTCAGCGTATTGGCGAGAAGTAGTAACTTCGGCGTAATTTCAGGCACAAAGTTTTCAGACAATAAGATCTGACGAAAATCGTGAGTATTGTCATCCGGAGTACGCAGTTCTCGTGCAAATGTTAAATACGCTGGCGTATGTCCTGTAGTGAGGCAAGTTGCGGTATTCATCGCAAACCGTATACTGGGTAACATATCACTCCAACTCCCATGTTCATCTCCTACTAAAATGGCCAGTTGTGTCTTCAAGTCTCTGTTTTTCCTTTCCACCGGGTTTGCTGCTGGGTGGTACACTGGTGTGAATGTGTGCTTAATTCGCAGACAATAGGTTAATTGCTGCATCACAGCACTCACAAATTGTGGTCCATTGTCGCTTATCAGACGTCTGGGCACACCGTATCGAAGGAAGTTCTCGTTCATCAAAACTGTCGCACAATTTTCAGCGCTGGCAGTTTCCAAAGCAAATAATTCTATCCAACCAGTAGCAATGTCTTCAGCTATCAGAATCCATGTCTTATCGCTAGTCGTTGACGGCAAAGGTCCAAACAAGTCAAAGGCGAGGGTTTCGAAACGTTGGTTGACGGGCGTGGTTTGGAGCAAACCAGCTGGTTTCAGGTTGGACGGCTTAAACCTCTGGCATGCAATACAGTTCTTAACATATGCTTCGATATATTTCCTCATACCCTTCCAATGATATCGCTTCGAGATGCGTTGATAGGTCTTATCAGCGCCGTAATGTCCCGCCAAAGGGTCATCGTGGTATACTGAAAGAACGTTTGCCCATTCATGTTGAGGAACTACGAGTTGAGCCTCATCCGAGTCATCCGACGGGTGATATCGGTACAACAACCCGTTGTTCATGACGTATCCTTTGTTGCTCCAGTACACGGCGTTATCTTTACGATCTGCATCTTCTAAGGCAGTTACGATGCTGGCGATATTTTCATCCTTCAGCTGTTCTGCCCTAATTTCAGATGACGGTCTCTGCGGTATATCCACGACTATGCTACACACTCCACAGGTATTTTCGGTACTTTCATCGCAAATAGGCCGGGACAGCGTGTCTGCGACCACATTTGTCCTGCCAGGTGTATACTTGATGGTAATATCATACGCCTGTATCTGCAAAGCCCATCTAGCTAATCGACCAGTTGGAGACCGTAACGACATCAACCACTTCAGGGCTTGATGATCCGTAACCACTGTTACTGGGAGGCCTTCAATGTATCCACGGAATTTTTGAATCGCCCATACAACTGCGAGAGCTTCTCTCTCGGTTGTAGAATAATTGCGTTCTGCAGGGGTCATCAGCCTGCTGGCGTATTCGACGGGATGCTCATCCTCTCCCTCCCCCTGCACTAGAACTGCTCCAAGTGCATAGTTGCTTGCATCACTTTTGATAATATAACCTCTTGTCTCATCGGCTTGTCGTAGCACAGGGGTGGATGTAAGACGTATTTTGAGCTCTTGATAAGCCTGTTCCTGTTCCGTTGACCAAGTCCACACCGAGTTTTTCCTACTTAAACGGGAGAGTGGTTCACTGATTCCAGCAAAGTTTGGTATGAATCGCCTGTACCAAGAACAGGTCTGCAGGAACGTCATCAGATGCTTCAGATTCTTGGGTGCTGGATAGGCTAGTATTGCTGCTACCTTCTCGGGATCAGCCTTCAGACCATCTGGAGTAATAAGGTGCCCTAAATACTTAATTGTTGAACAACAAAATCGGCACTTAGTAAAGTTTACACGAAGGTTGCTTTCTTTCAGCTTACTTAATACCTTACCCAAATCTGATAGGTGTGCTTGATAGGTAGCCGAAAAAATGATTAAATCATCTAGGTACGCCAGCATCTTCACATTCTCCAGGCTAACTCGAATCCTGTCTATCAGACGCTGGAACGTAGAGGGTGCATTGCGAAGTCCAAATGGCATCCTCTTAAAACGGTACATACCGAATGGAGTTATGAATGCCGTCTTATCCTGATCCTCAAGTTTTACTCTCACTTGCCAGTAGCCAGCGCGTAAATCCAGGGTCGACATAAAAGGCGTTGGCTTAGCAGCATGAAGCAGATCATCCATGCGTGGGATAGGATACTTGTCAGGGACCGTTATGGCATTAAGTCTACGGTAATCAATGCAAACTCGTACGGAACCGTCTTTCTTTGGCACCATTACAACGGGTGCGGACCAGGGTGATGAGCATGCTTCAATTACTCCACTGTCCAACATCTTCTTTACCTCTTCCTTTAACACAGCCATGCGTGGTGGTGAGAGGCGGTATGGAGGTACGGAGATGGGGTTATGCTCACCCGTGTCGATGCAATGTTCAGCGAGGGTAGTCGGTTCTACGCCTTCACCGAAAACTTCTTGAAAATCCCATAGCACTTCCATCAGCTGTGACTTTTGAGTTGCGTCTAGCGTGTCCGATGAGACCTCTTCCACTTCCAAAGATCCAATTTCGACATCGTTGCTGCTATTACTATGGTCGCTAGGGAAGAGCGCCTTGGAGTGTGGAGATAGTTCACACGGAGCATCGTGAAACTGCATTTGGGCATCACGGACCATAAAGTCTACGAATCTTGGAGAATACCCATCGAATAATGGTCGGGATCGCTTCCTTGGAATAGGGGACATCTCAATTGGCACTACGCGATATGGCATCGTGTTTGTAGTGCAGGCACTCGTTTCCGGGAGTGCTGGTTCTCCGCTGGATAATGGACTACCAGTTGCTGAAGTGCATGCACTGGATTGTGGCAGCGCTGGTTCCAGTACGCCTTTGTCTCGTGGAGTTATCGATAAAGGAGAAATAAATTCAGGCAGCTCGACATCTTTTAGCATAGACCGTAACCGAGAATTAAAATAAACGGGTGTAGCCTCTACTTGGGCCATTGATATCTCCTCAGCATCTTCGTCTTGGAGGTCGAAGATGTCATCAGGGTAATCCTCGAAATAAAATGTCTTTTGCGGAATGTTAAGTACCATCTTAGCATCCTCGATAAAGCCGACTCCCAATAGTGTGCGAGTTTCTCGAGCTTCCGGGAACACGATAAAAGACGTTTGCACAACACGATAGCAGACACTAACGGGTGCTTTTACAGTCAATACCTCTCTCGTCGTCTTCGTGCCATCAGCCAGTTTCACCACAAGCTGTTCTGTCTGGAATGCAAATCCAAGTCTTCGTAGGCATTTGTATAGCGTGTATGATGCAACGCTCGTTTTTGCGCAAGTATCCACGTAGGCGCTACCGGTTATTTTACCTATGGCAATACCAATAACCGGCCTAAGACGTACATCTGCTTGAGTGTTAACGGAACAAAAACTTACTTCAGCCTTTGCCGCCTTTGGCGTAGCCTTGGCGCAGGTCGTGCATTTTGATCGAATCACTCCTGGTGCACCACATCCGTAACATGCAAACGTTGGTGTAGAAGGTGATGGCGCTTGGGTGCCTATAGCAGCATTTGTAGGCGCAGGTTTGGCGGTAGAAGTACCACTACCAGAAGCCAGATCCTTCTTCTCCTTCTTCCGACATGTCTCAATGGAATGTCCAGGCAATCGACAGTAAGTGCAACGCTTCTTTTTAAATGATACCTTTTCTGTCTCTTTTCCCTTCTCTGTCTTTTCTTCTGGCATTTCCTTTTCAACCAGGAGCTCTTCCACTCCTCTGGCTGCCTTCAATAGGGCGTCAAAAGTATTGACAGTCTCACGTGCCATTTTTACCCTGATCTTGTACCTCAATTGCCCGTAGATCATGTCAATTTGTTGAGTCTCTGTGTGTGGCTCTGGCATTTGTGCGATAAGAGCCCTTTTCTTAGCCACGAACACTTCTGTTAACTCATCCTCCTCTTGCTTAATATTCACAATGTTCTGGTACAGCTGGTAGGCAGGTCTTTTAGGAGCAAAGGCGTGGCGAACTCTCGACTCAAACTCATTCCACGTTTTCACTTGGTCCTTTATCCCATTCCACCAGGTGGCTGCCTCTTCCTTCAAAATTAAGGGGACGCTCATGATGGCATCTTCGTCGGAGATTTGTTCTACGGACTTGAATACAGAAGCCGCAGCGAGAAAAGATTCCACCAATTCAGTATCTCTGGCACCACCAAAAGTAATCCTGCATGTGGCGAAAGAGCCTCGTCGCTGCTGGTTACCAATCACTGATAGTAACTTCTCGAATTGCTCACCTGACAAATTCATGGTGGTTAGCGGTTCCTCCTTTATTTTCCTTCTTAATCTTGTTTTTGGGCTAGCCTGTTTCCGGGCCTTTACGTTGAGCGCCAGATTGAAGCGGGTACGATTTAAACGTAAGATTACTTTAAACAATTGGTTTATTTCAGTTTACAGAGTTGACTATAAAACTAGGCTTAGGTAGGTAGAACGGTGAATAATATAGCACACGGTACGTTCCCAGCGAGTTCGTGACGTGAGGTACGTCGCGAAACAAGTAGGATGCGTCACCGCAGGGCGCGAGGGAGGTGCGTCTAGACTAGGCGAGCTCTTCCAATGCGTGGATACAGCGGCGCGCTAGCACAGACTGACTGGACGACTCCGCGTCGGCTCCTTATATACGCGAGGCGGCCTAACGTAGTGTGCGTGAGTGATGTCCCGACGCAGCAGTGTTGTGTGGCGCGCAGCTGTAGACGTTCGGTGGTGCTACAAAAGTATTTTTATGAATATATTTTTTTAAATATTATTTCCTTACTATAGAGCTAATGTTACGTCCAATTAAATTAAATTTGCTTAAAAAGTAAAAATCATGCATTTAAGGTTTAAAATTAAAAAAAAAATATTTTCTTTCCATCTCACCTAAAAACCCGGTTCTCACGCTATACAAATCTCCATGAACATCACATAAAGTATACGTCTAACTATACTCCGCCACCCTGGTGTAATTTGTCACCAAGTTTAGCAACACCTGCCATGTTATCTCAACTGAAGTCAAACACCCCCCCCTACACCCCGTAATAAGGGGGTGTAAGGGGGTGTCCCTTACACCCCCTTATAACGACGCGTCCTGGAGATATCCTTTTGTTATGATATGATTTATAATCTGTATTTCAGGTGTCATTGTCTGAAGAGATCGGTTTTGTAAGGTATGTTTTCAGTGTTAAGTTTGTAAGCGTTGTAGATGGAAAGGAAGGAAACGTTATTTGTTTTTTGATTAATTAATTAAATTAGCACATTTATATAAATTCCCACCACAGTTCCAAAGTTTCACAGTTTACACGATGCAAATATTACGTAATATTTTCTATGTGAGGTAAAAAAAAAAGGTATTTGCATCATCATCATCATCATTATTTCATCCCAGAATCACCCACAGGTGGGTTTAGGCCTCCCCTTTCTTCTGCCATCCTTCCCGGTTCCGTGCGTCCCTCATCCAGGTGTTTCCCGCAAGTTCGACGATATCGTCAATCCAGCGCGAGCTTTTGGACGACTCTGGTTTGTTTGGACGAACCATGGCCACCATTTGGTCCCAGCTTTACTCCATTTGACAGTTTCGGTTAGCTTGATTTGCTGGCGTCTGTATATATAACTAAGAAAATACTAAACTTTCACACCTTAACATAAAAACAACGCCAGCCAGACAGATTTTAGTCAAAAACACGTTAAAACCAGTCATTCTCATCCACGTTTTGTGTCGTTTAATACCTTCAGGTAGTCCCGGAGGCTTGAGAGATAACAAACGTTGAAGTGCCACAAGTATAGTTGACGCTAGGCTCCTAATGAGTCAACCACTTGGGCGACAGTACTGCGACAGATGTAGGGAGTTTGAGGGTAGGCAGAGTTCTTAGCCGTGAAAGGGGGTTCGAGTAAATGGTTCGAATTTTTTCGCCATTTTGAATAGATAGATAGAAAAAATATGCATCATTTAACATCAAAATAGTCTTCTTTTTCTTTTCGTGTCGACGGTGCTCTTCTACCAAAATAGTAAGATTGTAAATTATACTTCGTTGCTTCGTCCTTCGAGATTAAGATAACAATGTAGTAATACGTCTAGGGTATCGCCTTTCATCCACTAAGTTTGAATTTTTTTTTTTTTTTTTTTTTTTTTTGTCGGTACTTTGTCTTCCTGATAGTTATGCCTGTACCGCCACTCATTCGCGTTTTAGTGCGTCGCCGATCACCACGTTATTTTCTTCGTTTCATTTGAATTGTGCAAAAAGATGCCAAAACGTAGTCACAAAAACGACGACAGTGATTATTTAAGAAAGAAGATTCGAAAACTCGAAAGGAAACTTAATAAACGCGACAGAAGGTCGCGTGTTCGAAGTTGTTCCGAGAGTAGTAGCTCGTCGACGAATATTATTATGTCGCCGGTACTATCGGACCATGAAGGTAAGCTGAAGTGTTATTTTTACAAACGGAAGATATTGTGAATAGTTTTTCGGACTATATCCGTATCATAATCTGACATGATGTCATATTATCTTAAATAGTGTTGTGTACATCTTATGGGGATGTTACCTTCACATAATTTTGGATTCCCAATTCATTGGGTATATACTACTAGTGATTGTGTACATTTGAAAGGAATGTTGCCTTCACTTTAGTTAATGACCTACTTAATAATAATTGCATTTTATATCCGTACGGACTAAAACATAGTGTTGTGGGTAGTTTTAAGGACTATCGCCGCTCTAAAACCACTAGTTGTATACACACTAGTTGTGTTGTGTTGTGTTGGAACATTGGTAGTTGTGATCATATTCACGTACCTACATAACAAAATGTTATCACTCGATTTCGTAATTCTGAATATCGGTATGGATTATAAACTTGGTGTTGTGGATAGTTTTGAGGACTATCACCGCGCTATTTTCTATCCGATACCTACATTTGGTACATTTTCTATCCCAGCTGAAATGGAAGTTCAAGGTGATGTCGCGTCATCTCCGATTATTGACTCAGATGAGCCACAACCGGGTACGTCCACCTCGACGATACATGATGTTCCTGCTACAGAAGCAGTACAGGCAGGGGAATCGGAACTACCTGTTGAAGTAACGCTTCCTGAGCTGGACGAAGAGATTCTGAATCTCTTGGGCGAAACTCCATCAAAGGATAAAAAATATGGACCAGACATTAGATGCGAGTTATCTGCTCGCTGGGAACACATCGCAACAACAGGCTTGACCAAGGATGCCAGAAAGGAGCTGCTTGATAAGCATCTGGTTCCAAAAAACTGCACAAAGATTGATGCACCCAAGTTAAATCCAGAGATAAAGGCCGCCTTATCGGAGATGCTAATAAAAAAAGACAAAGCTTTAGAGAATAAGCAGGTGCAGGTCGCAGCAAGTATATCTTGTATAAGTGAAGCCCTAAGCATACTCTTTTCTGCAGGTTATAAAGATCAGTCGGTAATAAAATTACTGATCGAAGCCGGTCGACTGATGTGTGACTCACAACACAGCGAGTCCATGACACGGCGCAGTTTTATATGTTCTACAATCAAGAAAGATATAAAAGATCAACTGTTCAATACAGAAATCGATAAGTTTCTATTTGGCGAACATCTGACCGATACTCTAAAAGCTGCAAAAGCTATATCAAAATCAGGCGCTGAGATTAAAATAAACACACAGGTTCGAAGACCTGCACCAGCGCAGAGACCGAGACAGGCCCCTGTCCAGACTTTAAACCAGACGCCTCCGTTCCCGACAGCGCGGCAAGCGGGAACAGCGAGGAAAACAGCGCCGGCGCCGCGCCCGCGACCGGTGCAGCAGCAGCCGCGACAGCAGCCGCGCTTGCAGCAGCGCCAAGCCCCGCGGCGCTAGACCTGGTACGTTTTGCAGGTCGGTTATCCTACTTTTATGATCAATGGCAATTGATAACTAATGACCTCGTTGTATTATCGTGGATAAGAGGTTACAAGATACCGTTTACTAAACCTGTCTATCAGTTACACGAACCAAGTTTACCTGCATTAACTTCATGTGAGTCCTTTAAATACAAGGTGGCCATCACTGACCTTCTAAACAGTGGTGCTATTTCACATTGTGAACCATGTGAAGGACAGTTTCTTTCTAGTTATTTCCTGATTAAAAAACCCAATGGCAAAAACAGATTTATTTTAAACTTAAAGTCTCTAAACAAGTACATCGTAACAGAACATTTCAAAATTGAAGATCTAAGAACAACATTAAAATTAGTATCAAGAAACAGTTTCATGGCCACCTTTGATTTAAAGGATGCGTATTTTCTAGTACCTATACACCCGACGTATAGAAAGTACCTACGATTTAGGTACGAGGGTCAAATTTACCAATTCAATGTTTTGCCGTTTGGTTTAAACACAGCTCCATTTGTGTTCACAAAGCTATTAAAACCGGTAATTTGTTTACTGAGATCATTAGGTTATCTGTCATCTATCTACTTAGATGACATTTGTATCATTTCTAATAATTATCAAGATTGCTTAGATAATATTTTACAGACAAAACATATTTTAGAGTCCTTAGGATTCATAATTAACATTAAAAAAAGTTGTATGATTCCGAGTAATATTTGCAAATACCTTGGTTTTGTGATAGATACAAAAGAATTTCATGTTAGCCTTCCTAAGGAAAAACGAAATCTAATTAAACAAGAGTTACAATCGTTTCAATTGAAATCTCGTTGTAAAATAAGACAGTTTGCTCGCTTGGTAGGCCTCCTCACTTCGTCCTGCCCCGCGATTCAGTACGGTTGGCTTTACACCAAGCAGATGGAAAGATGCAAATACCTTGCATTGTGTAAAACGAGTAATTATGATAGCCACATGTCTTTACCACAGTATTTGCAGGACGATTTTTCCTGGTGGTTAAAATCTATTGATACCGCAGTGAATCCTATTAGACGGGACAGCTACTGTCTAGAAATATTTTCAGACGCTAGCAAAAAAGGGTGGGGGGCAGCATGCGGTGCGGAGACCGCCAGTGGCCAGTGGAGTAACACAGAGTCTAACAAACATATTAACTGTCTAGAACTCCTGGCTGCTTTCTTGGGCTTACAAACATTCGCAAAAGGATTTAAAAATTGTCAGGTGTTACTACGCGTTGACAACACAACTGCTATTTCGTATATCAACCGTATGGGTGGAGTAAGATTTCCACATTTAACTGAAATCACAAAATCCTTGTGGCAGTGGTGTGAAGCTCGTGGTATATTTGTATTCGCTTCATACATAAGCTCGGAAGATAACGAAATAGCAGATGCTGAGTCTAGAAAATCTCACCCCGATACCGAATGGGAGATTAAAGATCATGCTTTTGAAAAGATTGTGAGAGCCTTTGGGCAACCAAAAATTGATCTTTTCGCATCAAGGTTGAATAACAAATGTGTTAAGTACGTCTCATGGAATAGAGACCCAGGAGCATGCGCTGTGAATGCTTTTACTTTAAATTGGTCAAATCTTTGTTTCTACGCATTTCCTCCTTTTGCGGTTATATTAAAAGTATTAAGAAAACTTATATACGACCAGGCGGAGGGTATTGTTGTGGTTCCATTTTGGCCCACGCAACCCTGGTTTCCACTTTATCAAAAACTTCTCTGTTCAGAATTAGTTCAGTTTAGACCCTCTGATAAAGTGTTATTGTCTATTTCCAACAGTGTCCCCAAGCTCACGTTGATTGCAGGGAAGTTATCAGGACGGCGTTACGAAACAGAGGAGTACCACCATCATCTTTAGATATTATGATAGCTTCTTTATCTGAAAGGTCAATAAAACAATATGACGTTGCCATTCGACGTTGGGTAAACTTTTGTAAGACTCACAATATCAAAATACATGAGGCGTCAATTCCGATGATTATGTATTTTCTCACTGAGTTATTTCATTCCGGCTTACAATACGGATCTTTAAACAGTCATCGCTCCGCTCTGTCTTTGATCTTAGGATCGAGAGTAGGGTCTGATGATCGCGTTGCTAGGCTATTCAAAGGTTTTTACAGACTTCGTCCTCCAGCCCCAAAATATAATATCACTTGGGACCCGTCAATAGTTTTAGAATTCTTATCAAAATGGTACCCAAATAATAATTTAAGTTTCGAACATTTAACCAAAAAGGCCGTAACTTTGCTCATACTTGTAACTGCACACAGGGTGCAAACCATTAGCAAAATCAAATTAGAAAATATGAACGTCACTGATAATCTTATATTGATCAAGATAAACGATTTGTTAAAAACATCTCGACCTGGTTTATCTCAACCTTGTTTAAATATTCCAGTTTACAAAGATCGACCGGAAATATGTCCCGCTGAGGCTCTTATAGAATATATTGATAGGACAAAACATTTGAGAAACAATGCCAATAGCCTTTTTATAAGTATTAAAAAACCACATAAATCAGTAACCACAAATACCATCAGTCGGTGGATAAAAGATATATTATCAATTAGCGGAATTGACACTTCAGTATTTTCTGCCCACTCCACCAGACACGCAGCCACCTCAGCTGCTCATAGAGCTGGTGTCAATATTGACACGATACGAAAAGCAGCTGGGTGGAGTGGTAGCTCCAATGTTTTCGCTAGATATTATCATAGAGACATTCAATGTGAACAAACTGATCAATTTGCCTTATCAATCCTAACCTCTGATCGATGTTAGATTTAATTACTTAAAATTAATAACTTAAATTTATCTACCCCTAATTAAAGAAAAACTACAATTTAATTACTTTATTACTTGTAAGGTTTGATTAATATACATGTACCTAAGTATAAAAATTCAGTGTTTTAATATTTCACCATCTTTCAAAATCTACATTGTTATCTTAATCTCGAAGGACGAAGCAACGAAGTATAATTGGAGATTAAACGAACTTACCTGAAGTGAAGTTCTATCCAAATTATACGAGTTGCTTCGTCCGAAGAGATTAGTTCCCTCCCAACCCTATGAACCCCATACCTAAAGTGAAATATTAAAAAAGGTTCCAGGCTTTCAACTAAATGAGTGGCGGTACAGGCATAACTATCAGGAAGACAAAGTACCGACAAAAAAAAAAAAAAAAAAAAATATTCAAACTTAGTGGATGAAAGGCGATACCCTAGACGTATTACTACATTGTTATCTTAATCTCTTCGGACGAAGCAACTCGTATAATTTGGATAGAACTTCACTTCAGGTAAGTTCGTTTAATCTCCAATAATATGTAGTTAGTTAGTTGTTAATAGTTAGATTTTGTCAAGAGTAAAAAAAAAAAATCAAACTATTTATTTCAACATGCATTCATCAGGCAATTAATTTATTATATGAGAATAACGCTCAATCTCCCTGAGAAGATTATGTGCGCTAAGTAAGACTGCCTGTCCATTAACACGGAACGAGGCTGCGGAGCGGAGAAACGGAGACATATTAACCAATAGAAAAATGACATTGAGATTTTATGCAATCCTATTGGTTAATATTTCTCCGTTTCTCCGCTCTGCAGCCTCGCTCCGCACCAATGGACAGGCAGCCTAAAGGCAGAACGCATAGTCCTGTTTGCCAACAGCAAGTCTATGATTACCGATCTGCCAAGCATGATGACATACCATCACGCTTGCAATACCCAAAGGGTTGGATAGACTTGTATAGTACACCCACACTTCAAAGTTGATGTTTTAATGTAGGTTATAGGGAGCAAGCATAATATTGCCATAGCTAATTATAAAGGGTACAAATTCAGTACTTGTATTACTTGACAATAACTATGTTATATTTAATTGAATTTAAATAGTTTAATTAGTTATTATTTCTATTTAATATTTATCTGATCCTCTTACTACTACTACTAATACTACAACTTATTGAACTTCTAATGATGCACACTTTTTAAAATAATTGATGCTCTTTTGAACTTCTTGACCTTTTCTCTTAAGCGGGTTACGTTAGAACTATGATCAACCACGCGCGTGCCAATTTCGTGAAGCGAGCGGTGCCGCAGCAGAGTTGGTTGACATCCCAGTTAGGTGCAGTTACTTAACTATTTAGTATTTTTAGGACCCCAAAATAGTAGTTATTTGAGATTCACAAAAAGAGACACCAAACAATAAGTGCTATCTGTAATTTAACCAAAAAATACTTACTACCTGTACAAAGCCATAATTTTAAACCACTTTCAGCGGGACACACTAAACAAATAACCAGAATCAAAATTCACCTAAAACTAAGTTTGTTGGCTAAAGTTCTAAACTTAGTTAAACATACCAAAATGCATGCATGAGCAACGAAACTAGTTGACACAATTATGCATGTGCCCACTAAGGCCACGCACACACGTGTGTAAGCTTTAGTACAGTTTCATGTTTGACTATATTATTATAATAACTAGCTGCACCCCGCGGTTTCACTAGCATAAGTCTCCATTCATCTATTTATTTATTTAAACTTTTCGCACACAAAAAAGGTACAAAGGCGGACTTAATGCCTTAGGTATTCACTACCAGTCAACCAAGGGCGGTGAAGAGAACGGGGAACAGGGGGATAACAATTATCCGGTGTCCTAATTCAGGCCATGGTCAACTAATGTGTTAAATATCATTGAAATCATCGCCGTTTTAGCGTGAAAACGTAACATACATACATTACGTAATATTAGTTTAGACAAGCCGTGTGCTCGATGGGATTTATGACTGGCAAAAATGATGAACTTTCAACCCCTATGTAACCCCTTTTGGGGATGAGGTTTCATAAATTATTTCTTCCTCATAACTTTCGTTATACATGGAACTTGTGCTTTGATGTTTCCAGACCCAGCGGTTTAGGCTGTGTGTTGTCTGACAGAGTAATGAATTTATGATTTTCATTAAATAGATGGAAGGAAAGCCTACATCTCTATTTAGGTACTTTTATTTTTAGAAGATATAATACCTCAGAAATGGGTGATAGGCATAGTACACCCACATTTCATCAGTTTTGTTATAATTCTCATGTAACAGGACCACAACTGATCAGAAATACAAACTCTAGACTTTACTTACAATTTTAATAAAGAAGAAACCCAATAAAAATAAAACTCGCAGGGGATCGAACCAATGATCTTAACAATCGCGACTACTAACTGATACATCAACCCTCATTCTCCTGCAATTAAACTTCTTGTAAAGTTAGTTTACATTCATTAATATTAAGTTTACCTCTCGGCCGGTTCCCTGTTCTCATGAGTTTGATTATATCATAGGGGAACATCCCTTGTGGTTTGTTTTAACCCTCCATGTTGATGGCAGATGTTGCTAAGGGGTTACAGGTGATTAGGTAGCGAGTTCAAGTATATTTTTTAAGATTGTTACAACTTAGCTTTCTCTCTAGGATAATCAACTCTAGGACTCGTCTGCTCCACCGGCCATCGGACGGTGCCGATCACGGCTTCGACAAACATGGCCACTTCAGCTTGCTTACCATGTAAGCTATGTTGGTGGCTCCGGTTCTTTTCCGGAGAATTTATCATTACATTTTTTTTGTTTTTCATTGCTGACTTTATTTTTCGAAGAAACTCCGAACATAGCCCGCTTCATAACGCGCTGAGCGACCTTAAATTTGTAGACCAGCCTGACAGTCCGCGTTTTGGCACCAACGGACACGACTGCTTGAAGACCTTAGTCTTCAAATATCGCGGGATAGGAAACGAAAATACTTGACGTAGTTTTCCAAACGCTGTCCAATCCAACTGAATGTTTTGCCCTAGGTAGGCATACTCCTTCACAACTTCGAGAAGTGTACCCTTCTCTTGTAGATTGAACTCGGCAAAAAATGAGAATTATACATGACTTTCATCATGTCCAAATTCATGCCGAGGCCAACCCACCGAGAGGCTCCGTTTAGGCTGTGCAGCATCTGGTCTGACTGTTCCAGCGTCTCTGCCATTATGACGATGTCATCAGCAAAGCGAACGTGTGAGATGTACTCTCCTAACCTCCTAAATATATTATGCTATTTTCGCTGTATAGTAACAAAGCCACGAGAGTGTCAGTTCCTACACGGGTATTGAATAAAACAGCTCGTGTAAAAGCTAATTCCGTATCATAAAAGCGAAATAAAAGCGAAGGTTTGCCGAAGAAACCTTTATAATTTACTCGAGACACTGCCAGCAAAGAAAATCAATTCTTCAAAAATAAAGCCTTACAATTCAAACGTTCCAAAAGAAAAGTATGAGTAAAAATTAACAAAGAAGAAGAAAAAATGTCTCACCTGCCAATATTCTTCGTTAAAAAGTACAAATCAAAATCTATTCGGGTCCGTTTACAAAAGATTCATTCGCCTACAATATTCTTAAACGAAAATTAGAAAAAAAACTTTTTTCGTCTACTGTTCGGTTTACATTACACTTCGATGTATTTTTTTGAAGAAAGAATTGATAATTTTCGATTGGTAACATTGGATTCTTTCAAGATGGCGTCCCTTGGGTTCGTGTTTTAAATATTAATGTTGTGTTTATATTTTTTCGTGTAACGGTTTGATTTTAATCTTATAGGATAAGTATTTGTAATGAAGTACAATTTCGATAACATTTTCATTGAACACTTTTTCGGTCGACAAACAGCTACCACGTCTTAGTCTTCAATTCGTTTTCCAATATCATTAGATTCAACAACATCGATAAAGGCTAATTTCCATTAGTTATGAAGTACCTAAGTTAAGACCCTTGACGTCTATCAGTTCACAATGAAAAACTGTCACTCTTGGAACGACCAAAGTATAGTCAGTATGTACCTAGTAAAAATTATAATACTAGTTTATTATTGTCCCACTGCAGTGCCCCTTCTTGTACAGAGAAGGCACGAGTATTGATCACCACGCTTGCTTGCATGGCTACAGAATTATACCACACACAAGCGGAAAGCAGGTAACCTCGACACCGGGCTACATGCAGCCCGGAAAAGCTATGCCATCATTAGATGTCAAGCTTACTAGGCGCTTATTACGCCTGGACGAGAACAACCTGCGCCTGGTGACGCGGGCCATCACGCGACACTGCTCGCTAAACAAATACTTCTACACAATAGACATAATGGACAGTTCTCTGGGCATGGAGGCTGAGGAAACCTTGCGCATGTGCTCTTTGATTGCACAGGCGTCACCCAGATTAGAATTGAAACCCTCGGGTCTCCTAGATCTTTTGCAGATGTTCTAAACCAACCAGGAGACCTAATCTCTTTCTGGAAGGAAGTGGGCTGGTTGGAATAACCACCGACGGCTGTCATGGCGCACATTCGATGGTCCACTTAAAGGGCTAAGTACGGAAATCAAACTCTCTAACATAGATAGTTAGACATAGAACTGAATTACTGGATAACATGATACATCTTTGTAAGAAACTGACCCTGCTGAATCTTCATATACGAGTATTATTCTGTGGTTGAAGGTTCATAAATCATTCAAAAACACATCTTCTTCATTTAAATATAACACATCTTCTAAATGCAAAGTCTTGACATCCTTAAATTATGGCCACCGGAACCGCTTACGATTCAGGCATTGAACACCGGAAGTGGCGTCAAAGGCGGCGCGTGGTAATGGCGGCCGGCGGTTTCTGTCACCACCCGCATTTCCGGTTGTGGCGCCACTGACACACTTGTAGCTTAGATTGCTACCTTTAGGTGCTATTTATTTTTAATGGATTTCATTTAATTAAGACAGTTGAGGTTAAGTGGCTGTTTGAGAATTTTATTTGCTTTCTTGGGACTATTTTGCTCTTTTAGTATTCCGTTATTTATTCTTGAGGTATTTCATGTTATCAAAACAACATAACACAGAAAAACACTACTATTCTTACCGATAGAAACCCAAGATTTACCGTTAGAAAAAAAAAACGGGGAGGAGTACACCCATGATCTGTTACTGGGTCGCGTATGTATTCCAAATGATGCCCAAAAGGGCAAAATTATGAAATATCAAAAAAAAACACCTTGTTTTTGTACTGAAAAATAGACATGTTTTTTACAGGCTTACAATATATCTTTGAACGGACAAGGATTAGGAATTAGGCGCCATAGTAACTTCTATTATATAGTTTAAAAAGAGCTATCCAACCATGTATTACACAATGACATGGCTATTGGAGGGGGGTACCAAAATAAGCATCAGCCTTTACAGCGTAAATCTAATCAACCTTTTTTGAGATCCACTGAACGAAACAAGCTGCCTTTTAAAATAAAAAGGTCATTATATTTTACATGAATTCATTCATTTTTTTTATTTCTGTAAGAAAACTGAGAAAAAATAAGTAAACACTATCACTCTATCTATATTAATTTCTAACAAAAAACTAAACATGCATAATGAGCTTATAACGCATCCATTCGTGTCCATAGCTGGGACACCAGCATATCTGTGACAGGGAGTTGACCGTAATCCACCACGCGGGCCCAGTGCGGGTTGGTAGATGTTACGTGTCTTCGAATTTTTGGTTCTAGGACGTGCCGGTTTCCTCACGATGATTTCTTCCTTCACCGTTCTGAGAGTAGTGGTGATGAAATTAATTACACAAAGTAAACCCTGCCTGGTTTCGATCCCACGACCTACAACTCGTTGATCTGGATCGTGATGTTACCACTGGACCAACACCGCTTAAAAGCTCAACAAGAAATATTAAAATCATAAACAAAATCCAAACCGGCCTTGAACGAACCCTTTCAAAACTCCTTCAGGACCGCTGTAATTAAAACGTCTAAAATAATAATTATTAAAAGTGACTGCAAAGTCGAAAACTCGAAAATTCAATTTAAAATAATGTCCGCAGTTATATTCGTAATCAAATTATATTAAATGCATTTTATGAACCGAGATTGGAAACCGAATTAAAATCGGTTATTTGAACCGAGTGCCGTTAAAACGATATTTAAATCGAATGAAAGGGCTGGGAAAACGCTCGAGTAGTTTGGTTTGTAATTGATATTTTTTACCTTTGCTTGGTAGCGTTGCTTGTAATAAGTTGAAAGTAAGTTTTTAGTGAATTTTACGTTCATGAAAACTAAGTAGTAATTATATGTGTACTTGTGACTATTTCAGTTTTTATTCAGTTCAAAAGCTCAAACTCAAAGTTATAAGCAGGCCATTAAAAGGCACTTTTGATCTTCAAAAATTTATATGAAAATAGAATACTGGTAAATACTGATCTTATAAAGGAAATAGCCTTCATTAAAATGGAATTAATAGAATTAAACCTCAACTTTAGAATGTTTTAAACATTAACATAGCAATGTGTAAATTATACGTCTTCCAACGAAGTAATTGCGTAACCCAGTAACGTTAGCAATGTCTTTAATTTTGACAGTTCAATTGCGCTATTTACGTTGCTGAGCAGATAAATTTTTCGAACATATGAAGCAATGGATTAGCAATATCATTCAAAATGATTCAGATTGTGACTTTTCAGTCACAATCTGAATCATTTTAAAAGATATTGCTAATCCATTGCAGTGTGTTAACCTTTCTAGCAAAATGACACAAAACTGAGTTAGTAGCTGTAATTGTTCTCCAAAATGGAAAGGGAATTCCTTCATCATTTCCTTTCCATACTTTGGCTAAGCGTTACGCCTGTCACTGTCACACAACTGTCAAACTACAAGTGAAAGATAGAGATGGTTATATGTCTTAGTCCAAACATGTGTTCAGTAACATTAATAGATCTAGGCATATGACTTCGAACTATTTAAGATCCTTATTACTCAGTCAGGATTCGTTAAAAAATCTAATTCTTAAAATCAGAAAAAAAAAGTTAGAAGTACGTCAATAGTGCAACGACCGGGATTCGAGCTCACGACCTTTCGCTCGCCAGTGCGACGCCTGTTATTAGCTGCTGAGCTATTCCCATTTTGATATTGACTTATTTACACAGACATTAATGAAATGAGGGGCTCGTGACTAAATGATAACAGCCACACGGGTCGATCGAAGGATTAAGCTACGCTAGCCCCGGTCGGCTCGTGGATGGGTGACACCCTCCGTGCCTCGGAAAGCACGTTGAGCCGTTGGTGCCGGCTGTCATTCGTAAATCTTTGACAGTCCTTACGGGTGGTCAGAAGCCCAAAAATTTGAAACCAGTCTTACCAATGTGTGTTCCCTAGTTCAATAACTGCTTCTATTTCTTCTTCTATTTCAGGAGGTCAAATAGGCAATAGCTCCATGTAAAAAACTGGTTTTCAGACTTTAAGCCAACGCCAACATAGTTGGAAAAAGGCTAGGCAGTTTTATTTTAATGAAATATGAGAACAAAATTTTGCATTAATTAAATGTATTTAAGGCTAAATAAAGCCATAGTAAATTCCGTAATCAATGTATCAATTGAAAGCGTAAACTGTTATTTATCGATAATCGATACATATTATTATTGGTCCCAACACTATTCTGTTATTGTACAGACGCCAGCGCATCAAGCTACCCGAAACTGTAAAATTTTCTCAATCAACTTAGAGCCTTACGCTTTTGCGATAAAGTTGAAAATCCATTAAAGAATTTTGACAGATTTTAGTAGCTTGATGTGCTTTACACAGTGACACCGGTACCTGTAGGGTACCTTCGATTACTGTTAGTAGTGGTACTAACACTACTTTTGATACACCTTGTAGTTTAAACTATTAGGTGCGACAACGGGTCAGCCACATATGTTGAATGTTGTACATCAAAATATGCAGGGTCTGTCCGGCAAAGAGCTAGAGTTAAGTTTATTTATGGAGAACTATGATGTTCAGGTGTTATGTTTGACTGAACACTGGTTGAAAGAACATGAAGTAGTGTTTATCAATGATGATAACTTTACCGTACAGAGTGCATTTGTGAGAAAAAGTGCTATTCGCGGTGGCTCTTTAGTTCTTGTTTCAAACAAGTTGAAATGTAAGCAACGTTTAGATTTAGTTAATCTTTCAATTGAGCGCACTATAGAGTTGTCTTGTGTTGAACTTGAGCGATACATTATAATTTGCGTTTATCGACCCCCCTCTGGGGATTTTATTAGTTTTGAATCGGTAATGGAGGATTCTCTCAATAGGTTGAAATCAAGTAACAAAAGTATTATTTTATGCGGAGATTTCAATATTAATATTTTAGATGTTACTCCATTAAGTATTAGACTCCTCAATTTGTTTAAGTCTTATAATTTAATTAACTTGTTTTTTGAACCTACTAGAATCACGGCATCTTCGTCAACCTGTCTTGATAATATATTTAGTGTTTTTGATGCCAAAAACAAATTAGTCTTAACTGACTTAACGTCCGACCACTGTGGTTTATTAGCTAGCTTCCCCATGCCATTACATAAACAGCCGCGTAAAATTGAATGCAGGCCTTATACAGCTGCCCGTTGTAAAATGTTTAAAAATAATATAGCTCATAGAATTACACCATCTATAGTAGAACACGAGAATCCTAATGAAATTTATGGTGCCCTTTTTGATGTTGTGCAAAAAGAGTACCAATCTACTTTCAAGACCAAAACTATTAATATTAATGGATCCTCCGTTGGCTTTAACCAATGGGCTACTCCGGGTATTTATAAAAGTAGAGCGAGACTATACGAGTTATATGGTTTGAAAAAATACAGGTTTGACACTCCTTTCCTAGAGTATGTCAAAAATTATTCAAAATTATTTAAAAAGATTAGTGCTTTTGCTAAATCGAAATTTTTAAGCGATGCTATTAAAAATTCTAATAATAAAGTAAAAACGACTTGGAAAATTATTAACAATGAAACTGGTAAATCGGTTAAACAAGAAAAACTACTTGAGATTATGGTAGATAATAAATTAGTTAATAAAGCCGCTGACGTAGCTGAAGCTTTTAATGAGTTTTTTGCCAACATACCTATAACTACGACTCGCTCCTTAAATTCGTCCCCGTCTAAAGCTGAAACCCTTTTGCATAGTAGTGTACCTAAATGTATTCGTTTACTTAGTTTCGAACATGTAACCCCACATGATGTAGTTAATGTTTTTAACCTACTAAAGTCTAAAAACACCGGTGACTACTGGGGCATCTCCATTAAACTTTTAAGTAATATAATAGACATCGTAGCCCCCTATCTAGCTGTTACTTTTAATAAATGTGTTGATTTAGGAATTTTTCCTGACCTCATGAAGAGTAGTAAAGTCATACCTTTATTTAAATCAGGTAATAAAAACGACGTTGGTAATTTTAGGCCTATTTCCATCTTACCTGCATTTAGCAAAATATTTGAAAAATTAATACTCAAGCAGTTGCTAAGACATTTTAATTTAAATAGCCTCCTTCATAATGAACAGTATGGCTTTACAAAAGGTCGTTCGACTACAGATGCGGGTGTTGCTTTGCTGAAACACATATTTAACGCATGGGAGAGCTCGCAAAATGCTATCGGAGTTTTCTGTGATCTTTCCAAAGCCTTTGATTGCGTGCACCATGACACGCTTTTGCGTAAACTAAGTCATTACGGTGTCCAAAACGAAGCTCTCAACGTAATTAATTGTTTGTTTGTTGTTGTTTGTTGTTGTTGTATTATTGTTGTTGTTGTTGTTGTTGTTGTTGTTAATTGTTGTTGTTGTTGTAATTGTTGTTGTTGTTGTTGTTGTTGTTATGTTAATGGTGTGAAATCTTCCGCGCTACCAGTTCAGTTAGGTGTACCGCAAGGCTCAATACTGGGTCCATTCTTGTTCTTAGTGTATATTAATGATTTACCATTCCATTTAAAGGGAATCTGTGACGTTGTACTGTTTGCTGATGATACATCTCTTATTTTTAAAGTAGATAGGAATAGACAAGATTTTGACGACGTAAACAGTGCACTCTCAATAGTTACGGAATGGTTTACGTCAAATAACCTAGTTCTCAATGCCAAGAAAACGAAATGTGTAAAGTTCGCCTTACCGAATGTTAGAAATCTAGGACCCAACATCGTCTTAGATAAAGAGGCGTTTGAAACTGTGAGTTCGGCAGTTTTTCTGGGAATAACAGTAGATGCCAAACTTCAGTGGGGACCACATATATCGAGCCTAGCAGGAAGGCTCAGTTCGGCTGCCTACGCCGTCAGGAAAGTAAGACAGTACACTGACGTTGATACAGCTCGTTTAGTATATTTTAGTTATTTTCACAGCGTTATGTCCTACGGTATTCTGCTGTGGGGCAAAGCAGCTGATATACAAAATATATTTGTCCTTCAAAAACGAGCTGTTCGAGCAATTTACCAGCTAGGTGCTAGAGTTTCTCTAAGAGATTTTTTTAAAGATATTGGTATTCTCACGGTTGCATCACAATTCATCTTTGCCAACATCTTATATATTAGGCAAAATATACACTTGTATACTAAAAACAGTGATATTCACAATGTTAACACCAGAAATAAGGACAAACTACGTGCTCCCTTTCACCGGCTTCATAAGGTTCATAACTCATTTGTTGGTCTTGGTATAGCCTTTTATAACAAGCTACCCTCTTCTTTGCTAGATTTGCCTTTTAATGCATTTAAAGCTCAAGTAAAATCTAACCTTTGTTCAAAGGCATACTATTCTATCAACGACTACTTAAACGATATGAATAGTTGGTCGCCCTGATTAACTCAAGACAATGTTTATGTTCTTTCTCCAGAATTAATTTACAAAGAATTACTGATAGGTTATATGAGCTCATTATACAATTGTTTTTTTATTGGGCTGTATAAGTCAAATCAGTTTAATTTAATTTTAATTTTATTATTGACATAATCAACCCATTGCAATGTTTTCTAATGAGTTGATTGCAATATGTGGTTAGCTAGTGACCTCGACAATTGATCATATAATTCTTACCTGAGCAACCGGCAGCAAGTTCGTCATGCTCCCTTAGATGTCACTGCTTGCGGTAGCGTCGGGGGTCGGGTTGTCTCCTTCCCTCAAATATGGCGAGGGGGGTAATGGCTGACCTTTGCGTTATGCTCGTGAACGGGTGCTGCTTGTGGTGACTGGTCGTCTTGCTGACCATGGTTTTATCATTGTTATCATTATTAATAACTTGTTTATTTAGTTTCCTTATGGTCCTAGTTTATCATTTTGTGACTTCAAGCGACAGCTATGTAAACTGAACCCAGCATTGCATAAATATGTTAGCGGTCACGCCCTTTATACCTGGAGGCTTTTATTTAATTTCCATTTATTAATTTTTGCTTGAGTACGTATAGTTTTTTATTGTATTTCTTGGTATATTGGCGTTGCCAGCTGACATATGGCAAATAATTTAATTTAGCGTTCTGTGTCTTGTAATGTTAATTGCTTTGCATACCTTGTATTGTATTCAGTCAAGTATATTTTCTAACTGAACAGACAGCTGTGCTGCTGGGGAGTTTGTTGCGCCACTTCTTCTTCCCAGCGAAAGCACTAGGAAGTGGTGAAGGGCGGGCGTTTTGGGGGACTGTCTTTTGTAATTTTGACGTTCGAAAAGTGCTGATTCTCAGCCTAGTTTGAATAAATGACTTTTGATTTTGATTTTGATTTTGCTGGCGTCTGTACTATGAAATGTTTGATTTCAACAGTAAATGACGCTTACTATTGACATCAAACATTTCAAAGTATTTATTTACGCACAAATATTTTAACCCTTTTGACTTCAAGGGTTAGCAGGCATTTATATATTATATTTTTTATTATTATTATTATAGACCAAGTCCCAAACGTCGAGATCCGCAGACGTACGAAGGTTTTCGCGATATCGGAAAACGCGTTATGGAACTCAAATGGAGTTGGGCAGGACACTTGGCAAAGCGCAGTGAGGACTGACGGAGTAAGGCAATGACTGAGTGGCTTCATGATAACAGGTTGTGCGTCAATGTCCCCACCACCCTGTTAAGGCTCACCCCCTATTACATGAGACTTAAACATGTGGGTGTACAATAAGTACACCTCTGCTTAGCCCTTTGGGGACTACAGGCGTAATGATAATGTTGTGTTATGTTCATTTTGACTAGTGCTGGGAAACAATATAGGTAAAGTCTATTCAAAATTATGTTTCAAATTAATATTATTTCAAGTTAATCAAATATCAATTTTATTTTAATCGAATTTAAGTTAATTTTAGAGTGACTAGCACTATTGAAAAGTTATAAAAATGTTTGAAGTTGAAGCGTAAAGTGAGCTTTATTGTGTAGGTTTTAAAGTTTCCATAAACTCACTTCACAAAATTATAACAGCCGTACTATGTCGATCGATTAGGTTAAGCTACGCTTACCACGGTTGGACTGTGGATGGGTGACCGTCTATACATATAGAAACCCCTCCGTGACTGGGAAAGCACGTTAAGCCGTTGATCCTGGCTGGCATTCGTGGATCTTTGACAGTCGATACGAGTAGCCCGAAAGTCTGACAACCAGTCAGTACCAAGGGGTATCGTTTTACCCAATAACTGAGATGTGGAGGTCAAATAGGCAGTCGCTCCATGTAAAAACTGGTATTCAGCCCCATTCGGTTAGACTGGAAGCCGACCCCAACATAGTTTGGAAAAGGCTTTTCTATTTGTCGTCAACTCGGTAAAAGGGGGTGACCCCCCTTTCTAAGCATATCACACAGTCCATCCATCGTTTCTTTGGTCTTCCTTGTGTTCGACTCTTAAAGAAGGGTATTAAAACCCTTTCATTCAAAATTTGAAATTAGCCATATAATCAAAACAATATTACAAACGTCAAATACTCGTTTGATCTTTTAATCGATAATCGCAAGGTTCGATTAAATCGGTCATCGCCTTGGGCTGTTAATTTGCTCTATGGTTTTCATCCCCCGGTGACTGACAGGGGGAAATGAGCTGATCCGGGTACTTCCATCGTCTTGGGGCTACTGTCATTAATCAGTACCTATCTATGTATGTATAGTCAGCTTTGACAGCATGACAAGCATTTATTAGATTATTTACAATTTGTGTTTGGCACAGTGGTGACCCAGTGGTAACGTCCGCAACTTACGAGTTGTAGGTCGTAGATTCGAATCCAGTCAGGCGTTTTACTTCGTGTAAATTATAATTTAAATCTTCGTGTAAATTATTATTTAGTAAAAAAATTATTATTTAATTACCACTGCTCTCAAAACGGTGAAGGAAAAAATCATGAGGAAACCAGCATGTTCAAAAACCAAAAATTCGAAGTGTTCACCAACTAGGCCCGCGTGGTGGATTATGGCCCACTATCTCTCACCGCGAGGAGGCCTGTGTCCCAGTAATGGGAACATTATGTAACTGACTATTTGTAGCTACAGTTAAATATCCAATGCATAGGTAAAATGTTTTGTGGCTACTGTCACATTGATACAATAAATAATTGACAAAGATTGTAAACAGTTGTTTGAATTCTAGGCCGGTGTATACCAACATATTTTTGAGGCTGACTGTACCTATGTAAGTACTTGTAATATTATGGATGATAAGTGGTGGGAAAATGGTATTCGGTAGTTTTGTTGTTGTAAAATGTTTCGTTTTTTTCGGTCCTGCTCAACCATTTCATCTAGTTAGGTAGTCGGCTTTTGTATGTGACAGATTTCTCTTTAATTAGAAGTTAATAACAAACTTCCCAAAAACAATAAACCATTCATGTTTTATCCGCTTTAGTGGGATAATTCTGAAGTATTTTTCAAAGTAACCTGAATGTCTTAATTTGTCATAAACTGATACCCAACATTTTATGACAAATGAAGACATTCAGTTTTACCGTGATCATCAAATTTTTAATCTGTCTAGTTTGACAAAAAAAAAAAACTGTCAATCACATAAAAATACATAGATAAAAAAAAAACATTCTACAGCCACAACAGCCTATCTATTCTGTAAATATCTCACCGTGAAAACAAAGGTGAAGTGAGCGTGAAGTGAGCCGTCAATAGTGTCAATCCCTAGCCTCAGCAAGACTGACAGCTCACACTACGCTCACTTCACCTTAGTTATCACGGTGAGATTTTTACAGAATAGACCGGCAGTACAGCAGACTATAACTCCAGCATATTTCCCACGCACGACTCGGAACTACCCACTTATAATAACGACTTGCTTAGCATCACAATATAGCACTAACTACCCTCTGTTACTCGGTACACTCTGGCACTAAACCTAGGCCGTTCAGTTTATGAGATAATCTCCGTTTAGGTAACTAAGGACTAAGGACTGTGATTTAAAGTTCAGTCAATAGATACAGCACTAACCCCGCCATTGCTGTCGTGCTGTCGGGCAAACAGTTTTAGGGCTCGGTTTCTGTAAATTAAAACTAAACGCATTGGCATCACTACATCACATTTATTATGCACAAACTGAGTCAAAATGACAAAAACCTACTGCAAAAACTTAACTACTAATGTTAAAGAAGATTGCTAATCCTGTCGACAAACTGTCACGCAGTTTGGTAGGCTTATCACTACATAGTATAAAACAAAGTCGCTTCCCTGTCTGTCTGTCCCTATATATGCTTAGATCTTTAAAACTACTCAACGGATTTTGATGCGGTTTTTTTAATAGATAGAGTAATTCAAGAGGAAGGTTTATATGTATAATACATACATAATATAGTAGAGAAACACTGATAATTTTAGAGGTTTCTAATGTTATGTCGTAAATAAACACATTTTTTTGCGCTTACATTGTAAACGCTGGCTGAACCCGTCGAGATAGATCAAAATAATGTACTACAGTATTGTACACCTTAAAAAGGTCTACAAAAAAGTCCGCGATGGTATATGTCTATCTCTTAGGGATAACCCACAATAACCATTTTTATCCTATACTTTTTACGAAAAAAATTATCGGTGTTTCTCCATTGCACCCGTGCGAAGCCGGGGCGGGTCTCTAGTGAAATATATGTACAAGTGTTTGGTCCAAAATAAATGAGTTATAAAAAAAAAATCATACATCACTTGCAAAGATTTTATTTAAGTTAGTAGCGGAGCTATTTGATGACACAAATAAGGAGCACTTTCCGTATTTATAGGAACGTTCGCTTTGTAGTCATAATCTGATCAAGATTATGTCCGGACTTTAAAAGAGACTTTGACCCTTTTTTTTTTTTTTTTTTCTTTACTTTGACCCTTGAGTTTGTTACACCATTTCTTCTCAGGGGTAGTCAAGAAATGTCAACATGTATGTTACGCAATTGATCGAATTAATATGTCTAAATATTAATTGCAAGAACTCATGCCACCTGTGCTACAGGTTTGTCTTCTACCTGTGATATAGTACAGACATCAAAGTCTGTAATACCTTTATTATTTCTAAGATTTACATCGTATTTTACCAATTTTTATTTTTGAATATCTTTTTGAATTTTTTGCCTCCTCGTCCACTTTTCTGTAAACATATTTATATCCCATTTCGTTAGTTCCCTATAACGTCCTCACAAGAATTCACCTCATCTAAAAACGAAGACCTATTTGTTTAGAAGAAATACGAAGACCAACGAATATAATATAAATAATAATGTAACTCATGGAATATAATACATTTTGATACGGTGTCACGGTGGTGAAAACACTTGTCTAGGGATGGGATGATTGGTAGATGTCTTGACACTTGAAGTGTCGAAACTTTATATTTTGGAATTATACCAATCATCCTTTTCTAACCTTTTCCCAACTAAGAGGGGATTTAGGGAGGGTTGGATTCCAATCTATCTGGATGCAGCTGATTACCAATATTTTACATGGAGTGTCTGCCGTTCTGACCTCCACTAACCAGTAACTGGGTAACTTAGTTTATTGCACATTATTAACTGAATAACAATTATAATTATATGCCTGATTTGCAACCTTCCTTACGAACCTTCTTGAAATTACTTCTATTTAAGGAATACTTATGTTCGAACTTTGACTGCTTATTTACGAGTATTTTGGGCTAAGCCTATTTTCTTAGTCGTTCTTTAACTTAAATTAAACTTAACTTCCATTAATTTTAGACATTTGTCTCAATTTTCTAAACACAAGTTTATAATATTGTACCTCCAGCTATTTATAACTTAACCACAAAATCTAAACAACAACTGATAATTATTATTCAAACTTTTAACCCAGAAAATGAGGAAAAGTCTTCGAAATTTTTGACAAAAGCTATTCCTCGGTGCCTCGCATATACTTAAGTGAAAGTACCGAAGTAACTTCGAGTACTTTCACAATTGTCATTTACCATACAAAAGCACTTTGAATACTTGTGACGCCATTGAAACTTGGAAATTTGATTTCTGATATAAATCGTGAGTTTAGATAAATTTTAATTTGATACGGTTTTGGAAGATTTGTTGGGAGATTCGTGTTCTGTAATGTTCGTTTATCTATACATATAAAATAAGATGGAATTTTTTTTTTATAGTAGCATATAAATTAAAGCAGCGTAGTGTAAAATAAATTAAAAATGTAGTTGTGTATCAGATTTGGTACAAATTTAGTATCATTTGGCAGGAGGAAGGGGTGGAAGGCGTCAGGTCAGTAAGGGGCTCGCCAATCACTGACCTCCACCGGCACCACTTCCATGAAAGGTAACGAACCGTTCTTTAGAAAAACTAATTATTGTAACCTAATCTCAAAACACTTAAGTTGCTTAAAAGGCGTAGTCGGAGTTCAATGGTTTAAAAAACGAAACCACGAAGGGGATGGCGGGGTCTGAGTTCGGTTGCTATGCTCGCTCAATCCGCCGTCCCTTTTGAACCTAACCTGTCTGAGTCGGGACGCCCCAAGTCCCGGGCTCGCTTCGCTCGTTCTTGCATCCTAAGTTCTTCTAGTAACAGTACTTAACATTGCTTTTTGTACACACACACGATGAGCCCCACTGATCGTATGTGTGTTTAAAAAACACTAACTTTATTCTGAGCAGAATTTCTAGGTTGTTATAAAAACAAATAAAATAACAACACATTTTACACCATTGACAATATACTGAGACAGATTTGGTTGTCAATCGCCCATTTTAACGTTTTGTTTTCGCTTTTTATCTGATTTGAGAGTACATAGATTTTTATTTATCAATTCCTCGAAAATTATGCATTATCTTTAAATAAGAGGTAGCGTTATAATCGGGGACACAACCCCGACCAGCTTTAATCCCGTTTACCCCCCAACTCCTGCCAAATGATACTAGATCCAACCCTCCGATTTTGTTGATTAATAAAAACTTTATTACGAAATAATAAAACAACCGACTTCCAAAAAAATAAAAAATAAATAAACACTACAAAGTGAAAACTTACTTTAATTTCGGATGGTGTCTTTGGTATTGTATTTTCGCTTTTTGCCATCGATTTCCGAAATGAAAGTTATTTTTGTAATAACGTTTTTTATTATTACTTTTCACTTGCTAAGTAAATTTCTACTACTCCACTCAAACCTCATTTATAAAAAACTTTCATCGATATCAATAACACCATCTCTCATCCCTATTTAATATAGTAAAACCTCTATCGCCACACTAAGTCGAGCCATGAATACAAAGTGACACGAATGCATTTGAACCACAAACCTCGGCAGCATAATATTCTCAAACATAATTCTGTTATTATATACAGATCTCAGATCATATTTATATGCAGATCTCAAGGAAAACTGCTTTCTAGAGGTATTGCGGAACGGAGATTTTTAAAATGAAAAGAAAATTTTATATAGAATTTTAAGTAAGGAAATCAATTTTCTTATTAGAAAGTGCGAGGGAAAGTCCACTTAGCTGCTGCGAAGGTCAAAGAAGTGACTAAGAATTAGAGATATATATGTAGTTATTAGAAGTCCTGTAATGCTTTTTTATGTTTACAAATAAAGGTAGTGTTGATCATTGGATAATGCCTCCATGAAAATTTAATAATGTTTTAGTTTTGTTTAAATACCTACTTTTCTTACCTATATATTTGTATGCCACAAAGGCCGAACATGACGGATCTTTTTTGTTGATGAACAACCTGCATGCCTTGTATGTATACTCATGTTTCTACAAATAAATATCTTATCTTATCTTATTAGGTCATCCCACTTCCAGTGTCATATTTTTTATTTCCAATATTTATGTATTGCGCAATGGTATGCTATAGTTAATACATGTATTGTCTTGTACAATCATGTTAGTTTTATTTGGTGTGTTGTATTGTCAAGACGTGCATTGATTTAAAATGGAAGATTAAAAAAAAAACTATTAATGTAGTGGAGCAACGTATATTTCTAAAGTTTTGTGCTTTACTCAACTACTCTGGAGGAGTTGCGCACGACTTACTGGTAAAGTGTGTTGGTCGTAACGCCTTAAATAAAAGAACCGTACAGCGATGGCTTGAAATGTACAAACAAGGAAGAACCACAGCTGAAGATGAGCCGCGAGCACCTCGATCATTATCATCGACTAGATTAGAAGCAAGGGACAAAATCAAGGAAGCACTTCGTCAGTCACGTAGGGTCAGTGTCAGTGATCTCTCCACTCAACTTAACATTCCTCATTCCACTATACATAGAGTACTCACGGAGGATTTATGTCTGGTCAATAAAAGTGCAGTGTGGGTGCCCCACACTCTGAACACGGATCAGAAGGAGTTTGATTCGTTATGAAACTGCGCGTAGCCATTTATCGTGGTATCGCCGTAAGAAAAATATACTTAATAGATTCATATGCCTTGATGAAACTTGGGTCGAATTTTATACTCCTCTTCAAAGACATCAGTCACGATGTTGGGTGGAACCGGGCACTTCAGCTGAACATTTACCACGTGCAGAGCTACATGAACGAAAAATACTACTAATAGTAGCTATGGATGTCAGAGGCATTGCTTTTTGGAGAACTTATGATGAAAATACAACTATGACTGGAGAGCGATATAAGTCATTTTTAGAAGAAAATATTCCTATTTGGGCAGACGAACATCATGTAACGAGTCCTATAATTTTACATGATAACGCCAGACCGCACAAATCAAAAATAGTTCAGAATTTAATTGAAGATAAAGGATGGATTGAAATTATTCAGCCACCATATTCCTCGGATATGAATCCTTGTGATTTCAATTGTTTTGGCCATGTGAAGAGGAAATTGTCGGGTACTCAATACAATAGCAAAAAGGAGTTAGATATTAAACTAAAGAGCATTATTGATGAATTAAATGAAAGTGGTACTTTAAATGGTGTTCAAGATTTGCCAGCAGTCTGGGAGCGAGTGATTAATAGTGGTGGAGATTATTGATTAGTGTCACAAGGTTATATACTATAGTAGTCAATTTTTGTAAAATAATAATAATAAAAAATATGACACTGGAAGTGGGATGACCTAATATCTTAATGATCAACACTACCTTTCCAAATCCGTTGCCATACTAGAGACGAAATTGAAATTTCTAGTGTCCTTGAAACACAGGCACGCCATACCGAAGTAATGTCTACTTCCCAATTCACTACTAACTATAATAAAATATCTAAGCAAAGGGTCGTTTCGTAACTGTTTTCATCTTCATACGTTCACTGTTATTTCGCCAACAGTTAAAAGGCACCAATTGTATATGGCACAGGTACTGCTACGTTGGTGTCGCGTTCGCATGTGCGACTGCCGAACGTAGGGTCCTGGGTTCTTGCGGTCTGGAGATTATTATGCTTTGAAGAGTAATTTGATTGTATGATGTCTTCAGTCACATATAAGTTCATGAGTATAAATTAAGGCCCTTTCAACGCTCAAGCTACCCAACAAAATACTTCCCATCGCTTCTAAAATCGATAAATCTGGCATCGACCACAATCGCTTAAATAACGCCAATCGGCTTAAAGTTTAGGGTGACAGAACTAACAAAGGAGCGTCTGTTTGTTTGTGTAGAGCTAATCTCCGCACTCTGATTGATTTTACGAAATTGAATGACAATACGGAGAGGGTCGAGGGAGATTTGGTTCTGATGTAATATTGCAATTTAGAGGTTTGTGATGGTCATAATCGAGTTGTAATCTAATAAATTATTTATCTTGGGCGAATTTGGGTTATAAATAAGCTGACGACATTTTTGAGAGAGCCCGGTGGCCATGAGTGGAATGCTGCAAGGCTGCGTCGATTATTTGATTAATTTCCTATTCATTAAGCTTCTCGGAGAGAGAAGGACGGTGTCCCAACAGTGGGAACATTACAAGCTAACTTTAACTCATACCACATGCCACACCACCAATTGTTAAACCGATAGGAAATATTACATAACGATACAATGTCCTATATTTTGTATTTTCTTTTTTTAACATTTAAAACAATATGTCAAAATATTTTAAGATATTATGTTCTCAGATAGTGCCCGTGACGGCAGATCTTGACAGTCATTTCAGCGGCTTATCGTATTTTCTGAGGCGCAGAGGGGTCTCAATATTGTAATGGATGATCACGCGAGGTCTGTTCGTATCCACGAAGAGACCGCGGCAAGTGTACCTTAGGCTTAATTCTACCCGTGCGGCTGTTATTATTTAGCCACGAGCCCCTCCAGGGGGGCGCGGTTAGGAATGTTTTGTTCTTCGTCTAAAGCAGCATGGAACATTCCAAAACTTCAATAAAACTGCATTCAAACAGGGTGTACTCAAAAGTCTCAGTTTATAATATCTTTCGTGCTATATATTTGGATGTTGTATTTGGCTCCAGTGTCATTCATTGGGCCACTTCATTAATCTTGGCCGCGTTGGACGGTACATGTTGTATGTAGCCAGCAAGAATTGATTAGTTTTATTTTGTTTAAGATTCTGGAAAGTTTAAAATAAAATGGTGGATTTGCTGAAAATAACTTAGAGATAGTAGGAGAATAATTTTATGAGAAATATTTAACTAATCCTGTAAAAAATTCTAAAGACGACCACTTTTTTTTTAAATTAACGTACATCTAAAAACTATTTGCACTTCTAATGATGCACACTTTTTTAAATGATTGCGCTTCTTTTCAACTTTCTGGCATTTTCTCATAGTTAGTCACAGTAACTGAGCTAGGCTGCCCTGATTGAACGGGTTAGGTTGGGCTGGAACGGTGAGCAAACACGCGAACCGAACGAGTGGAGTCCCGGCAGCGGCCGGCGAGCATTACATCCAAGTTAGTAGAAACTTGGCTCTTTAGTATTTTTAGGACCCAAAATATCAATTAATTAAGGTTTACAAAAAGAGGCGCAATCAATATACATATTAGTGTGTTCAATAATATGTATATTTGTTTTTGTGTTTAAGGAATGCGGAATGAGAATTGAAGTTTAATTATACATCATCATCATCATCCTTTTCACAACAATGTTGGGGTCGGCGGAGTTTGATTATACATGTCTAATTTTATTGAAAATGAGCTCATAACATATCACAGAAAACAGCTATTAATGACTTAAATCTTTCCTTGGATGCTATATATTTTTAAATATTTTATGCATACAAGAAAGGATTTGCGTCATGACGCTTAGATTTTATAGCGCGTAGGAATTATACGAAAATTTTCTAACGAGTATAAAACACGGGAGCATCGCATGTGTGAACATTTTAATTTAGATAATTAATTAGAAAAAATTAAGTCACTAAAAACATGCGTTATTCAATGAGCAGATGAATTCTACAAATATAATGCTGTAATATGTCTAAAGACTATACTCATTATTTCATTTCTAAAATATAAAAAAAAAAAACACAATGCATCGTCTTCGCATATATTGTGTACAAAATATTGTAAAACATTAAAAAAAAATTAAAGTGGATCTTTTTGCCTATTCTTCTCCATACTTTCGTATTAGTTTTGACGCTCAAAAGTGCCTTTTATATGCCTACTTGAAATAAATGCTTTGAATTTGACACAGAGACGACGTGAACTCCCTACGTTAACGGCCGAACCCAGTTATATATCTATCACCAGTTTTAGCATCCTGGAGGTAGAAAAACCTATATATTGATGTCCCAATAATCTATGTCAGCAGCGATCTGTATGATTATATTATACTGACAGTAATTATTAGGTATACTGGCTACCGTCAAAATCAAAAGTAATTTATTCAAACTAGGCTGAGAATCATTTTTCGAACGTCAAAATTACAAAAGACAGTCCCCCAAAATGCCCGCCCTTCACCAATTCCCAGTGCTTTCGCTGGGGAGAAGAAGTGGCGCAACAAACTCCCCAGCAGCACAGCTGTCTGTTTAGTTAGAAAATACTTGAATGAATACAATATATATATATTTTGACAGGCCTGTTGGTCTAGTGGTCAGTGGCCCTGACTGCTATGCGCAAGGTCGTGGGTTCGATTCCCACCTAGGACAAATGTTTGTGTGATGAGCACGATCATTTGTTCTTTGTCTGAGTGTACTTTATCTATAGTATGTATGTATTTAGAAATATATATGTATGTTTATCAGTTATCTAGTACTCATAGCACAAGCTCTGCTTAGTTTGGGACTAGATGGCGTTGTGTGAAAGTTGTGGAATATTATTATTATTATTATTAATTCGGCCCACCTCATTCCACAGATCTTAGAAATATTTTATTAAAATACATATTTTGTTGTTCTGCATTAACACGACGCCAAAATTAACAACATTTACAATCCTACCGTAATTATGCAGGCGGAATTGAGAAAATAATTCTACAATACAAACACAGATAGTCTAAATGGCGACGGTTTATAAATTAGAAGGTAAGGTCTGGGAGTATACATAAAACAAAGAGTAATAATGTGACAAAACAGCATTGCTATTCTGCAAAAATCTCACTGTGAGAACTTAGGTGAAGTGAGCTTGAAGTGACCCGTCATTTCACCTGATATTAGGGATCACTAGGGATTGACAGTAGGTATTGACAGCTCACTTCACGCTCAGTTCAACTAAGTTTTCTCGTTGAGATATTTACAGAATACTCGTAGCTCGGCTGGTGTGTGGTTTAGAACTTGTAATGTGTATTTATTTTATTTTCCTTTTTTTGTAAAAAAGCGTGGGGTGCTTTTTATCATATTTCTATACTAACTCTACGTTTACAAATAACTACTAATAATTATATATTCACAACAATCAATATCGAGCACCCCATGCTTTATTACAATGAAATTAATTTTCTTTTCATATCTTTACTTTTATTTTAGAATTTTAAATTAAAAGTCATTTTTTAATTTTTAAGTTCGATTTGCTATTAAAGCGTGTTTTTTTAGTTTTAAAAACTATATTTTATTTTTATTTTTGTTTTTTAAACTGTTTTTTTTTTCAACTTTTTTTAATCAAAATATTGTATTGTCGTCGGTCGTTGATAAGTCTACAACGCTTAAAGTAAATCTGATCGCTTAAAGTGGGGAAAAATCGAGCTCAAACGAGTCAGTTACATACAAACAAACGAACAAACAAACATACAGGTGAAACTAATAAAACCGTGTTAAAAAATAAACTGACACGTAAAATATTTACTAAAACTTGTATCATACTTATACACGTCTACAGCTACATCCAACCGCGCTCTACACCTAAAATGAATACTCTAACCCGCAAAACATTGTATATTTATTTGGCGTCTGCCTCCCTCCGGTGTAGTGCCATCCTTCATGTGCCGACGTTAATATCAGGGATGAGCGGGGCCCCGTTTTTGCGTAGAGCCTCTACCAGACTAGTGAGGCCCAAGCGGTGAGAATATAGTGGGTAATGTGGGTATGAGTTCATTAGGGTATGCAGTTCATTAGGTTAGGTTCGTAGGGGTTTGTATGGTGTTCAGTAATACAAGGGAAGTTTTTTTTTGTACCTTACTGTATCGCATAACATTTTCATCAGACCAAGTAAAAGGACAACCAACCCGCACTGAGCCCGCGTGGACAATAACGGCCCACTCTCTCTCACCGAAAGGAGGCGTGTGTCCCAACAGTGGGAACATTATAGACTGTTTATGATAAGTGAAAGGACAGAGGCTTATTGATGCATTATTATAGTATGTTTAATTAAAGTATTCTTAATGTTTTAGAGTTTTTCTAAAGTCTTAAGAGGATTTGACGAAAATCTTGCATAAGCAAACATAACAGTGGCAACCACTGATCTCTATGTTTTATCTGTGGGTAATGCAGTGGACTACAACATTACTACCTATAATTTGTTAATCTTATGTACTACACATGTTGTAGCTGTTTATTATCCCTTAATAAATAAAATAAAATAAAATAAAATAACAAAATTGATATAGGAGTGGCTTAGGTCATAAATGATCAGTCATGAAATATGTTTATTTATTTATTTTATTTAGGATCTCCAACAGAAGATGTACACGGATCATTAAAACTATATTAGGAACTACATAGGTATTACGTACTCCTTCACTTACAGGAGACCAGAGCATACATAATAAAATTTACATCTAAGCTAACAATAACAAAGTTATAATACTCGCAAAACATGATTAAATTTAAAAAAAAAATAAGATTAAAACACTTTAGTTACTGTACTTTATGTAATTCTGATCTGGGATTTTTTTTTAATCTTGCTTACATAACAAGATTGAAGCTCAGATTTTTAGTGATAAATCACTAAATTATACTAAATATTCCCATCCCACCTCTCATTATTTTGATCATAGCATTCCAAATTATTTTCTACCTTGCCTTGAATCAACAGCTTAATTTAAGTACCAAAACGCTTCCCAGTTTCAACTTACACCACACTAGAAGATACCGCTAAAATTAATTACATTTATGACGGCTAGGTAATTAGTGATTAAGTATTTGCGCTCAGACCTTTACACTAGATTGGTACGCTTGCCTGCTTGGCAGACAGCGCTTGCATATAAATGGATTTATGTGAAGGGGTAAGCAGAGTAGGTGAAGGGTGATACATTTATAATACCGGCCTAATATTATCCCTGTGTACTGCAGACGGCGATTTCAGACTTATATCTTAACTAATATTATAACCAGATTATATTAGATTTTTTTTTTGTATGTTTATTTGTTATGCTTTCAGAGAGGGGCCCGTGGCTAAATAATAACAGCCGCACAGGTCGATCGATCAGGTTAAGCTACGCTTGCCGCGGCTGGTCTGTGGATGGGTGACCTTTACATACCGAGACCCCTCCGTGCCTCGGAAAGCACGTTAAGCCGTTGGTCCCGGCTGTCATTCGTAAATCTTTGACAGTCATTACGGGTAGTCAGAAGCCCGAAAGTCTGACAACCAGTCTTACCTAGGGGTATCGTTTTACCCAGTAACTGGTTTGTGGAGGTCAGATAGGCAGTCACTCCATGTAAAATACTGGTATTCAGCTGCATCTGGTTAGACTGGAAGTCGACCCAAACATAGTTGGGAAAAGGCAGGCAGATGATGATGTTTGTTATTCTTTCACGCTAAAACGACGATTTAGATGAAATTTGGCACATGGGTATACCATGACCTGGATTTGGACATAGATTACTTTTTTTCCCGATATTTCCACGGAATCGAGACTTATGAGGGTGAAACCGCGGGGTGCAGCTAGTTAACTATAATTCCAGGCTTCGTCGCGAAGTTTTCCATTCACTAATGTGTCAGAAAGTACTTTGATACTTCCCCTGATTTGAACCCACAACCTCATTTACATATATCTTGGTAGCAATAAAACAGATAAAGGTACAAGTAGGTACCTGTAACATGTTGATCGAGTGATTTCTAGGATATTATACACAAAGGCTGTCAAACTGTTAACGGGTTTCCTGCTCTATTAGCGCCTGATTATTGTTACAGAAATGGATATTTTTCATACAGTTGAATAATTTTTATGTAACAGAGTAAAACTGTTTGTATGCTTTGATCTAATGTTAATTAATTAATTAATTAACGATCTAATCAAATTGGGACTTAAAAATACTATTTTCGAGCTGCACCTTAGTTCTCCTGAAACGATTTGAAGTAGGCAATGCATTATACAACGTGTAAAGTTAAATGCGCAAAACCTGAAAATAGTTTGATTAGAATAACGAGCAGAATTAATTGAACCACTTTTAAATATAGGTTACATTTTTCAAAAAATTTTCATTATTAATGTTGCCGTGTCTATTTATTAATAGGTCAAGCAAGCCAATGTCAGCGTGGCGCAGCGGCCCGGTGACGACTCCTCCCTCGATAAAGCGTCGTCGCAGACGCAAGAAAGGATCAGAATGGCCAGTAAAACTAAAACAGCACATAAAACCTTTAAACATTTTTTAATGACTTATTTTCTCTCTGAAATAGGTCAAATGAATTAAAAATCAGTTTTCAGCATTGGATACTTACAAACAAAATAATCAGCTAAAGGAAATACACTAGTGTGCCGGTAATTTATTATTTTAGGTCAAAATAAAATAACCTTAATTAGTGTTTTTTGCTTGGATATCTTTGGTTAGACGTATTGAGAGTTGTGTTAAAGTTTGTTCATCTATTTTAATGGGCCCTGTATAAAACCTCTGCCAATAAGCTTACAGTAGGTACTGTAGAGGCTGTATGAGGCCTGAGCATGGTTATATTAATGGGACAAATAAAAAACATACATTCATTTGTATTATGAATAGACAAAAACTGTAGGAAGTAAAGCAGACGAAGAATAAAAAAAACTATTTAAAAATTAAGTGACAACATTGTTACAGACATTTACAACATACAGAAATATTATCTTAAATATAGGTCCACTGGCCCCAAACTAGGTTATACCTGTGACTTGGGAGTCAATGTTTCTATAAAAGGCATTACGTATGTCGTTGGTTATCGTTGGTTAAAAAAAAAATGAAGAAAAAGGCAGGAGCTCATTGGGCATCAAAAAATATGTCCGCATCGCTGGCAATGGGATAAGTGCCCAAAAGGCTGGCAGCATTACCACGTTGGATGGCAATGCTGATTCTTTGGGCTAAAAACAGGCGAGCCCTCTGGTCACGTGCAGAATCAAATAAAAAAGCGGTGTCAAAAAAAAAACAAGAGGCACATTTTTTTAAGATTTAAACGTATATTTCAAAAGATGAAAAATGTATTAAAACGATGAACACTATTGTAGTAACAATTACCAAAGTTATATACCCATTCTGGTAATGAGAGCTCGTAAACTACAGTACCTTGAGTCAAGATACCTTTGTATGAGTGACTGCGAGTTCTAATAATCGCTGACCTTTCCAACTGACTTCACCGCAAATCCCCAGAAAAACGGAAAACTCAAAAAACACCGTGTCACGCATCACTCAAAGAAAAAATAGACCCATCCGTTTGTTCCGACAGAACAACAACAAAAAAAAAGAAAAGCTGCTGAAAATATACGCAACGCAACGGTTATCCATCACGAAAAGTCCCAAGTGCTTTCAGAAAACTAATTTACGGGAACAACATTATTGTGCGACTGAAAAAAATTACTTCGACGCTGAAAAAATGTAGGCTTCTAATATTGTGAAGTGAGAGTTTCGTGCTTAACTTTTTTGTTAGTTTTAAGGGACTTGTCGAATGTTGTTAGATGTCTGTTTTTGGACATGTCTGATGACTGCTGTGATTATTTTCTTTTCTGCTGAATTGCGATGCCTTCCGAATGTAACCTCACTTTATCTGTAATGTTGCAGTACGATTTACCCAATTATTGGATTTTGGAGTACAGATACACAGTCGCTCCATGTAAAGCCTGGCATTCAGCTGCATCCGGTTAGACTGGAAGCCGACCCTAACAGTGTTGGGAAAAGGCTAGGCAGATGATGCTGATGATTTGCAGTATGATTTAGAAATCAGTTAACTAAATCAAGATATCCTTATTTTACTCGTTTCTAAGTGGAAAAATGAATACGCTGAGGAAAAATAATACACATAAAAACTAAATTGTGTTTGTAGGTGGTGTAGGAATAGGGACCAGAAATTAAAAAGCTGCTTTAAAAAATACCTGTTTTATTAAGCAATTTTAACCATTCTTATAATTAGTAAAAACATTACTTTTCATACATAAATACTGGTATTCAGCTGCATCCGGTTAGACTGGAAGCCGACCCCAGCATACTTGGGAAAAGGCTAGGCAGATGATGATGATTACTTTTCATACTTGACGTCATGACAATCACAATCCTCAATTCTTATATTAAATAGTTCCAGAGAAAAGATTCTGTACCAAACATACATACAGCACAGAAACCACCAAGACCTTAATAACTTCTCCAATGAAAAAGTTTACAAATATCTTTCTCCTAGAAAAATGTCCAGTGAAGTGACATCTCTAAGTACCACAGTTACCCTAGAGTCCTGCTCTAAGTGACATCCGCTTAATGTATTTGTGCAGTACTCGGGACTGTATATTGAATAACAGCTACAAACGGCTTGAAATGCTCCCTCGCTCTGCTAATAGCTACACTCGATTAGGGAAAAAGGCTTTTAATGTTACTCACTAAGAAACTAATGCTGTTTGTGCAATTTTATTTAGCTATTTTGCTTTATTAAATATGTTGTTGTGTTTAATAGTTATAAGAAGTGGGTTTGAACTCAGACAGGCACTTTGCTTTGTTTCATTTATTTCAAAACCAAAAATCAATTTTATTTGGCTGTTCTTAAAACGGTGAAGGAAAACATCGTGAAAGATGAACATGTCCTAGAACCAAAAGCTTGAAGACATTTGACTGAGCTGGCCTCCCATTTGGTACAAACTTGAGACGCACACCGCACTGTGTATTTTCGTTATTAAGTATCTGTCATAGTGTCACTTTTACTTCGATATGTGTGTTTTTCTATTTGTTTTTATATCGGCACCTTGTTTTTTATGTTATATTCATGTAGGTAATTGGTTATTATCTAATTGTACTTTAGTGTGTTGTGGTGTCTTTTGTCTGTGCCAAATAAATGGTTTATCTATCGAAGTCAAAGTCAAAATGTTTATTGCGGACTAAGTGTACAATGTTGGTGTTATGTTATGTTAGTACGTATGACTTAGCAGCCTTTTACAAGCATTGCAATTATCATTCGCCTGCACTTAGCATTTTATTTTTTTTAAAACGTTGCTCCACACTAGGAATTTCTCCTGTATTGTGGGTGATAAAGTAGATTGTTAGACTTTCAGAACGCATTCCAAAGAAGAATGGACTGAATATGAAAAGAAGAATGAACAAAGTCAGAATTATGAGAAGGACAGAGTAGGAGAAGGTTGTTAGAAGAACGCAGATTCTTAGCATGAGAAGAACATAGATATTGGAAGTGAGACACGAGATGAGAAACGAGTATCGTGTTACCCAGTAACTGGGTTGTGCAAGTCGGATAAGCAGTCGCTCCATGTTAAATAATGGTATTCAGCTGCATCCGGTTAGACTGGAAGCAGACCCCAAAGGCTAGGCAGATGATGTAGTGAAGATTATAAGAAATATGATATATTTTGTCACAAAACAATTATTGGATAAACAATTATTCATAATAAAATAGCATTATTATTTTTCTTATGATTTTGTACATTTCAGCATCTTAATATAATATATATTTTCCGTGAAATCCCAATACAACATGGAAATTGGGATGTCCTCTAGACAGTATATAATTCAATCGACGATTTATTATGGGGAAATAAATATTATATGAACGTTTGTACAATATTCTTATTCGTATAGCTATCTGGTTCTGAATTTTCATATTTGCTCGCTAGGTGACCTTGCATTCGGGGTAAATAACACATTAATATAAAATATGGATTGTTGCCGCTAATTGATAAATTACTGGTCAACTATTACAAATACTAATACGTACATACAACGAAATTATAACTGTAGAACCAAGAAAACCAATAATAGAACACTGGCATGTTTTTATTGGAAAAAAGAAAATACTGCCATTAATGCTACTTTTGTCTCAGCAACTGTTCATTCTTTCACATCAAAAGTATGCAAGTGCTGTCTTTGTCGCATCGCAAAATTCGCGCACTTACATACAAAGCCGTAGACTTGATGTGTGAGAAAAGTTGCTGGGCAACTAAGTTGCTCGTGGGCCTTAGTGCTTAGTGCAAGCAGGTTCTGTATTACGAGGTTTAATGCCATCATGAGTGAGAGAGAGATGAAGCTACACATGACCGATAACACCATCTCTTTTAAAGACTCGAATCATAATGGCATTAATACTTCACATTACGGCCCCAGACTCTTATCACCAGCCTGCCACCAAAAAAGAGCACACAATGATAAACAAATGAATAAAATTATATCTGCATCCGGACCGCTCCAGTTATAACCGGCTATAACCGGTTCAGTCATAACTCAAGGGTTAACAAGTGTTGCATTGTGGACAAAAGATATATTAAATATTTTACGAGCCTTTTACAATGGTGGCCGTAAATATATAGGGCTTGCTCCCATAGTCAGAATATTGATTCTTAAGTATGGAAATTCTTTAACGAAAGAGATGGAAGATTGAAATAAGTGAGAAAAGCAGCGCTTTCTCTTTCGTTTTAGTAATAAAAAGGTTTTATTTAATGTTCGTGATTTTATGAGGGTTCGCAGTGATTTGAATGGTAGCAATATGGAGTTGGTTCACACACACTGTATAAGCCACAGGGTGTTTTGAAAGACTGACCTTATTTTTGATGTTTTTTTTTAACTGTGGCGATATTAGTCGTATTTTACTTGTAGTGTTTATTAGTAAACGGAATTATTATGAGACTAAGGGCTGAGTTTTCAAACTCGTTCGAGATAAGGCGAGCAAAAGACCAGCTCACCATAGCCTGTAAGACGCTCCGTGACACTATTGACGCGCCTGATCTACATGTTGTGCTGGCTCGCTTCTTTGTGCCAGACAACTACTGCCGCGGCTGAAAGAAACTGTTTGCTGTGCCTCCATGTCGCACAGTTGCACGTGCTAAGTCCCCAGTACCACGTACTCTGGCCGCACTTAATCATCTCTAGGACTCTAATCCAACAAATGACCTGTTTGTGGACGAATGGACGAAGGTTTTGTCGGCATGTCAGTAGTACTGTAAGAGGGATTTATGAAAATGTTTTTTACTTTTTATTTGATGATTTTATCTTTTGTGTGTATATACAAACTGTGTCTTTAATTTCTGTAGTTGGTTTTCAACCGTTTTAATTAAATAAATAAATGAAATACATAAATTTCTGGTGTGCATGTCTGCCTACATTTGAGACAAATCTTTACAATTTGAGGTTCCATGATGGTATATAGATAAGTATGATTTAATGTCCTAAAATATACTCATTAAAATATTACTCTAGTACAATAAATAGTACAATAAATTACTGTAGTAGAAAAAAGTCTAAACAAATCAAGATCATGCAAAAAATGATCACGGTTTTTGTAAACTTTTTTTATAATTTAAAACGATTTAAATGGTAAGTAAACAACAATTTTTCATCGGCAATAATTATACTGTTTATTTTAAAGAAAATTAAAAATGATTTTTAATTAATTGAAACACGAATTTATGGGAAAGAGTCCATAGTATTCTTTTGTATTGGGCGGGTGTACTCGTAGTATTCATTTTAAATTAAAATTACGTGATTCACTTGAATTCTTCAGCGGTCTTCTTTTGGTATACAAGGTGTAATTGAAATAACTGAAAACCTGAAAAGGGTCTTTCATCATTATGAACAACTTTTACATATTATGGGACCTATTCAAAACCGCGAAAAAAAAAACTAGCTGCTCCAATCATTCACTCGACAAAATGTGGATACATTAGATGGCAACGTTGTTTTTATCAAAAGTGACTATGAAGTTTTGAAAATGAAACAACTTTTGCTCTTTGCTTCTGGCTTACATAATGCCTTGGTTGTTCGGTAGGCTTTTAGTATGGGATACAACCTACGTCGACACCCTTGCGCCTTCCTAGCAAGGTGGGCTGTGCTCACGCGGCTGCTGCAGGTGCAGAAAACTTCAAACGGCGCAGCTCTATGTTTGAGCCATTTGGGGTTGAAACACTAGGGCCGTGGAGTCCGAGTGCCCATCGAGTATTTCGGGACATCGCCAAGCAGTTGGTCGACTCTTCACGTGACCAGAGGGCTGTACAAAGTATCTGAGCTGGACTGTATTTAATACTCAAGGTGCGGAAAGAAGCAAATTTTTAGGTAAACGACAATAGCGCGGCAATAAATAAGGTTCAAAACAGTGATACGTTTGATGTTGCTGGAATCGAATTACCACCAAAATAAAAGTAATTTTGCAGTTTTTATTATATTAAAAAATAATTGCGCGGCTCAGTCGAATAATTTTTAGGTACCTAGTTTTTAGTTGATTGAATTCCTTTTATTGAACTCTGTTTTACAATTCATTTTTATAAAATATTTTAATATTTTTGAATAAGACTATTATTTAGACATTTGGCCATACACTCAATTTCTTTTTGGCCTGTGATATGCACCAATACGTCTAACCATGCGAAAAAAACTAAGCATTTTGCGGTGTCCTACGTTTGGACAGCGCCTTAATAATAAAGTTTAATACTAAATCTAAAATCCGTTTTCACGTGAACACTTGTCAGACCAACAAAACTTTAACCCTGTAATATTAATTTAATATTGTTTGTTAAACAAGTCAGTTATAAACGAAGCTGTATTGGGTTAATAAATATTTAGACAGACTACTTACCTTTCTGAGGCAAAAATGTGATTTTATATGTAATTATTGTCTATTTTGTTAAGTACTTGGTACTTGTTGTGACAGGCCTACACTGTCCCCTCAAAACAGTTAATAACGTTATATAAAAAAAAAGCCAATTATTTTTAAAAGAGTAACCATGGAGTTTCTTGCCGGCTCTTCTTCAAAGAAAACTGCCAATTGGAAACCTGCTTCTAGTTTCTGACGTTTCATAAGTGACCATGTAGGTTTAAGAGAAATAATATAATATTTTAAAATTTGAACTTTAAAATGACGTATCGATCATTTTCAATTCTAAAAATAAATTCAAGCGATAATTACTGAAAAATTTGTAAGTTTGCAGCGTCAGGCGCCTGATCTGGTCGAGTAGTCGTAAATCTTGTGCTGATCGTGTTATTTTGAGCAAATTGTTATAAGGGTTTCCCACATTTTTTTTTCAGTAGCCGCCTGGTTGATTTTGCCCGGTTAATAAAATGGCAATATATTCGTGATGATGAGTGTACTTATACATCTCTGTCTACCTATCACTACATAGTATAAAACAAAGTCGCTTCCCGCTGTCTGTCCCTATGTATGCTTAAATCTTTAAAACTACGCAACAGATTTTGATGCGGTTTTTTTTATTAGATAATATAATTTATGAGGAAGGTTTATATGTATAATACATGCATAATATAGTAGAAAAACACTGATCATTTTAGGGGTTTCTAATGTGATGTAGTAAATAAACACATTTTTTGCGCTTACATTGCAAACGCTGGCTTAACCCTACGAGATAGATCAAAATAATGTACTACAGTATTGTACACCTTAAAAAGGTCTACAAAAAAGTCCGCGATGGAATATGTCTATCTCTTAGGGATAACCCACAATAAACATTTTTTATCCTATACTTTTTAAGAGAAATAATGGCTCTAAAATTATCAGTGTTTCTCTACTATATTATGCATGTATTATATGCATATAAACCTTCCTCTTGAATCACTCTATCTATAATAAAAAAAACCGCATCAAAATCCGTTGCTTATTTTTAAAGTTCTAATCATACATAGAGACAGACAGACAGCGGGAAGCGACTTTGTTTTATACTATGTAGTGATAGTGATCAGCATTGCACCCGTGCGAAGCCGGGGCGGGTCGCTAGTAGGTAATATAGGCGTAATGTTAATTTGTATTTTACAAGTTAATTATAACCGACGCTATATCGGGTTTGTTATTAATGGATGACAGGTAAAAAAAAGTTGATTCATAAATCCATCAGTCCCGATCTAGGTCGTAGCCAGCTTTGATCGAATTATCCTTTGTTGTTTATTGGTTGGACAGAGACATCTGTTCACCTGACGATGAAAAGGTTTTGATTTTTTTTTCTCACAACTAAACGTGGGTCTTAAACATAATTTGCTGAAATTTGGGTGTACTATAGGTACACTTCTGCCTGACCCTTCCGAATAAGAATCGGGGAATAAGGCATTATTTTATGCAACTAGACAATACAAATATAAATTTAAAAAAAAATACTCCATAGAGCAAACATGATGACAAAAATTCGGTTATTTGCGAGGAAGCGTAGCGCCGTAGCACTGTCTGCTACGCCGTAGCATGATGTCTACGAGGGCTGCCTTTTAAGTTGTGTCGTTTGAAATAAGTATTGACAATCTAATAGATTATTAGGTCATCCCACTTCCAGTTACATATTTTTTATTTCCAATATTTATGTATTGCGCAATGGTATGCAATAGTTAATACATGTGTTGTCTTGTACAATCATGTTCGTTTAATTTGGTGTATTGTATTGTCAAGACGTGCATTGATTTAAAATGGAGGATTTAAAAAAATATATTAATGTAGTGGAGCAACGTATATTTCTAAAGTTTTGTGCTTTACTCAACTACTCTGGAGGAGTTGCGCACGACTTACTGGTAAAGTGTGTTGGTCGTAACGCCTTAAATAAAAGAACCGTACAGCGATGGCTTGAAATGTACAAACAAGGAAGAACCACAGGTGAAGATGAGCCGCGAGCACCTCGATCATTATCATCGACTAGATTAGAAGCAAGGGACAAAATCAAGGCAGCACTTCGTCAGTCACGTAGGGTCAGTGTCAGTGATCTCTCCACTCAACTTAACATTCCTCATTCCACTATACATAGAGTACTCACGGAGGATTTATGTCTGGTCAATAAAAGTGCATTGTGGGTGCCCCACACTCTGAACACGGATCAGAAGGAGCTTCGTTATGAAACTGCGCGTAGCCATTTATCGTGGTATCGCCGTAAGAAAAATATACTTAATATACGACATATGCCTTGACGAAACTTGGGTCGAATTTTATACTCCTCGTCAAAGACATCAGTCACGATTTTGGGTGGAACCGGGCACTTTAGCAGAACATTTACCACGTGCAGAGCTACATGAACGAAAAATACTACTAATAGTAGCTATGGATGTCAGAGGCATTGCTTTTTGGAGAACTTATGATGAAAATACAACTATGACTGGAGAGCGATATAAGTCATTTTTAGAAGAAAATATTCCTATTTGGGCAGACGAACATCATATAACGAGTCCTATAATTTTACATGATAACGCCAGACCGCACAAATCAAAAATAATTCAGAATTTAATGAAGATAAAGGATGGATTGAAATTATTCAGCCGCCATATTCCCCGGATATGAATCCTTGTGATTTCAATTGTTTTGGCCATGTGAAGAGAAAATTGTCGGGTAAGTACTCGATACAATAGGAAAAAGGAGTGAGATATTAAACTAAAGAGCATTATTGATGAATTAAATGAAAGTGGTACTTTAAGTGGTGTTCAAGATTTGCCAGCAGTCTGGGAGCGAGTGATTAATAGTGGTGGAGATTATTGATTAGTGTCACAAGGTTATATATAGTATAGTAGTCAGTTTTTGTAAAATAATAATAATAAAAAAATATGACACTGGAAGTGGGATGACCTAATATTACCATTAACTGATTTTCAAAGAATTCTCCGCGATATTTAATACACTTTTGCATGCGTTCGAACCAGTTTTTAGAACACTTATTCCACTCCAAAGTGGGGGTAGTCAAAATGGCCGATTTGTATGCGTCAACAGCTTCTTCGAGTGAGCTGAAACGTTGACCACGACGACTTTGCTTAATTTTGGGGAACGTAAAAAAATATTTAGGGCTCAAGTCAGGACTGTAAAGCGGGTGATCTAAAATGTCGACATTTTGGGTACTCAAAAACATCTTTGTATCGCGGGCGGTGTGCGAACTTGCATTGTCATAGTGCAGTATCATACGACGTCTTCAGTTGTTTTTTCGAAACTCTGTGATGACTTGTGCCAAACAAACAGTGGTATACCAGTCAGCGTTAGCCGTCTTGTAATCTTCTAGTACAATAGTGAAGACGTGACCACCCTTTGCCCCAAACGAAGCAACCATTTTTTTTTCAAGTGCTCCGTGAGCGAATGACTTTGGTCAGTTTTGGCTCATCTTGGAAGACCCAGACAGTTGACTGCTACTTGGAATCTGGATCGTAAGCATATATCCAAGACTCGTCACCAGTAACCATATCATAAACGTGTTTTGACTCTCCTCGGTTGAATCACTGCAGAGTTTTGCGACAACATCTGACACGGGTTGCTTTTTGGTCGTCGTTAAGCAAATGTGGTATCCAACGAGAGATCACCTTTCTTACGCCGAGTTCTTCATGCAGGATTTTTTGGATAGTAGTCCCTGAAATGCCCACGGCTGCCTCTATTTCACGATATGTCACATGATGATCTTCGACGATTAGCTGCCGGACGGCGTTGATATTCTCTTGCGTCATGGCGGTTTTTGGACGACCTTCACGTGGCTTGTCACTGAAGCTAGAGTGGCCACGTTGAAATTCTATATACCAGCGTTCTACAGTCCTAAGACATGTTGCTGCATCACTAAACCCAGAAGTGATCTCCTCAAAGCACTGAAGTAGCGTTAATCTTTGAAAGTTGTAGAAAATTGTCACACGCATATTTTCCTTTGATATTTCCATTTTTACAACCGACTTGTCATCTTTGAATAGACGCTAAAATAAAACTATTCGATTCGACCGATTAAAAAACATTCTTTTGTTTTCGAATTCTAGATTCAAAGAGATGAAAAAGCCGTATGGTTTTTTTTTAAATAATTGCGGGAGGTCTGCAAACGACTCGACTTAAAAGGCAGCCCTCGTACGTCAATGCTTACTATGCTAAAAACTTGCCCAAGCAAGTACTTTCTGTACGAAAAACAGACCGTAGAAGTATCCAAAAAAGTTCAAAAGAAAGAAAGATAAAATAAAAGTATGGGAAACAGATAAAACAGCTTCATTCTCGTTAATCCCAGTCAATGGAAGGCGTATCGGCTTAATACAAATCACGTAGAAGCTGCTGCCTCTAAGCCTTTAGGAAGGTTCCTGGGCTAACTAAATTATCAAGATTGGGAATTGAGATAAATTGAATCTTCGGTTCCCAGGTTTGGGAAAGGTGAGAGAGTGACATTCTGTGTTGTAAGCCACGCTTGCCGCGGTTGGTCTGTGGATGGGTGACCATCTTTACATACTGAGACCCCTCCATACCTCGGAAAGCCGTTGGCCCCGGCTATCATTCGTGGATCTTTGACAGTCGTCACGGGTAGTCAGAAGCCCGAAATTCTGACAACCAGTCTTACCAAGGGGTATCGTATTACCCAGTAACTGGGTTGTGGATGTCAGATAGGCAGTCGATCCAAGTAAAATACTGGTATTCAGCTGCATCCGGTTAGACTGGAAGCCGACCCCGACATAGTTGGGAAAAGGCTAGGCAGATGATGATATATTTTAGAACGATGCTCAATAATTAATTCCAGTTTCTTTAGATTTGAGTAAATTCTTTATATTTTTTTTATTTTAAGATTATACTATAATTCTGATGATTTTTCCAATGTTAATCTGTGCACTTGTTCTTTTGAAAGGTCAGGTGCGTAGTTCTAAGGTATGGGTTTATGTATGTTTGTAAATAGCACTTAATAAACCACATAGTAACAAAGCCATATATTTGTAAATTCCTTATGTCTCATTACGAAAACAAAACCCAAGCGAACGTTTTTGGAAGACTGTACTCTATACAAAAATGTTTACGTCAAATCAATCAAAGACGGGGCTTAGAACAAATGGCTTCGAAAACGTTTGAAAAGCGAACCGATTGAGATAATCATAAACAAATCACATCCAAGCTGCCTCCTCACTAATCCTCTGCCACTTAGGGGTGGCACGCCGCGGATATTTGGGAGGAATTTATCCGCAGTCATTTTTTTTAATGGTGGCGTATTATGTAGGCATTATTTTCATATTATTATGTTACATAATCATGTTGCCGTTCATTCAATTTCCTAATGGAAATACAAGCATAATGTAAGATATTTATTTTATATTTATTTCGATTAAACATAAATTGTACGGTGGCGGAAAAAAAAATTCAGCAGTTTTGTTTTGTTTGTTGGTTGTCGTCTAAATTTTTCCACGCGTTTAATTATATATTTGTTTTTTTTTTACGTAAGTAGGTATTTGGTGTAACTTCTTTATTATATGCACGTGTTTTTATGACAATTCTTTTTTTTTTCTTTCTCTTTTCAAACACCTACTACATTTCTGCATATCGGGTGCAGGTCAACTTTTAACACTGTCATTTAAATTAACAATGTTGGCAGTACGTGGTTTGAAATCTCAAAAATGCCATGCAAACCTTCTCTTTCTGCGAGTGAACCAAATAACCCTATGATTTTCGCCCCAAAATTTTGACCGAAAAAACAAACGACAAACAAGAGAACAAACACTGCTATCAGCTGTTACACACTACCCATGTCCCATACACATGACATTTAATATGCCTAAGTTATCCGCAGATCCCATCGGATATATCCGCGCGTGGCAGCCCTGTGCAACATGTTTACATTCTGCGATCGTGATGGATCGCTTGCCCGGCACCCTACGGCCTACCCAACTGACTGGGATGTAGAGAGGATGGTTGGATACGGCGCAGTTGTGAGGGAGGTGTGAGCGTAGTTGTTTTTGAATTGAGAAGAAGTAGGTAGTTCGTTTTACGTTGATTACTTTCGATGAAATGTTTTCAATTTAAAGCTCCTTGGTATTTAATTATTTTATATATTTCTTGCAAGGCTATATTTTATCGCTTGAAATATGTATTTCTGAACACTTTAAAATTGGACTCATTTTGCTGTGGGAATGTACGGTTTCTACCAAAAAGATAATATTTTACTGAACAAATAATTTTTCAAAAGATTAAATGCTTCCATTTAAAACTTAATGTTTCCACAGTGTAAGTCAATTTGGACGTCAACATGCACTGTAAAGTCGTGAACACCGTACATTTCCATCACCACCAGTCTATGGCGGTACTGTGTGTATTTCAATCAAAACAGTCTCTTCCAGTAACAATTAAGCTACATCATCGTTCCCTCGCAAGCCGTCAGTGTTCGCGCGCACATTTGATAAATGCGTGCGTCACTTTTTGTTAACCTTTATTTTTATCAAATTGGATTTTTATTCGACTTCAATCTTATGTGGCAGGCTGGTTCAATTGGAAGTTTGTTTCTGACTGGTAGCACTTGTGTACATGATTGTGGACCATTTATGTAACTTATAAAAAGCCATTTTAGATGTTGTTCTACGTTTTAAGACTAACAACATTCTATACTATGGAGTCTGGACTTTAAATAGAATGGACATCAGAGGGGCAATTCTTGTATTTCTAAGAACGTTCTCATTCAATTGTGGATGTAACCTTAGTCGCAATGTTTGACATTGGTTGTCGATGAGATGAGATGTCTACTTGAATTTGAACATTTTATTTTATAATTACGAGAACAATTGGCCTTCTGGTTTTCGCAGAAGGGAATCCAAGATTCATTTCTGTTTCGTTTATAGTCAGCATGTTTTTATTAGTATATGGTGGACTGCTCAATACTACGTAAAACATGCGGGATTTTAGCCTTCATTACCTTATATAGCAAACAGAATCATAATTTCTCACTTAGACAAGACAAATTTTCACCTGTAAACCTAATTCCTTCACCCTACTCCTAGCCATGGCCCCTAGAGACAGAGTACCCCTAAATATTTACTGGCACACAAAAAAACCCTTTAAATATACACAAATAAAGAACTACACATTAATCTACCCAACAGGCGCATTCTATCTTCAAGTTCCTTTCAAAATGGCGTTCTTAGGGCCAATGGCTGTCGTTTGAGGCGCCTGGCTAAAAAGGAATTATTGCACGAATCTAATGTGAATGAGGAAAAAGTGGGGCAATGTACGTACTTTGGCTGTAGGTGGATAAAAATGGGCAAGACTATTGTTTGGAATGGGCAATCTGTTAGAAAGTACTTGTGAAGTTCAGTTATGGTAGATGGCGAAAAATGGGTTTGAGTAAGAATATTTTTAGTTTGAAACTTTTATTTCCTATTATGAAGATTCCTATAAGTATTTTAAATTTGAACGTAAAATACGCGCTCGTACGTGGAATTTCAGACATACAATAAAATTGCCTTTTTTGGTTAACCTTTTTATTCTGTGAGTATACACATCAATTTGTACATCAAAATGTCAAAACTTATTCAATGGCGATCATAGCAATATTTTAGTGGTTCTCATAAATCAATTTAATATTTACTCCTGCGACTGTTCAATGCAAAGGATTATTTATAGCTTTAAACATTTATTTACCTGAGTACTGTAAAGGTTGTCTAAATAAGTCAGTCTTATATTGTGCAGGCTGACTGTAAAATACCTGTAGTGACATTCAATCATTCAAGCGATTTAGAACAAGCTTTCAAATTATTTCGAATATAATATGTGTGTTGATATAAACATGTTCGCATGGAATACACGTAATACTTATAACTTTTTATTATAATCATAACATATAATTTATTTATTTATATATAGCCTTTTTTTAGAGGACATCAGGACAGCTTTTAAGTCTGTACAAAGCACAGGTCCATTCCTGTATGTAGTATTGCAGCCACTTATGAGATGGCTCAGCCAAATATCAGCTTGCTTCACTTGACTCGGTGGAACGCAGAGCTAAAAGGTTTACAGGCGACGAGACGTTAGTACCTACGCTTCATAGCCTAGCTCATCGGCGTAATGTTGCTTGCCTGTCAGTCTTCTACAGACTGTACTTCGGAGAGTGTGCGCAGGAGCTCCACGACCTGACCCCACCATCGCCCTTTTAACATCGGACAACTAGACGTACTGCAGCATACCATCCACACTTGGTTGATATCCCGACGAGTCGTACTCAGCGCTTCTCCTCCACTTTTATTACGCGCACAGCCAAAGTGTGGAACTCTCTGCCGGTATCTGTGTTTCCTCCCACGTTTAAGCCTTCAAAGCAAGAGTGAACATGCATCTTCTGGGCACGCTCGTTCTATCATAAACCTCATCCACCGCTTCCCATCAGGCGTGTTCGAGGTCAAGAACAAAAAAAAAAAAAAAAAGAGTGATTGTAATGAATATCATGTTTGGTTCGATATCAGTTCTGGGCCTTTGTGTGCCCTTTGTCAAAGGCCTCCTTCAACCCCTTCTAATTCTCCCTGTTCATTGCCCATCTAGTCCAAGTATTTCCAGCCGTTCTTACCAAGTCAGCCTGCCATCTTTTCAAGGGGTTCCCTTTTATCTTCCCTTCCCTAACATATAATTTAATAGTCCCGTAATATTAATAACATATCATTTAATAGTCGCTATACTTAGTACCCACAGAAAATTATGAGGAAAGGAGAAACAGACAGTATACTTTTTTAAGCCCTTTGTTACGAGACAAAGAAATCTACTTAACAAACAAATGGCTAGATCTGTTCTCCACAAGTTAACTCAAACTTAATATATTTAACTGTATCAGACAAATGTTGGAGCTTTTAAAGTAATTTAGTGACACTGTCGCCATCTATGAGACGATTTGTCTTACTATTGTTTGTTTAGAGTTTATTAGATTGTAAGGTTTAATAAATAGGAGGAAATTAATAAGGTATACCTACCTCGTTTTTCGTTCGTACTAGCCTATTGGCAAATATGTCGAAAAAAAAATCCCTTATTGTTATTGGCACGAAGTTCTTTAATGAAGCTTATGGTAGGAGTAAACTGGGAAAAATCGTCACGTAACGAAAAAGCGTTATGCCCCCCTCCATGCGACTTTTTTTTATAATAGAGAGAGTCAGAGAGAGAGAGAGATAGTTTTCATGGTTTTCAAGGTTGCTGAAGCCGAAGTGAGGTCAAAACGAAAATCCAAGATAGCTGGTTACATTTCCAAATTTTTCGTCATGGGTGTCGTTTTTATGACTTTAGAAGGTGCTGAAGCCGATAGTAAGGTCAACATGAAAATACAAGATAGAGGCTGCCAATATTTTCAAATTTTCGCAGTCGCCATCTTGGATTTTTATTTTGAGCTTCGTTCCTGCCGGGGTCCCCGGACCCCCACACTTTTTTTTTTACGCCGTTTCATTTTTTTAGTTTGTCTAATGAGGAATATACATTGGATAAACTTATTTAACTAAATTAACTAACAACCATTTTAAAACTACATACGAGTACTACATTTAATAAACGTCAACACGAAATACACTTTTATTTTTTAATATGTTGACATTTTTATAACTTATTACAATTTTATATTTGACATTTATTTTTTTATACGATTCGGACATTTTTATTACTTGTTGTCAATTGTAATTATTATTATTTAATGAGTTGTTGAAAATTTATCACAATTTTATTTTAGGTTTTTATCTGTTTAGAATTTAAAATAGTTTGTAATTTAAATTAGTATGAGTGTAAAGCTATGGACAAGATTTTTGTCTGAAATAAATAAATAATTATTATTATTAACCTTGTAAATTAATGAAAAAACTGATCCGATTTATCCCGAAAAAATCTGAAAAATTTGCTTTTTATTTCTTTTGGAAGGATAATACGAGTATAACGTATGTGTAATTTCCTGTATTCAATGCTATGGGATATGCTTTAATTATTTTCATAAATAAACAGTACCATCGCTATAACTTTAGCAATTGTGTTGGTCCGAGTAATATTTATCGATAAAAGTTTATAATTACCAAAATAGTCAACTAGTAACTTCAAACAGATGATGACAAGCATTATTTTGACCTACCTGTAACAAAAAAACACATAATTAGTAAATGATGTGAAGATACGTACATAGTAATAGTCTTTACCGTCGTCTATGTAGGTATAAATTAGACGTAAGTTATCTAATGATCACCTATTTTGACAGCACCTTATAAATCCCAGCCCTTCTTAGCAACAAACAGAAAGCGTCACAAAAAATACCATAACATCCCTCCAAACAAAAACGCGCAACAATAGTGAAGTGACACGTCACCATACAATATCGATGTTATCAATCATTCGTATTCTCAAAGCGATTGTTTCGTATCGCTGCAAATCGATTCGGATGCGTGCACGTTCTAACCAACAAATAGATAGGTAAATACAGAAGTTAGGCTCTATACAACGACCGAAAACAAACTCTCATAGAGGAAAAAAAAACCTGTTGTCTCATAGAAAAGTGCACCAACGCGGTCAGACTGTATGGAATAATTTATCTTCTTTATAATCAACTAAAATTTTCTCTAGATACATATGCTGAATTCCTGGTTACAGTTTGCGCACTGGTTAAAATCATTTCCTGTATAGACACGCTTCAGCTACAGCAAGTCCGTGCCTCGGAAAGCACGGTAAGCCGTTAGGTCGGGTTGTCATTCATAGATCATTGGCAGTCGTTACGGGTAGTCATAAGCCCGAAAGTTTGACAACCCTTCTTACCAAGTCGGTTCATGTAAAATACTGGTATTCAGCTGCATCTCTTAGACTGGTAGCTGACCCCAACATGAATGAGAAAAGGCTAAGATGGTGACGTACAGTGAGTGCGAGTGCACTCGCAACTGGTATTTCTTTAAGATTGCGGTACGGACGCTTCTATAGGTGCGTGCGTCTGGTTTCTCTCTTTCAGCCTTCATATACCTTGCCTTTACCCAATTAAATTGCGGTCGACTTGACATCTAGTCTAACCGAATGCAGCGATATACCAGTAATTTACATGGAGTGACTCCCTACCTGACTTCCACAACCCAGTTACTAGGTAACACGTTACCCCTTGGTGACACTTGTTGTCAGATTTCCGGGCTTATGACTTTGCGTAACAACTGTCAAAGATCTACTAGGACTGACAGCCGGGACCAAGGGCTTAACGTGCTTTCCAATGCACGGGGGGCTCTCGGTATGAGTTGATTTCCCTTCTACGTATAACCCGTCAACCTTAAAAGCAAGAGTGTACAGACATCTTCTGAGCCTGCTCGTTCCATCATAGATCTCATCCATCACTTTCCACCAGGCGGGATTGAGGTCAAGAGCTGGCCCATTTTGCAAACAAAAAAAACCCTTTCAACAGGCCAACTGCGCAAGCGCGATTGAATTATGCGGCTGTTACTTTGCCACGAGCCCCGTCCGTTCAGCCTTCTGTACTATATTTTGTGTGCTACCCGTCAGAATTATTCTGACATGCTATTTATTAGATCGGGAATGTTTTGTGGGTAGTCGATCGTATTGCTGACTTACAGTTTTTTGACGTGTGGGTGATACAGGATGTGTGTTTCTTAAAGGGATTTTTGTGGCTGGTGGTGGTCGTATTGAGAAATGGATGAACCTTTATAAATGGAGAAGATAGTAGCAGTGAGTAAAAAAGTAATGTTGTTTTGTTTTGGCTTATGTTTAACTTACCACCAGATATAGTAACAAATAGCAGACAAAAGTAGTAAATGATCACCAAAATGAAACTCGCATTTTAATGTAAAATTATAACCAAAGTTTTAACACTTTGCTATCCTATTTAAGTAAAATGACTCCAAGTAAATCATGAGTAACCCAAAAATAGTAAATGATCACCAAAATTAAACCAACATTTTAAAGTAAAATTATAACCAAAGTTTTTAAATTCTGCTATCCTATTTAAGCAAAATGAGTCCAAATAAATCATTGTTATCCCAAAAGTAGTTTTTTTTTGGCACGTATTTAACGCGGCGACAGATTAATCTGAATTTGGGATTAAAAAATAATTAAAGACGGTAGCAAAAATAGTAGGTTGGCAGCTACTGACGGCGGATGAAAAGTAGAAAATGGGCATTCTTAAATTAAACAACGAGGTTGTATATCAAATGATAAATGATAAATGATTTATTTTCTGTAAGTAGGTTTGTACAAACACTTTTACATGTCAATCACATTTTTTTTTTAAACTAGATGAGGTCGGCGTTTCCTATCTGACTACTCTGAGAAGAAAGGCCGAAACAAACTCAGAGGTCACAGTCTCTTTTAAAGTCCAGACATAATCTTGGTCAGATCATGTGAAGACCATGTAGATTGGTGTCTGAAATGGTCTTTTGAGTAAAGAACCACACAGATTGAGAGGACCTGTCCAGTCAGTGCACGCATTTGTCAAAAATCGTGCAGCTCAACTCAGAACTTGAGGAGCCTTACGATTCGACGAACAATACCAATGAAAGGACATTTGGGTAGGCCGCATAAATTACTCAAACTGCCAGGTCATGATTAAAACTAACTAAGAAGGAAAACAGAAAAAAGAAATGACCCACATAGTCTTCACACTCACAATAATAATAATAAAAATAAGATACTTTACAAAGTAAATATCCATGTCATTGTTTATATAATATTCATCAATGTCAATGTGTATATAAAAATCCGGAAATAATCTTTGATCTTTGAGGACTATGTAGATTGGTGTCTGAAGTGGTCTTTTGAGGAAAGAACCACACAGATTGAGTGGACCTGTGCAGTCGGTGCACGCATTCGTCAGTAACCGTGCAGCTCAACTCAGAACTTAAGGAGCTCAACGATTCGACGAGTAATACCAAGGACAGGACATTTGTGTAGACCGCATAAACCACTCAAAGTGCCAGACCATGGTTAAAACGGAAACAATGACCCACATAGTCCTCACATTCACAATAATTAAAATAATATAAGACTTTAAACAGTAAATGTTCATGTCATTCTGTATATAAATTGATATTTAGAAAGAGAAAAAAAAAAAAGTGTAAATCAGCAAAAAATTAAAAATAAACAACATTCACTGTCTAGACCTATTGGAGCAGCTCAATCCCAAGCTTTTTTGTCCTCAATATAGTCTTTTACAGTATAATAGGCTTTCTGGCATAGTTTTAGCTTTATAAAAGATTTCAAGTACACTAATTATTATCTTTAATAATAATAAGGCGTAGCCGACGGAGCCCCGCTTCGCGGGGCCCCTATTTCTGTCTGCAGGGTTTAAAGGAACCTAACACGAAGCGGATGACGGGGGCTCGTTCGCTCGCTCCGCTCGCTCACTTGAGCCCCCGTCATCCCCTTCGAACCTAACCTGTCCGTGTCGGGGTGCCCCAAGTCACGAGCTCGCTTCGCTCGCTCTTGCATCCTAAGTTCTCAAGTTCAATCTTGTGTTTTTCTGGGAATGAGTCTTCAGAGATGCCTATAGTTGCCTATAATACAGTTTGTTATCCCACTGTTAATATTAGTCGCCATGTCATTATTTTTAGTAGCAAATAGATAGTCGCCCTTTTAAGTTTTTAGTCGCCTGGAAAATAATATTCCGTTTTTTTTAGTAGATTTGGTGATCATTTACTAAATTTGGTGGTCGAATACAATTTAAAGTGGAGTCGTGACTAAAATAGCTGGTACAATTGTATTTTTAGACTTTATTTTTCTGGTGTTAAGTAGATATTTTTGGTTACAAAACTAAGGGTATCAAAGCATTTCATGGTGGTCATTATATTTATTCCCTTTTGTTTTTTATTCGCTACAATAGGGAAATTCTCCTCAAATCCATGAAAATATAAAACCTATATGCTGTATATATTTTGTAAATGAGTTAATATTATTGTGTTAGGTTTAAAAAATACTTCTTTGTATTTATGTTTATTTTATTTTATTAAAGAAAACAAACAGTAGTACTTATTTACTTATTAGGGAACATATAAAAAAAAAAACAGAAATGTCTTGAGATATAATCTCAAGTTATAGTCTCTTGTCTCTGCATCGCCCTAAGGTTGACTGGTAGAAAATGCCTCAGGCATTAAGTCCGCCTTTATACAGTACTTTTTTTACTTGTGATGCGCATGTAAACTATTTTCAAAACCAGCGCTGGGGCTCTGTCCCGCACATGGTCTTAGCATTATTCTGAGACCCCAAATAAACGAATATTCATTCTTTTTTTCTTTTAACTCCTTGACCATGAACAAGGGAATTTAGCCTACTCAAAAACCCTGTTTTGAGTGTATCTACTCCGTCCTATTTAACTTAACATAATAAGCGAAAATGCGACCTCATACGAGCACGTCCCGGTTATCGCAACCACCTGTATACGTGTAATGTAGTAGGTTTCCAGGAATACATTTTTGTTGAGTAGCTAAAATGTAATAACCCATTTCAAATTATCGTTGTGACAGGCCATATATCCTGCCTCGTTGTAGTTACAACGACGGCTGTGTAATGAACAGTAGCATCAGAGTTTCTCGAGAAACGGCACCCTAATTGAGTAAAACACTTTCAATCAGAATGTGAATCATTTTGAAGGATATTGATAATCCATTACTTTATATGTTCGAAAAATTTGTCTACTCAACAACGTAAATAACGCAATGAATGTTGTTGAACTGTCAAAATGAAAACCATTGCTACTGTTAGTGTGTTACGGGTTTAATTAACTCAAAACATTGGTTTTTATTAATGATGATAAAATAGTATTACTTGTCAAACATTGAATGTCAAAACAAATGTCGGTGGATACCTACTATTTAAAATAGCTGACGATAAGAAACTACAGCATTATCAGTTACAGAAGAGTTTACAAATCAAGTTTTGAACAAATACGTTTACTAAAAATATTTTATGTGAAGCCTCAGGACTAAGATGTTTTGTATAGAACATTTTTACTGCTGACTTTAAGATATATAATTAGCAGAATCAGTCTATAATGCACCCAATGTTGAAACACAGGCCTCCTATCTTGGAGAGGGATTGGGCTGTTACCCACCACGCGGTCCCAGTTCACCATTTTCAAAGTAAAGCACCTGGTGGGGTTCAAACCCATCACTTACAACTCGTAAGTCAGACCCGATTCTACTATTTATCCAAGGGCAGTGGGCCACGGCTGTTCATAAATAATTCGTTAAAGATATATTCAGCAGAAAGTAAAAATTATTCAATTTAATTTCCCCATCATAATGGATAGCAGTTAAACTCCAACTCGCTCCATTACAGCCAATAATAAATAAATTCATCGTAATGAAGTAAGCTCGCTTATGGACAAATAAAAAGGGCTATTTACGCTATTTACATAATAAGGCCAAATATGATTGCGGTATTGTTTAAAGGACTGTTCAAACTGAGGCAAATCCCGCGCGTGAAGCAATTACCCGCGTTTATTGTTTTCATGATTAGGAAGTTACGTGGCTATTCGCGCTCGTTTGAAGACCTTTGTAACACCTTTGCCTATGAACTCAAGTGACACGCGTTTTGGACAGCGACTGTGGAGAAAACAAATGAAAGATGTTATTTGATCTAGTTTATTGCCTGTGGGATACCATAAAATTAAAGCAACAATAGACTGGCACAGATTAAACAACACTTACAATAACTGTTGCACGCTACGGACAAGTTAGCTGCTGTTCAAAACTGATATAGGTGTAAACAGCACGTACAGTAAAATCGCACGTACGATAAAATCGGACGTGCAAGAAAATCGCATTCAATTCTGGTTTGAATATTTTCAATCAATTGTACAAAGACGTGCAACTCTGTGTTTAGGTGAGGCAAAACTTGCATGCAACCATTGCCTTGGTGTGAACAGTAGTTGCATGCAATTATTGAATGGCAAAACTTGCATTAAATTATTGTATGCCATTTTATGGAAATAAGACGCATGTAAACACTTGTAATGCAATTGTTTGAATGGCAATAATTGAACGTACTTTGTGGCAGACGATTATTGAACTCTTGATCGTTTTAGAAACTTGCACGGTGTAAATGGGACTTTACGGAGCGATGGACGGAATCAGTTGACGCGCGCGAGTGTTGCTGACGCAAGTTGCCTCACAAGTCTCATAGCTCGAGGCCGTCAACGGAGCCAGAACACAATCGGTACGAGGGAACTTCGTCTCGCATCCCGCGCGGAACTCGCCTCAGTTTGATCAGAGCTCAATACCGTGAACGCACATTATACATATTTAAATACCGCTAATTTTGTGCTTGCGTCGAAATTATTGAGCCAGAAATATTGACAATTGTACTTGTTTTTTAATGGTTTAATTTTATAAATATTTGCAGTGTGAGGGTTGAAAACGGAAATGAGGGAAAATAAATTTTATTTTCTGTTCATTTTATGATTCTCATGACACATCAGTAATTATATTATTACCTTTTACGCATTTTTCGCCTAGCTTTTTACGACGAATTGATGCTATTAATTTGTGATACAAAATGAATACACCAACCAACAACATACCTACACAATAACAACATTAAAAATGTTGATATTATAGTGAGGCTGCATGTGTCGACGGCACTAAGAAAATGTTTTGGACTTAAAGTTATTGGTCTAATGATTTATCTATATCTATAATAATAATAATAAAGCTCAAGATTTCATTTGTTTGAACGCGCCAATCTCTGAAACTACCCGTCGAATTTGAAAAATTCTTATTGCATTTGATAGCTCAATTCTCGAGGAAGGTTATGGGTTATTTAATATCACGCTACAACCCTCAGGAGCCAAGCCATAAGAATAAAACAAAAACGAAGAAATAACGCTGGCAAGCCATAGAATGCGACGAGGTGGGTCGGGGGCCAAAGTCTCACGCGAACAAAGTCGCGGGCAGAAACTAGTAATAAAAAATACTAGCCAAGTCCGTGTCGGACCACGCACAATGAAGGGTTCCGTAGTTGGAATAAATGTATCCCAAGGACAAACTTAAAATTGTAGTTGAAAATCATGTTCTCCCATACATTGCAACTGCATATGTAAGTTGGTCGACTATTACTCGTAAACTTGTAAAGCCTACTTAGCTGTGATAGATTTGCTTTTAACTTCGTTACATTTACTATGACCGTGAATTTTTCCACACATCCAAAAACAACCATTTAGCTGGCAAGGGGTATAATTTACTCTAGTAAAATTAGTACTTTAAAGCTTAATATACCACAAAAGGATCCCTGAATTGAAAAATGGATTAGATAAACCCGCAATATTTTTAAAAGGCCTATCCAACGACACCCCACACCATGTGGTAGACGAGACAAAAAAAAAATATCCCCACTTTACGTATACTCGAGGTATCCTAAAAACATTTTTTTTTAATGATTTTGTTTTACTTCTTTGTCGGCGTGATTAATATGTATATCCATGCCAAATTATAGCTTTCTAGTACTAAGAGTCTCTGAGCTAAGCTGCGGATGGACGGACGGACGGACAGACGGACGTGGCAAAACTATAAGGGTTCCTTGATGACTACGGAACCCTAAAAAAGGAGCTAAGATAACTTATAGCTGGCCGTTTTAGAAGATATAGGTTCTCGTAACATGCTTTGATTTATTGAAAACATACAGCAGACTGGAAATATAAAAGAATCTTTTCCTTCAGCGAGTGTAAGCACATTACATTTTTTTTCATGACTCTTTTTCATTACTTTTCTTTCACCTAGGTATTACTTCACTCAGAAAATCCGAAACCTAGAGAAGTCCCTTGGACCCTTGCGAGTATATAATCGGGTAAGCGAGTGTTATATGTCAGAGCTCCACAAAAATGTGCTCGTTCTTATTCTGTTGGCGTCGGTAGAGTGTAGTGCTGCCCTCAGGGGGGACTGGACTGTTCTAATGTGATGTGTGGCTCGTTTAGATGGGAGGTCAGGCGAGTAAGTCTACTGGAAATTGTAAATACTATCGTACTACTGTCTACTCCACTTTTCTTATTAGATATCAGCCTATAATGTCTCCTCTGGGACACAGGCCTTCTCTATTCGAGAGGGAGTGGGCTGTAATCTACCACGCGGGCCCAGTGAGGGTTTGTAGAAGTCACATGTCTTCGAATTTGCAGTTCTAGGAAATGCCGGTTTCCTCACGATGTTTTCCATCACCGTTTTGAGAGCAGTGTTGATGAAATATTTTACACAAAGTAAAACGTCTGCCTGGGTTCAAACCCAAGACCTACAACTCGCAAATCAACCGTAACCACTGCTCCTTTTGATTTAGGATAATTTAATTAGTAACTATAACATTTTGGGTTAGCTACATAATTTTCCATTAACAGAGAGACATTTTAAAACATTTTGAGAGAGGCTTGTGGCTAAGTAATAACAGCCACACGGGTCGATCGATCGGGTTAAGTTACAATGCCGCAGTTGGTCCGTGGATGGGTGACCATCTTTACATACCAAGACCCCTCCGTGCCACGGAAAGCACGTTAAGCCGTTGATCCCGGCTGTCATTTGTGGATCCTTGACAGTCGTTATGGCACTAAGGGCGGCGGAAAGTCTGACAACCAGTCTTACCGAGGGATTACGTGTTCCCCAGTAACTGAATTGTGGTAGTCAGATAGGCAGTCGCTCCATGTAAAATACTGGTATTCAGCTGCATCTGGTTATACTGGAAGCCGTCCCCAACATAGTTGGAAAAAGGCTAGGCAGATGATGATGATGATATGACTATATTGGTGATTCCTGCGGCCTTCACAACGTCATTGGTCCACCTTGTGGGCCACTACTCCAGAACTTTTCGGGCCCACCGGCCATCTGTTCTGCGAGCAATTTACCCTGCCCACTGCCACTTAAGTTTGGCAAGTGTTCTGGCTATGTCAGTTACTTTGGTAATCCCAAAAAACCAAACCCTACAATCCTTCCACTCCCAATTAACTTTCATTCAAGGAGCATTTTCTCTAACGATTCTACCACTACACAAAATGATCTAGAACTCTTATAACATAGAGCATTAATCAGCTGTAATATTAAATGTTAAATTCTCATTTGTATTCTAGTAGCGAAGTCGAGTTTGGCTGAGTTTAGCTCGGCTAAGCTAATTTTGGGAACAATTAGGAGCACAGAACCAGCCTAGCAGAATTACTTTGTAGTGACTTGTAATAGATAATCAAGTTAAGTAATTTTTAATATTTATGTAAGAAATTGTTCTAAGTTTTAACGTATTCTATGAATTTTATGTAAATCATACTTGTCAAGTGTTTCATGAAAAATAAAAAGAGGTTTTTCAATAAGAAGGTATTTTAGAGTAAGCTAAGGTGTAATGAAACACCCACACTTTGACACACACCCGCAGAAGTCTCCATCATTTGAAATAAGATTAGACACTTAAACAAACCCGTTTTACAGTCCGTTCAACAGATTTTGACTTCTATTCCGTAGGCATTAAAAGCAAAAGTGGTTATAATACCAACTATTTACTGCAGCTGCCATTTGTTATACCACCAGCGCAACATAAGTCAAAATCGGTTGAACGGACTGTAAAAGAGATTTATTTAAATGTCTAATCTTATAGCAAATTGAGTTTCAGCTATAAAGGGCGACCATATTTTCATTGGTCGCGTACCTATAAATCTAGGCTCCGGGCTGCAATTGAGAATTTCCAAATGGAAATATCGAACCCGATGATTGAACCAAGTACTCCGCGCTCAGCAGTTGCGCTTCAAAACTAAGGGTGCTTTTCCACAAAAGCGGAGCTGGGCGAAGCGGAGCAGAGACGTGCAGGAATCGACTAATCACAATGGTTGAAATCCTCATCGCGTCACTCGTCTCGTCTGTGATTGGACGATTCCTACACGTCTCCGCTCCGCTCCGCCCAGCTCCGCTTCTGTGGAAACGCACCCTAACCGGCAAGAAACTCCACGGTTACTCTTTTAAAAATAATTGGCTTTTACAATGTTTTTCTTAAATTACAGTGTTAATAGGCATTGGACGACAGTGTTGAGTAGAATATGTTCTACTCGTATAAGGCCAAAAACTTTCTCACATTCATATAATTTTCTCCCTCTCAAGTTATAAACTATTCATGAATATTCAAAACAAAACTAAAATCACACTAATATTATAAAGGCGAAAGATTGTGAGTGTGTATGTGTGTGTGTGTGTGTTTGTATGTTTGTTACTTCTTCACGCTCAAACGGCTGGACCAATTTTGATGAAATTTGGAACACAGATAGTTTATAAACAGGATTAACACATAGAATACTTTCATCCCGATGTTCCTACGGGATCGAGACTTATGTGGGTGAAACCACAGGGCGCAACTAGTAATATTATAAATGTGAAATTTTGTGAAGATGTTTGGATGTTTGTTACTCAATCATTTGTAAGCCGTTGAACTGATTTGGATGAAAATTGGCACATAAATAGAACATTTCCCGGATTAACACATAGGATACTTTTTATCCCGGTAATGGTTGACTTGGGATAATAGTTGAAAATTAGTTAAAACTAAACTTAAATAAACATAAAATGTGTCTCCTTCAAGTAACCTACTTTACCTGTATAAACCTTATTTTCTCTAAAGAAACTCATTTTCAAAACATTTCCTTCGCTCGGGTATTTCACTTTTGTGAAGTCGAAGTGTCCAATTCGTCAAATTCTACAAATAATGATCGTATGTATTCTGAGAGCGCGCCGATCGCGCTGGACTGGACTTTACTTGAATTGTAAGTGATGCTCCGTTTAGTACGGGATAGTGGAGTTGTCGAGTGAGTATATATTTTTTTTGGTATACTGGTTTAATTTTTTTATTAAATTATTTGAAAACGTTTATTGGGTAATTGGTACATAAACGTATTTTTTTAAATTAAGTCCTCCATGCTCAAAAAAATCATTTGTATCATCACAAACTTAAACGATATTATAAATGAATAAACGATTAGGAAATTATTATTATTTTAGTATTATTAAAATCCTGTGATGTTCCACTGCAGATGTTTGTTTGAATTAGGATACAAATGTATAAAAAAATAAAATAAAAAATCATTCAAATGTCATGTGATAAGAAAAGTTCCACGTAATATTGCGACGAACACGGTCCGAATGCCGTTTTTTCTATTAATATTTTTTTTAGAAAGAGTAACAAAGTAGTTTCTTGCCCATTCTTCGCCATTCGAAACTATCCTTTGGAAGGGCCGATTAGAATTAATTCTATTTTATTGTAAATTTTGACGTTCAACAACGCCTGTCCTGTGTTGTGTGTCTATTTGAAATAAATGCTTTGACTTTGTAGTTTTCCAGGCTTTTGGAATACCAAAATGCTTTGACCTATTGAAAACCATGATTTTTATGTTATATCATCATCATCATCATCATAATCGGCTTATATTGTTCCCACTGCTGGGACTTAGACCTCCTCTTTTAGAGGGGTCGGGCTATAATACGCGGGCCCAGTGTGGGTTGGTAGATGTCACATGTTTTTGAATTTTTGGTTCTAGAACATGGCGGTTACCTCACGATGTTTTCCTCCACCGATTTGAGACCAGTAGTAATGTAATAATTTATACAAAGTAAAGCTCCTGTCTGGATTCGAACATACGACCTTCCAACTCGTAATTCGTGGCCGTTACCACTCGGCCACTACTGCTCTCAATCTCTGCTGTCTATATCTTTTACCCACACACAAATACACAAAAAAACCTAAAACATAATTTGAGTAACGTGTAACCTTATTACCCCAGCAAAAAGCACAACAAAAATATCAAATCCCACACCAAACTGCGAGTAAGTACCCCAAACATTAATTTAGCTAAGTAATCTCATATGCTATTAGTCCAAGATTCTGGCGGGCGAGCGAGCTGACTGGCGAACAAATTATTAAGACAAGTTGCGACTGAATATAATTAAATATTGCACTTAAGGACTATTACTATTTTCGAGTTTAAGCTTGTTTTGCTTGCTCGTATAATACAGGGTTATTTCAAATTCGCTAGCTAAACTCCGCAGACGCGATGGGTAATTTTTATCGACACACTACGCAGGTGAAGCGGGGAGTGACCAGGGAGAGACAGGAATAGATAAGATTGGAGGGTAGCGCGCGTATACGAGCGTACAAATACATGTTTGCTGCCTCTACTTTTACTTTCACTACTATACTCCATTTGAAATAAGATTAGACATTTAAATAAACCTCTTTTACAGTCCGTTCAACCGATTTTGACTTCTATACCGTAGTCATAAGGACGGCATTAAACGCTAAAAAGTGGTTACAATACCAACTGTTAACTGCAGTTTCCATGTGTCATGCCACCAACGAAATAGAATTCAAAATCGGTTGAACCGACTGTAAAAAAGGATTATTTAAATGTCTAATCTTATTTCAAATGGAGTATAACTGCCTCGTTGTACTAGTGGTCGTAAGCGCTACTACAGAGCATGAGGTCCCGGGTTCGATTCCCAACTCGGGCAAAGTGTTATTGGGCAATTTCTATCAGGAATTTCTCAATAGCAGCCCCGAGTTTGGAGCTGTGCCTGGTTGATGGCAATGGGGTCGCCCCCCTATTACATGGGTCTTAAGCAAAATGTGGGTACTAAAGTCACTCCTCTGATTAAGCCCGTTGGGAATTAAAGGCGTAATCTTCTGCTATGTTATGTGTAAATAAAAGTTTATACGCACCGAAAATATGCTCAATCTGGAATAATTTTAATACTGAGCACATTTTCGTATCATCATTTTCCATTAGGTTTTACCAAAAACGTCTTTTAATGTTTATTAGTGTATGTATAAGGGGTTATAAATGCTTTTATTTTGATATTAATCTTAATAATTTAAATGAGTAGTTAAGTTTGTGTCTAATTGAAGTAATGTCTTGTTTGTAGCTTGGATGGGTTTATCAGATTAATGCATTAATGTTTGAAATACGGAGTGTTACTTGAAATTAAGTTTGTTAGTGCTAAAACGGGGTTCAAGTTTATTATCACATATGAACACATACATGCATAAACTCACACCATCTTCCAAAGGGGGTAGGTGTAAACTACAAAACGTCACCTGCTACGATTCTTACAAACTCCTTTTGCTTCGTTTACGCACCGCATTGACGTCACGCAAAATCCTGCATCGCGCAAGTAGAGTTTACCGCGCAAAACATAATAATAAACCAACGTCCCGACATCAATCGTTGGACAGTTGCCCACCAGACACGGAACCCGTCTGGTCGGAGGTTCCCCCCCTACTTTTCTATAGAGAATGGGTAAACTTTACACACTGTTCCTCATACCTCTATTAGTTTGAATTTTATTTTCGAGTCAGTAAACACTCCAGCAACTAGCCCCACGAAACTATTCTCTCTAAACACTCATTCGACAGGTACCCGATTTGTAAAGAGTACGAACGTGCTATCCATTCACAGGCCTCGCCTTACGTGCTGTATGGCCGATAATAGGCTTTGTATACCCATGTACCTCGTTATGTCCGACGCTCATGAAAAGAAAGTCTCAGTTTTTTTTATTTTTTTTGTGAAACTGGAAATCCACTTAGGTCCAGGTTCTAAAGGTGACAAGAGTGCGTTTTATACCTGTTTGTTACCTCTGGGGATTTGAGGTTTGTTAGTTATGACAGCTCGATTCGGTAGGGTTTTGTCAGGCGGGTTTTTTAGGTTGACTTGGAAGAAATAGGTTGGTTTTGTGAAAGTGTGAAAGAGGCCTTGTCTTTAACGTTGATTTTGATTAGAAACTTTTGACGTTGTCTTTTATAATTTCACATAAATTGCACCTGTCAAAGTTAATCGTTTATTTTAAATAGGCGCATAAAAGACACTTTTGAAAGTCAGAATTTCCATACATCAAATTTTACAAAAGCAAAACAACATACTTCCAAAAATTTCATTTCAATTTCGGAAGTCGATGGTAAAAAACGAAAATGCGAAACCAACGACACCGACTTCCAAAATTAAAGTGGGGGAGGGGGGTGATGACTATAAGATCTTCCTTGTAAAAATATATTTCTTGCAAATAAATGTTTTTTTTTGGAGGTAGGTTCTTTTTTTTTTAGAAAAGTTTTTATCTTTCAATTTTTGTTGAACCTACGCCTCACAAATTACATGTATAACACACTTGCTATGTAAATACCAGTGATAGGAAGTTATTAAAACATTATCAATATAAACTAAGTGGAAAAAAATAGTATTAGAATCTAACTCAAAAACTACCCAAGCAAAGTTCATAAAATGTATATGGGACCACCCAAAAAGAATTTTAGAAATCGACGCACTATTGCTGGTGATATCGGATAACAGACATAAAAAAACACACGGTCGAATTGAGAACTTCCTCCTTTTTGAAGTCGGTTAAAAATAAAAATGATTCTAGTCGCCCCTTCCAAAAGGTTTTGTATGGAAAAGAATGGGAAATAAAGTCCTTACACCGCCGTTACTCTTTTAAAAAGGTTTTCCTTGAAGGGATGGACAGAGCTGTAACCAAGGTCCTTGAACATAACTGCGAAAACTTTTTACAGGGATTAGATAAACATTACACTTGGAAACATGCTGCTCGTGCTGTTTGAACTCAATTTTTTTAGTCCAAAAAATATACATACGTCATATTTAAAATAAATAATAAATAAATTCACACAAGGTTGAGATCAAGGCCCCAATTCTGAATTATTCCCCGCAAAATCTTACCACGTGCGAACCACGTCAATATCGTGTCTTGTTTAACGGCAATGAATCGAAATGTCAAACGTACGGACAATGTTATGTATTTTGACAGTTCAAACCACGCTATTGTGTCATAGAGAATACGTTAATAGATGTCGTGATTAACTAAGGAATTGACGTGGTTTCGAAGCAAGGAATCGTTAATTGGTATACAATACGGCACGGTTGGTGCAGTGGTTAAGCGATTGACTGCTGCGCGGCGTGTCGCGGTTTCGATTCCCGCACGGAACAAATATTTGTATGACCTACAAGTAGTTGTTCCGGGTCTGGCTGTTTGTGTATGTGAGTTTAAATGTTTGTAAACGCACCGACAATACAGGAGAATTTCTTAGTATGGGCAAACGTTTTTTTTTTAAAAAAAATATATATATATTTCGCTTTCCCAAGCTTTTGATACAAAACCAACTGGTCCTACTCACCTTCTTCTGTTACAAGTATAACGAATCTATTAGAGAATTTTCACAACTTCGCCAGAACTTCTCTGTATCAATCATTGCGGGTGGCGGAAAAACATCGCGTTGAGTGATTGGTAAGTAGAGTTAGAAACAAATGTGATTGTTTTATGTAATTCTTTTCTCGAAAACACTTCCTGATGGGCTTTCGACATTCTAGGCAAACCATGAGTGGTTAGGCATTTATATCTGATTTTGTATTTCGAAGGAGTCAGTTCATCTATAGCAGTGGAAGCCCAGTGGTAACGGCCGCGACTTACCAGTTGTAGGTTGTGGGTTCGACACCAGAAAGATGCTTCACTTTGTGTAAATTATTTCATCACCACTGCTCTCAAAACGGTGAAGGAAAACATCGTGAGGAAACAATTTTGGCGTTCGAAAAGTGCTGATTCTCAGCCTAATTTGAGTAAATGAATTTTGATTCTGGTTCTGAGTACGTCCCCAAACGAATTCTTTTATAAGTTTCTATACGAGGCTACTAATAAATATAGCACAGTATCCACATCTCCACCTACCCTCCAGGGAATAAAGGGTCGTGACCTGTAGATGACACGTTTTTCCTCCATTTTACTTTATTTTAACTTAATAAGCCACTGACGCTTTCTATAATTCTTTCATTCCGTTTCCAGAATTCCTTGTGTACACGAATGTCGTAATATTCCTACAAACTAGGGTAAGGATGCGTCTACACTGTGAGCATTCGTTAGTGTACATTCGAAAATTTTAATTATTTATGTTAGTAACTCCTTCTATCACAGAGGAGGCCTGTATCCCAGCAGTGGGACCGCATAGGCAGTGTAGCATAAGCTAGTACAGACGCCAGCACATCAAGCTACCCGAAACTGTCAGATTTTCCAAATCAACTTTGAACCTTATGGTTTAGCGCTTAAGTTGAAAATCTATTAAAGAAATCTGACAGATTGTAGTAGCTTGATGTGCTGGCGTCTGTACCTTCGTATTCACGTACGAGCTTAGTAATGATTGGTTTTATTTTATTACGAGTACTAGCTATGAATACCCGCTTCGCTGTGTCATTTTTAACCGACGACAAAAAGGAGGGGGTTATCAATTCGGATGTTTATACATATTTTTTTTTATGTATATTCGGGCATAACTCCGTCATATGTGGACGGATTTGCAAAATTATTTTTGTTCGACCAAAGTTTATTTCAAAAATTTCCCATTTAAGTTTCGTAGAGATCTGGTGATTAGTTTCGGAGACAGACAACGGAACTCTTCAATAAATACCAGTAAAACAACCGCGATTGCTGCTATCGCAAATGTATGTATTGTTTACGCAATCGCACAACATAACATCACGAATTTGTGTGGGGTAGGTATAACTAAAAAGTAAAAAATAAAAACTTTTTTATAAAAAAAAACCGACTTACAAAAAACACTACGAAGTGAAAAATAACTTTAATTTCGGAATTCGATATCAAAAAACGAAAATGCGGAACCAACGACACAAACTTCACTTTGTAGTGTTTTTCACTTTTCACTTTGTAGTGTTTTTTTGGAAGTCGGTTGTTTTTTTTTTATAAAAAAGTTTTTAATTGTATAGTTATTTGTTAATGTTAATAATCTATCACTACTTACTTCATATTTTTTTCACACAAAAGACACTCTTTCTTTTTTATTATTAATTTATTGATCTTACTTGTATTTACATTAATATCGTACGACTAAGTAGACGTTAATATCTTAAATCATCTAAGTAACATTAACTGATATACTAAACAATTTTATTAATGATAATAATCACACATTTTTAGAAATCACATGTTTCAACCCCCACATCATCCACACCCTTATCCATCCTCCTTCCTTATCCATCTTCTACACCCTTATAGGTATCAGCTTGCAACCTCCATAGTACACGATGGGAGCCCTTGTACCTATTGCGACATACAAACACTGTGCGTCTGCGACGTGCAGTTTTATCTGCAAAGACAAAAGTGCACTGACCAGGGCTCGGAAACCGGTTGAAATTCTTAACCGGTTACGGTCATTGACCCCAAACCGAAATCGATTTAGGTTAAGGTTTGCACTTTACCGGTTTTTACCGGTTTTTGGGGGAAACCGGTTTTTCATGAATTTTGGTTTTGAATGTGAAAATTAACCGGTTAAACACCCCCCGCCCCCTAACTAAGCAAGTCGCAACATGAATCTACCCGCACCATTTAAGTTCTCCGGTTGTATTTGACGTCCTCAGATCAAACATTTTTTTTCCTAATGTTTTCTGGGGTACTAAATGTACTAATGTCACTATAACTTGTTGGAAGTGTTAAAAAAGTAGACGAAAAATATTTACGACTTACGGAATTAACCGGTTAATTTGGGTGTCAAAACCGTTTGTCCTTATGTAACCGGTAACCTTTGTCATTTGGGTTACATATGAACAGTTCACTTGTTTAACCGGTTAATGAAGGAACGATATATTTACCGGTATTTCATCGAAATTAACCGCTCTTTTTAAACCGGTTCAGAGCCCTGACTGACACACACCTCTATTTATATATTAAAGATTTATCTACACCTGGCTCAAAATGGCTTCAAACTTCAAAAGACTTCACTTAAAGTCGGGCTAGAAATAATGATCACTAAACGATGCAAATGCACGGCAACGACAAAAGAAGCGCGTTAACGACGCAATTCACAAGCGATAAAGAGAGATATTCCACTCAGCTAGTCATCATCTGTCTAGCCTTTTCCTTCCTTTGTTGTGGTCGGCCTTCAGTCTAACCGGATGCAGCTGAATACCAGTATTCTACATGGATCGACTGCCTATCTGACCTCCACAACCCAGTTACTGGGTAATACGATACCCTTTGGTAAGACTGGTTGTTAGACTTTCGGGCATTTGATAACCCGTAACGGCTGTCAAAGATTCACGAATGAGAGCCGAAACCAACCGCTTAGCGTGCTGTCTGAGGCACGGAGGCGTCTTGGAATGTAAAGTATTCGAAGGTTATAAAACAAAAAACAAAACAGCTGTTTCATAGAAAAGGGCACAATACCTACGCGGTCAAAATATATGGAGCAGCATTTTTTTTTTTTTCAAAATAACCCACGAAAAATTTCAACTCAGAGTGCAGAGTCATGTACTGAATCCATGGTAATGGTTTGCGAGTCGATGTTCCTGCCAGCTTGCGTTGTGCCACATTTTGCAGTGTGGACGCACCATAAAACAAGCTGGCATTCATCCAGTACTACTATTTCTCGCGTTTCCTCTATGCTTTTGGTTTTCTTTTTTATTTTGTTAACAGTAAGTAGTCTTTATGGGCAATAATGTATGTTATTGGTGTATTTGCTAGTGGAGTAGCTTCGAGTGAATGAAATAAACAAATCTGTGGTTATATTGCTTTTGTTGTAAGTCTTTAATAGGTAAGTGAATGCGCCGGCGAAGTAGCTGCGGTACTTTTTTTATAAAAGAATCCCTAAGTATAAAAGAATCTTTAAGTACTTAAAGACATTCAATATTTAATCTACGTACTAAGCCCAGTGGTATCGGCCCCGACAGACGACACGTAGGTCGTGGGTTCAAACCCAAGCAGGCGCTTTACTTTGTGTAAGCATCGTGAGGAAACCGGCATGTCCTAGAACTGAAAATTGCAAGACATGTGACATCTGTGACATACACCAACCCGCACTGGGCCCGCGTGGTAGATTACAGCCCACTCCCTCTCGAAGAGAGGAGGCCTGTTTCCCAGAAGTGGGAACATTATAGGCTGATCATTCTATGCTTATATGCCACGTACTCTTATTTACTTTCAAAAAACACCAACAAATTACCTACAAGTCAACGCATTCCTTAATAAAAAGTTTTAAAATTATTTTAATTCCGTCCTCCTTCCTGGTAGCTCCTGGACCCGGTCCAAGGTAGTAATTTAACTGGAATAGTTTTGGGTAGACTAGCCAGGTCTTAAAAAAGGAAACTGTTATTGTTTCCTAGGAAATATCACTTAATCCCGGTTTATTTGATTGTATTGGAGAAGTGGATTAGAGTTTGTAAAAATTCGAATGCTGGGAAACGTTGCTGGTTTCACTTCAACTGGTTTTATGCTTCTCGCATCCAGCTGATTTCTGCGGCCTTCATCCTGGTGAAGGCCCATCTTATGGGAGACCTTCTAATGCAGTTTTCTAAATACTTTTGCATAATTATCGTGTATGGTACCTTATTTAGGTAAACCTGAATACGAGTATAACTGGCTAAATCTGGGTGTACTATAGATACACATCTTCCCAATCCTTCACGGAAATATAGGCGTGATGTTATGTTTTTTCATATTTTATTAAGACTTTTTATTATTATTAGTTATTTTAATGTCATTAGGGTTACAACACACTAGCAGCGCCCCGGGGTTTCACTCGTTTAAGTGTCGATCCCGTGGGAATATCGGAATAAAAATTATTTTTTGTGTTAATCCTGGTTATAAACTATCTGTGAGCCAAATTTCATCCAAATTGATCCAGCCGTTTCTGCGTCAAGAAGTAAAAAACATACAAACACACTCACAAACTTTGCGCGTTTGATGTGATACCAGACATTTTCGAATAAGATCTGAATTAGGACAAAAAAAAATGAAATAACAATTTCACAAGAAAAGTAGGGTTTTTAGTGTAAAAATAAAAACACAATTATTCAAGTAAAAATCCTTCCATTCCTTTTCCCCGGTTCAAAGATTACAATTTAACGGCTTCATTTTTGAGACCGACACCGGGCGCCATCTTGAAATCCAGCTAAATCTCTTATATCTAGCAATTTTAGCCAAGCACATCTTAAACCAAGGAGTTTAGACGAGTTCCCGTGTAATGTACGGGACACTGAATTAATACAGTTTTAACGTAAATAATGATACAACAGCGGTGCATAAACATCATGTTTACTTACAGAATTAAAAGGCTCAGGACTTTTAGGAAATTTTTACTTGGAAGAACGGCAAAATAAAAATTGCAGCTCAAAAAGGTTATAAGTGCCATGAGAAAGGAACTTTAAAATTGCTTAATCCTATTGAATGATTATTTCATGAAATATCAATCAGTAGTATTATTTGAATTTAGAGGGTTGTATTGAAGATTTTACTTATTATAATTCTGGATTATATACTTGTTACCGTCGTGATTTATATTTTGTTCAACATATAACCTGCAATTTTTTAATGGCTGTTTGTGTATGTGAGTTTAAATGTTTGTAAATGCACCCACAATACAGGAGAAACTCCTAGTGTGGGGCAACGTTTTTCAAAAAACAAAAAAAAATGCAAAAAAATTAAGAAAATTTGAATTTCGTGGGTCATCCTGAAGCTCCTTAACCGTTTCGAGTGTACAATATCGTCATTAAACTTCAGCGGGGTAATTACGTCACACACTTAAAATTGAAATGTCTTCTTTTGAAAATTCAACAAAATTCATTGCGTTATTTACGTTGTCGAGCCGACGAACTTTTCAAACATATGAAGCATTGGATTAGGACTTTCCTTCAAAATCCTCCGGAATGTTATAGAAAGTGTGCTGCGGAACTGGGATGCTTAATCGAAATCATAGTGATCATTGAAAGTGATTATAATAACTTGTGATAATCATTGTTAGATCTCTCTAGGTCCAATAATCTCTGAATTTTGCCTTATTTTTTAGCTACCTTTTACACAACTTCAGTTATTACTTTTCTACACGCTAAAATAAAGCCTAGACAGAAAATTCCCCTTTCGCAGCCTAATACAAGTTATCACAATTACTCATTGCCCTTTCGCTATTAGAGAAAAAACACGCGAACCTATAAACAAAAGTCTTACTACTCTACTCACCCCATAAATCTCACGCCGTTATGATATAACGTTATTTACCAAACTTTTTTTTTCCTACCTCCCGGCCATTTTCCCTTTAAGGTCGTTAAGCAATTATATGCCTTAAGTTCTTAGCGTAATGGTATAAAATGGCTTAAGTAATGGAGATTTAGTACATTCGCCCCATAATGGGTAGACTTTCACGAAAATAGTCCACCTATGTGTTTGGAAAACTTTTGGGGAGTTTCAATGTTATGTAACAGTACTATTTTCTATTACTTAAGCTCTTTTTGAATAAGTTTGTTCAATGAAGTACATATCTTACTACCAGTAAATCTGCCCAGCCTTTTCCCAACTATGTCGGGGTCAGCTTCCAGTCTAACCGGAAAGAGCTGAATACCAGTATTTCACATTAAGCGATTGCCTATCAGATCTCCACAACCCAGTTACTGGGTAATAAAATACCCCTTGGTAACACTGGTTGTCAGACTTTCGGGCTTCTGATGACCCGTAAAGACTATCAAAGATCCACGAATGACAACGACTTAACGTGCTTCTCGAGGCACGGAGGCGTCTAGGTATGTATGTAAAGATGATCACCCATCCACGGACCAACCCGGCGATCGTAGTACTTATCCACAAGCCGATACCCGGCCCTACCTACCTTATTACCAACAATACCAATTCTATTTCTGTCGCCAAGCATTGCTGTGTTTCAGGATTTTATGAGCTTGTAAAATTAAAGGCAGTTAACACATTTTAAATTTGTTCAGGTAGGTATTTAACACATTCACAAACCTCTCTAAGCTACAGCTGGTCTATTCTGTGAAATCTCACCGTGAAAACTTACGTGCCGTAAGTTTGAAGTGTGCTGTCATTCCACTTGATGCTAGCGTTGAGTACAGACCATTGACAGCTGTGTATAGCTGACTTCACCTAAGTTGTGAGATTATTACAGAAAAGAATGGCTGCTGTCAATCATTAATCAGTTTATAATGTTTCAACTGCTGGGGTTTTGACAACTTCCTTCATAGGAAAGGGTGTGGATCGTTGTCCAACACGATTTCAGCCGTCAAGTCATGTTTTCTGTAAGTCATGTTTTGACGAAACCCATAGTCCTGTAAGGTATAACTATTTCTGTATCAAACTGATATTGCTCCAAAAGATAATCAGACTTACAGTGTTGTCTATCCGTCTCCTTTTAATCTATCCAAAGGTTGCATATAAAATATTGCTTTTAGGGATACAACTCCCAATGTGTCAACCTATTTACAAGAAACGTGTGCGGTCGGTGGACTCCCCTCAACAACGAATTTCCTTACGGGATATTTGCACGCACACATAATCGTATATAATAGAAAGAGACATAGAGAGAGAAAGTGGGAATTTATTGCGTTTTTAATACAGAGTCATCTAGTATGCATTTTAGAAGCTTTTATAAAGTGTCGCCATCTTAGATTTTCATTTTGACCTCACTATTGGCTTAGGCACCGTCACAAACCTAACTTCACTGAAAATTATCTCTCTAATCTATCATGGAAGGGCACTTTTTTGTTACGTGACGATTTCTACCAGTACACTCATAAAACAAGTTGTATTAAAGAACTTCGTTCAAAAAAAAAATGGTATTTATAATAATATGGTGTACATTATTAGTTACCGAGAAACGGGGAAAATGTCCTGAGGAGAGTTTTGAGTATAAATGTCGATGACTATAAGAGTAGGGGAAGACTAAAGAAACGATGGATGGAATGTGTGAATGATATATATGGTTAGAAAAGGGGGGACTACCGAGATGAAGACTAATAGAGAAGTGTGGAAGAAAAGACATGTTGCGCAGACCGCAAATAAATTGGGATAGTGGCAGAAGATTGATATAAAGAGTATTTTATTAAACTCAAAACCCGAAAGCCTATTAACCCGTGAGAAGGCGCGCCTAATTTTCTTACACGAGTAGGCGCGTGCGAGCAAATTGCTCACACTATCATAAAATGTTTATATTTTTAGTGTTTCTATATTTATTGGCTTATAATGTATTTAAATAAATAACACAAGGTTTAGTAAGTAAGAAAACAAGTATTTTAATCAAAACTATTGAACATAATAGCAACTTCTAACGCAAATAACAAAACAACCTAGTATTAATTAATTTTTTTGGCACGTTTCATAAAAATCACAATAAAAACTGTTCCATAACAAAAACTAAAAAGTGTTATTCATCCATTAAATCTACACTAATGTGCCTCTCGAAACACACTGAAAACATGTATTTTACATGTTCGGTGCAAAGTAATTGCTGGGCGCGTGATGAGCAAATTGCCGCACGTTGGTACATGGCCTCCACAAACGCCTTGCTGCGCGGTCGCAACGCTACTGAGCGGATCGAGAATTGCGTCAGGGGAGAGGGGGTGAATATTTAGGAAGGTACTTAAGTGCTTGAATTGGTGTGGCATGGGAAAGACAAAAAATTTTTGAATTAGATTTTTGTGTGAGCAAATTGCTCATAGCGCGCCTTCTCACGGGTTAAATTAACCACTGCACCATCTCAGCTAGCTAGCGACCACAAACTGCTCAGAAATAAAACCGAACCCGAATAAATCTTAAAACCTTGGAACAAAACTTTAAAAAGAAATCGACGTCAGCTTATCATCGACTTACAGACTCCTGAAAAAGATAAGAAAGATTCAACTATAAATAAAACATCGAAACTTCCATTTACTTTAATAGTTTCTAACCTACTTTCAACCAATTCATCACAAAATCACATTTTCCACGTTCCAAAGCCGATATTTTTCCGTTCTGTAAAAAGTTGCGTTCGGAAACTTCGCGAGTTTTTACAACAATCGTTCTGTAGTAAAATATTTGACTGGATTTCATTCGTTTTGCTTCCGAACTGATTTAAACTATTTGCGGTCTGATCGAGTCGGTTTTTTTATTTGGTTATTATTACTTTAAATTAAATATGTTTTTGTGTGGATTTGGTTAGCGGTTTCTCTGTTGGAATAGGGGTTTTTATTTTAGAATTGGCGAATGATGAGCTTATGTTTACGACTGTAAGAAGTTTTAATATGACATATCATCACACCTGTAATTCTCCACCTGGTAGGCAGAAGTGTACTTACCTTAGTACACATACATTTCACCAGTTATGTTTAAGTCCACACATAAGCTCACGCCTTCTTCCCATGGGGGTAGGCAGAAACTATAGAACGTCACCTGCTACGATCCTTAAATATTCCTTTTTCTTCATTTAAGTGACCTTAAAATTTTGTATGTTTGGATGCTTGTTACTCAATCACGCAAAAAACAGCTGAACGGATTTTGATGAAATCAGGCACATAGTTTATAACCTGGATTGACACATGTGACCGTTACCAAGACAACGTCCATTACCATAAACACTCATCAAAACAGCCATTAACCCTTATTCAATACCCATACAATAACCTAAAACAGAGGCTCCACAAACTTCAAACGGGTACAATTTGAACTTAAACAAATATAGGTAACCCTTCCCATTTCGCATATAAGATGGAACAAAAGCGTTGGCATCGTAAAACTGGGATATAATTGCTTAGATGAGGATCTTAACGTTGGTTGAATTGATCCTGGCAACGCTGGGGGGACATTTATCGGTAGTTGTCTGTGTTAAGTAAATGCGTAGACGGGAAGTGGATTATGACGGGAATATTTTGGAGAAAGTTTGTAGAAGGCTTTGTTATATGAGCTGCATGTAGATATTGTGATTTTGAGCATGTTATGTGGTAATCCTATTAACCCTCGTCTATTAGGTAAGCTTATTAAGTTCGGTAACAATAGAAAAGTAATTGTGTCTCATTAGAGACAGTTGAGCTTCCAACCTAATTAATGCCTTGTTATGTTGTTTACATCACATTATTTCTTATTCATATGTCATCTGAGGGGCCCGTGGCTAAATAATAACAGCTGCATAGGTCAATCAATCAGGTTAAGCTACGCTTGCCGCAGTTGGTCTGTGGATGGGTGACCATCTTTACATACCGAGACCCCTCCGTGCCTCGAAAAGCACGTTAAGCTGTTGGTAGTGGTAGTTGGTGTTGGTTCATTCGTAGATCTTTGACAGTCGTTACGGGTACCTAGTCAGAAGCCCGAAAGTCCGACAACCAGTCTTACCTAGGGGTATCGTATTACCCAGTAACTGTGTTGTGGAGATTAGATAGGCAGTCGCTCCATGTAAAATACTGGTATTCAGCTGCATCCGGTTAGACTGGAAGCCGACCCCAACATAGTTGGAAAAAGGCTAGGCAGATGATGATGATCTCGCCTGATAAGCAAATTGACTTACAAACTTCAACTATCCGTAAATTCAGACTACAACAGACATGCGTTGTAAGTGGTCATTTTCTATTTTGTCAGCACCTGGTACTTGTTGACAGACCTATACTATACTCCCATACCTGTTAACAATGCAATTTGAAAACATTGTAACAGCCAATTATTTTTAAAAGAGTAACTGTGGAGTTTCTTCCCGGCTCTTCTCCATAAGAAACGACCAGTTGGACTCGTGCACCTAGCTTCCAACGTTTCATAAGTGCTCATGTAGGTTCATGTGAAATAAAATATTTTGATTTTACACGACAAATTGGTGTAGATGGTAATCTGCTCAGCCATCAAGTTTCCTGACTGCAATAAAAGAAAGAAACTAAATGTGTTTATTAGCATAAATATAAATAAAACATTTTTTTTTCTTTTAGGGTAATAGAAAAAAAAAGGTTCTAATGCCGAAAGGTTGGCTCGGCATAAGGTCATATGGCGACACTGTACAATATTGTTTACGTTAAGAACATATAATAAAGCTTTCATTTACACTAAAAACATTTGATTTTTATAGTAAAGTGAACCACTGGTCATTTTTTTCCTGCAGCTCTTCCCGCCTTCTTCTACGGGGTCTGCCGATACTCCTTCTAGCTGTGTTTGGGCTCCACGTAGTAGTTATTTTGGACCACAGCTCATTGGGCATATATGATCGTGGCCAGCCCAGTCCTACTTCAGATTAGCGGCTTTTTGAGCAGCGTCAGTAATCTGTATTTTGGGGCGGAGTGTAGTATTGCGAATATGGTCAGTCAATTTGACACTTAGAACACTGCGCTCGATTGCACGTTGGCAAGCCTTGACTTTAGACTTTGAATGTTTGTAAAAGACCAAGTCTGGGATCCATAGGTCAAAATGAGAAGTATGAAATGAATTTAAAATATTGACCAACAAAAAACCTTTCATTTTATTAATTTAAGACTAAATCACAAAAAAATCCATTCAACTCAGGTGTTACATCCTTTCCCCAAGCCCCCCGCATATGACCACGGTCCATATTCCATTATCATTCAGGCTTCTTAGCACGTCACGACCTACCTTATCAATTTCACCCACAGACTTCCAAAAAATAATCTTTCTTCCTCCAATATTGAAGGCTGCTCCTCTTTTTATTCATGTCAGACCTCGGTAACCTCTTAACGAATACGGATTAAGTTTTGAACGGTAACGGAAGGATATTAAAGTTTTTTTTTAGGAGGAAACCGAAAGTTAATGTTTTTGGTTAACCGGCTGTAGCTTGGTTTCATGGAATGGCAATTTTGTTGATTGTTTTTTTTAATGCTTTTTTTTGTTTGATGGATACTATTTAAAACTAAAAACCACTATTCAACCATTATTATTATTATATTCAACCATTTTATGATTTTGATTTATTTATAATTTTTGATTTGTTTACCTATCAAAATATGTTAAGTTAAATCATTTTTCATAATAATAGGTTACTAGATAACCAACATTAGATTGAATAAATGAATCTAGTCTATTATTGTCCTGTACACGAGCATTGATCATCACGTGAGCAAGACGTATTGGCGAGAACATTAGATTACGTTATGTCGTTTGCCAAAGTCCTAAAATAAGTATTGCATGTGAAGCGCCACCTATTCTTCTCTAAACAGACTGACTGACTAGCTAAATAGCTCCTATTTTTTATAAAAGCTTTATCGAAGTTTCCGTGTGTCGTTTTGTTTCTAGTTTCGGTTCAAACTACGTTGAATCTTTAAATATTATGGAAAGACTTTCATTGTGAGTTTGTTTTCTTATACAAACCGAGTTTATCTTTAAGATTTCCAAATTAATAAATATGTTTCAATTTTAAATCCGCAAAGGCCAAAGTATCCCATTAATCACATGATACAAATCCATTCTTAAGCCGAAAATATATTACAAATCATTCAAAAAATTAACACTCTCCTAGCGTAATACGAAAGTCTCAATTTCCTGGCAGCCTCGCTCACCGTAGATATTTGCATAACCAATATCCATAGGGTGGTGGCCACCCCTTTTTGGAATCCTACCAGAGTTCAGGGGGCTTATTACACCCTAATCCTAGGTGGCAAAGTATCATCACGCTTTCTGGTTCGTAGAGTAATTGTATTATCCATACCACTTGTTGGTTATTAGGATATTTTTATATCTGTGAAAACATGGTGAAATTCATAAAGGTTGTTTTTGTATCCCACCATGTTTTTGTTTTTTCTTATTATATGATTTTTTCTTCAAAATCAAAAGTCAATTATTAAAATTAGGCTAAGAATCAGCACTTTTCGAACGTTAAAATTACAAAAGACAGTCCCCAAAACGCCCACGCTTCATTACTTCCTAGTGCTTCAAATAACATACAACTTAAGGTTTTTGAGTATTACGAGAAATCTCCTCATGTCTTCACTTGGTGAAAACCAGGCTTAAACCAACCAACAAGCTATTAATTTTATGCTACATCTGTAAAATAAGCGTTTGTGTCATATCATAAAATGAGCAGATTACTCAAAGCTGTTTTACATAAACATAACATAGTCAATATATAATGTTCCCTCTGCTGGTACACAGGCCTCCTCTCGGTGAGAGGGAGTGGGCTGTAATTCACCACGCGGGCCAAGTGCGGGTTCATAGATGTCACATCTCTTCGAATTTTTGGTCCTACTATACAACGTGTAACGTTAAATGCGCAAAACCTCACACAGCCCAACTGATATTTAATTCAATTGACCTATTTCAAAGAGAAAATAAGTCATTAAAAAAAATTATAAAGGTGTTATGTGCTGTTTTAGTTTTACTGGCCATTCTGATCGTTTCTTGCGTCTGCGAAAACGCTTTATCGAGGGAGGAGTCGTCACCGGGCCGCTGCGCCGCGCTGACGTTGGGTTGCTTGACCTATTAATAAATAGACACGGCAACGTTTTTAATGAAGATTTTTTGAAAAATGTGACCTATATTAAAAAGTGGTTCAATTAATTCGGCTCGTTATTCTGATCAAACTACATATTTTCAGGTTTTGCGCATTTAACGTTACACGTTGTATACCGGTTTCCTTGCGATGTTTTCCTTCAACGTATTGAGAGCAGTGGTGATGAAATAATTTATACGAAGTAAAGTGCCTGTCTAGGTTCGAACTGCAGTTACCACTGGGCCACCATTTTTTGCTGTTTTAACTTATTTTAATTCTATGTTTAAATATTAAATTGTCTATAACGTTATGCTCGAGCCAAGTTAACTGTTTAACCAATTTGGTTGGTAACTAAATGGTTTGTGGGGCCACAAATATTTTAAAATTTGGATGGTGTGAGAAATTCGTATAGATATGCAAGCATGCAAGTCTAGATGTACCCACTTTCAGTGAACCGCATACGTGTTTTGTGTAACTTCTTATCAATAAACTAGCTGTGCCGGCTATTTCGTTCGCGTGGATGTCGGGTATCAATAAGGTATCGCTTAGAGAAGGTGTAAAATAAAAAATAAATAAATCCACTCGTCCATTGAAAAAGAAGAATATTTCTGTTTTGAAGTTCTTTTTTGCGCGGAACCCTAATTTTTTGTAAATTAAAAGTATTTTTAGTTACTCCTTATAACATCAGCTATCTGTCAGTGAATGTCCTGTCAAAATCGGTTTAGCCATTTCTAAGATTAGCCGGTACAAGCAGAAAAACAAAAATGTTAAAAGTGTTTTTTTTTTTTTTTGTTATGTTTACCGTACCTTTCATGGTAAGTAGGGGTTGCATGTAAGAGGGGCCCGTGGCTAAATAATAACAGCCGCACAAGTCGATCGATCAGGTTAAGCTACGCTTGCCGCGGTTGGTCTGTGGATGGGTGACCATCTTTACGTACCGAGACCCCTCTGTGCCTCGGAAAGCACGTTAAGCCGTTGGTCTCGGCTGTCATTCGTGGATCTTTGTCAGTCGTTACGGGTCAGAAAAAGAAAAAGTTGGTAGTCAGAAGCCCGAAAGTCTGACAACCAGTCTTACCTAGGGGTATCGTATTACCCAGTAACTGGGTTGTGGAAGTCAGATAGACAGTCGCTGCATGTAAAATACTGGTATTCAGCTGCATCCGGTTAGACAGGAAGCCGACCCCAACATAGTTGAGAAAAGGCTAGGCAGATGATGTGTACCGTAACTTTCATATGCATTTAGCCAAAAGCTGTTCTTTTGACATTATAAACAGACACTTCAATTTTATATATATTTGTATGTATGAATATGTATAGATGTATAGATAAATAGATGTAAGTAATATTAATTATTTTGATTAGTTGCATATTATTTATTTCATTTCACATACTCTCTACTACTCATGGTTTTTTTCTTATTTTAGTAGGCTGAAAGGCACGTAATTCGTAGATAGTACATACTTTAATGTATTTATTTTCTTTTCGGTGTTCATTTTTAAGTAGCTAATTCTCCCAGTTCAATCCATCATACCAAAAAATCCTCGAGCCTCCGACAAACAACAAAATAATTGACGAATGGCTTTATTTAGAGAAATATTACACGAACACCTTATATTTTTTTCTCTTGCCATCTTCGCTGCTAAAAACCTCATGCATTAATATTGAGCTGTCGAGCAGAGAGAGAGCTCTTCTTTTTTGGTATTAACGTTTTCTCGATCCATTTTTTCCGGGTGCTGCTGTGCTTAATTGAAGTGGTCGTCCTCTCATTAATTAATGTCGTTTCTATAGGCATTGTAGCAGCTTTACTATGCAAGCATTTTGGATGTTGTTTTAACGTCATTTATATTTTTGATATTTTTAAGACCAATGTAATACTATGAGCTTAGGTGTCTTCTGTTCATAGAACTTAGATTTACTATTGCCTTCTAACTTCTCCTAAAAAGGAACTTATTGCAAATAGATTTCCAAAAAGTAGAGGTTGATAAACTGTCAGAGGAAAGCTCAAAAAATCTGCAGAAAATCTAGAATTCAGTCGATACAAAAATAAGTTAAGCAAGAAGTAGAATTCAGTCGATACTTAAAAAAAGAAAGTCACAGTCAGTTCCACTTCTAGATTAGCAAATCTAGAAGCGGAGTTGACTGTCTACTGTGTGTGCTTTGTTGTTTAAAAAATACGCTGGTCGACGAAAATACGGTGGTACCAGCGAATTTTTTCAATTCAGTCAGACTTATTTTAGATCACAGGTAGGTATTGCTCTATGTAGAATATTGGTATTGCTGCATCTAGTTATACTGGAATCTGACCCGAAAGAAAAAATAAAAGTAAAATAATAATGTGAATGTGTGTAATGTCGATTTTATAGTATAATATTCGTTCGAGCCAAAGAAGATGGAGTGAGGAACCAGGCTTTACCTGTGTGACACGATTTAGACATAAGTGCTTTAATGATGACAATAACAAATGAAGAACCTACGGAAACCCCACAGATAGTACAGCCTATTACATGAGCACTCAAAATCGTTCCAAAACCCATTATGTATGTAGAAATATTTCCATACATAATTCAACCCCAGACATAAACGTTGTAATTTCGACGAAGACAATGATGAATCGACTTCCAATAGTAGGTAGAAATATTATTTGGTTAGAATCGTCGAATCCACACTTGTAGCATTGTGCTCAAATTCTCACCTACTCGATTGAAACCTGAGAAACTGTGTATATTGAATTACATTTCGGCGACGATTTGAGATTGTGTCGTGTTGAGAGCGGTTTCTTGGAAAATGTAATATGGGACTGTAAGTTTGCCCTTGTTGGACGGTGGTGGATTCTCATGGTTAGAGCAATCCTGGTGACCAGTGCGCGTTGCACTGGTCCCCAGGATTGCTCAGTTTAGCCATGTTGGCGATTTTAAATTATTCAACCCAGGTTTGAATAATGTACCAAGGATTTTGTAATATCTTGATTTAAAAGAGTTTCCTTGGAGTTTTTCTCAATTAATTTATTAATATACAACATTATTTTTAGTATATGGCAAACCCGAAACACGTGTCTAGTATTTTTATGTAAAGAATCTATGTACGAAATTTCAAAACTGTATCATGAAAAATCACGAAGTTATAAGCTTGTTATGTTACCTGATTGTCCGTACAAAAAGTTGGTTACTACTTACCACGCACCGCCGCCTTAGCACGACCGGCTGTTACCTGTGTTGTACGCACATGATTGCGGATATGTACTTAGTGTCGCTCGGTGTCCAACTTGTTAACATTTTAAAATATTTTTGGGACAAAATATAACATGGTGTAAAAACTATTGGAATCGATTCAGTTACTTATTCTGTACAAACTATATTCAGGTTTGCAGTATACTAAAAATAATGTTGTATATTTTTTTGTAATTATGTCACATGTCATGGTCAGTTTTAATCGCATTTATACTGTCTATTAGTTGAGAGCAGCTAAGTGGTACATACCCAAGTAAGCACTTTAGTTTGTGTAAATAATTTTATCATCACTGCTTTCAAAACGATGAAGGAAAACATCATGAGGAAATCAGCATGTCCTAGAACCAAACAATCGCAGACATGTGACATCCATCAATCCGGACTGGGACCGCGTGGTGGAGTTCAGCTGGGGCCCATGTGGTGGAATACGGCTTACTCGCTCACACAATCAGGAGGCCTGTGTCCCAGCAATGGGTGATGCGTCAGTTATTATTAAAAAAAAAAGGCTCTGCTAAAATTGAAATTGAGCTTTCCCGCTATCGCTTCTTCTCCGCTTACCCTCGCACCCAGTACGAACTTGCGTGGGACAACACAGCTGGCACTTTCTATATTTTTGTGGCATTCAGATCTGATTACTTCATGCTGTGTAGAAAATGAAAACAAATCAACTGTTTATTTTGTTCTGCCATTTTTTCTACGCTCCTTTTTTCAGACCAGAGTATGTAACTGACTCGTTTGGGCTTGATTTTGCACCACTTTAAGCGATCAGACTTACTTTAAGCGTGGCAGACTTATTAACGGCTGACGACAATACAATATTTTGATAACAAAAGTGGAAAAAAAATTAGCTTAAAAAAAGAAAAAAATAAAATATAGTTTCAAAAAACACGCTTTAATAGCAAATCGAACTAAAAATCAGAAAATAACTTTTAATTTAAAATTCTTAAATAAAAATAAAGTTATGAAAACAAAATTGATTTTATTGTAAAAAAAGCGTGGGATGCTCGATATTGATTGTTGTAAATATATAGTTAGTAGTTATTTGTAAACGCACCCCACGGTTTTTTACAATGAAATTAATTTTCTTTTCATAACTTTATTTTAATTTTAGAATTTTAAATTAAAAGTTATTTTCTAATTTTTACTTCGATTTGCTATTAAAGCGTCTTTTTTGGTTTTTTTAAACTATATTTTTTTTGATATCACGTGTTGCAGCGAAAAAAAACCAAAAGTTTCCCAAGCTTAGTGAGGTAAAAATCAAAGAGGCGTTCGCAGGTCCGGACACAAAGCATAAACATAAGACATCTACCCTTAACCGTATTGAAAAACAAGCATGGAAGGCTTTTATTGACGTGACTTGCCTCTTTTATCTTGAACATGAGATGTGATGGAAAAACTTCATTTACGGAATTCTACTAGGTCAATAGCAAGGAATAATAATCACTCAGTAGGACAGTAGTAGATGATGTGACAAATATCTACCCGCTCTGTGCCCGCGTGGTCCAGTCAGTACAGTCCAGTCCCTCTCACAGAGAGAAGGCCTGTGTCCCAGCAGAGGGAAAAATAGGCTGATTATGGTATGATGACAAAGAATGAAGTTGAATGGTCATCATTAAAAAAAAAGCCAGAGAATAAAAAAAAGCCATTCTAGTCAGGTACGTCTAGATTTTTTAGGTCGACTGCTGATGTTGAAAAACTGCCAACACTTTACACCAGCTCAAATTCCCGGACAAACAAATATTTTAAACCGATAAAATGTGAAACTCTATTTCGGGACACTAGAATATCACAAAGGACGAACCGATCGCGATATATCGCTTTAGAAGAAAAAAAAATCAAACTATGAACTTTCAGAGGTTAAGTTTCAGAGGTATTTATTATTCTAAAGTGCCCAATATGACTCCCCTAACTCGCCTTTGAATGTTTGATTCTAGGACATGCCGGTTTCCTCACGATGTTTTCCTTCACCGTTTTGGGAGCAGTGGTGATGAAGTAATTTTTACAAAGTAAAGCGCCTGTCTGGGTTTGAACCTCGAGTTGGTCACTGCGATGAATCAAATTACCACTATGGGTGATAACAATAATAATAATATACCTTTGATTGGCTATCAGGTTTACGATACGACTACCTATTTTTGTGGTAATCCATTAAATTTTTCATTATCACTGGAACTTACTGTCAAAATAATCTTTCATCTGCAGGAGTTAATACGGACTTGTGCCATTTTTTACAACCGGAATTCACATACCACGCTCAATGTTAAAATAGGCAAAACTATAGAATTATGAAGAACAGTGTGTAAAGTTCACTCATCCTCCAAAGAAAAGGGAGGAACCTGCCTCATGACTGGTGGGCTACTGCCCGACGATTGATGTCAGGACGTTGAATATACGCTAGTTGCGCCTTAAACTTAAGATTCTGCGTGATTTGATGCGTAGTTTGCATGTAGATGCCGCCACAAAACCATGAACACATTGACGTAACTGCTCTTTCCATCTCAATACCCTATAGAGTAAACTATCACTCCGCGGCACTATCTGTCTGACTGTTTATCATTTAGACGGTGACACTGGCGGGAAATGTCACCTACCTGTAGGAAGTCGCTGTCAGGGAATGCCTCTCAAATTGACACCAATAAGGATAATAACGCTTCTTCCCCCTAGAATTTGGTCTATCATTGTATAGTTTTGTTTTTGATTCAGAAAAGGATAATATAATTCATTTATTTTTTAAGGTACACCAACAGCTTCTTTGTATAAAATAATCTTAAGAGCGCTCATCCCGCGCGGGCTGGTAACGACGCATTTCAAGTGAGTTTTCATGATTATTTTATTAAAGTTAAACCAATGTACTTACTATTTTTTAACCAACTTCAAAAAGGAGGAGGTTATCAATTCGGATGTTTATATATATATATATATTTTATGTACGTTCGGGCATTACTCCGTCATATTATATAGACGGATTTGCAAAATTATTTTTTTGTTCGATAGAGGTTTATTCCGAAATGGTCTCATTTAAATTTCGTAAAGATCTGGTGATGTGTTGTCGGAGACAGACAACGGAACTCTTCAATAAATACCATTAAAACAACCGCGATTGCTGCTATCTTCCAAAAAAAAAAACACTACAAAGTAGAAAATAACTTTAATTTCGGAAGTCGGTGTCAAAAAACGAAAATGCGGAATCAACGACACCGACTTCCAAAATTAAAGTTACTTTTCACTTTGTAGTCAGTTGTTTTTTTTCAAGCACGTGTACCATATTTCCACACCAAATTCCAAGTGGATAGAACAAGCCAAAACTTACATTCAATTAGAAATAAATAAGTGAATACTTAATGTTGTACGTGTTCCTAAATTCGCTAGAACTGACAAACATAACTTTGTAAGGAGTCTCGGAGTAGCAGACATCTAAAACATTGAAGACAATCGCTAGTGATTGTACCGCTAAGTTTCACTAACGTTATTTTCGCACTGTGGACCATGTTTTACGAGGTAGCGTTTTTTGAACTTGTGCAAAAATAATAACGGGAGCTTTTAGCTTTGTTGTGAATGAATTAAGTACTTAATTTGCAAGCAAACAGATGACATGACCAACTTACATAAGTAAATAACGTGAGAACCTAAACGTGAGAAAAAAATATTTTGTCATTTTGATAAAGTAAACTTGATTTGTAGCAATGTCTCCCTTTATTGGAATCATACTGTTTCACTTCCTACCTATCCTTCCTTTATTGTGTGTATTCAGACACAAATAGGGAAAATAAAGAGACTGCACAAATAACTGGAAGAACAATAAGCAAGATTTAACTCATTTTTTACCGAATTACAACCAAGATGTAACAACTCTCCTACAATCTAACAACAAACTTCGAAACCCGCTATCTCATCTCAACTGGTACAACCTAAACATCTCCGGGCACCCAAGGCAACGTCACAGTGTCCTGAACACTAAAATGCACTTAGACCCGCTTGCAGGGTACGCCAGTGTTTTGTAGCAGTAATGAAGTAGCTAGCATATCTGGATCAAGGATTCAGGCGGAAATTTGAAATTAATAGTGTAAATGCAATGCTGAATTTCGTGCTGATGTTACAAATGGATTTCTGTGTCTGTCTGATTTGAACAGCGGAAATACTAAAATGGTTCTGCTCTGGTTTCCTTTAATATTATTTAATAATAGTTTATGCTGTGGTAAATAGTCGACAGCAAGGTAGTAGCGAATACGTAGTACCTATTTAGAATTCGACTCGTTGGTCTAGTATAGTGGTCACATGCGGAACTGCTGAGCATGACGTCCTGGGTCGCCACTCAAGGATACCATAGAATAGAATAGAATAGAATAGAATACTCTTTATTATGTACTCCATATAGCCCCACCATTTATTTTATTTATAAAAACTTTATGCACAAGTAAAAAAAAAAATACTGTACAAAGGCGGACTTAATGCCTGAAGCCTTTTTTAACAGTCAACCTTAGGGTGATGCAGAGACAAAACATGGCAGGTGCAACATACGGGATAGATAGCTAGGAAAATCACTATACAATACAAGAATAAATACTCACACATAATAATTTCATTTAAGCACGTTAATAAATACATAGACGGTCATCATCTGCTTCTGACTAAATTTTTTAAAATTACGTTTGATAGGTACACAATGAAAATCCCACTTGTATAAAAACTAAATACATACAAAGTGACTTTTATTAAGGGCCGGTTTTCAAACGGGTGAACGTAACATACTTAGTAATAAAGTAATAATTAGATCATAATTTTGTGAAACAACGATTTTTTTTAGTTTGACGACAGTTAGTGCCATTTTTGACGTATACGCGTGCGTCAAGTGGACGTAAAACAACCCGCTCTAAACTTAATTAAAAGTGTCTTCTATTTTCTTTCATTTAAAATCACCACCCTTGTACTAACAGCCAACCTTAGCTTTTAATTTTTTTTTTTACTGCCTGGAATTTGTTAACGGGCAGTAAAAAAGTGTGTTCACAATCAAACCTTGTCGTTCCCAATCGGTCAAAAAGTTCCAGAGCATATAAAGAAAGTAGGCTAAGTTAACGAGAAGTAAAAAGATTAACCAACATTAACCAAGCAAGATAACTATGTTACAAGTAATTACCGAGGACCCTTATTTTAGTTTATTTATTTTTTGCGACTTACTTTCAGGTCTTTAGCAAATGTTTATTTGTTGAAAGGTCAATTAGTAGTACTTATATTAGAGCTCATCTAGTTATTTTTTGGTTGAGAAAATGCTGATCTGTACTGAGTTTTCTTGTCTACTATCTTGGATTAGACAAGATATTTTTTGCAAGTTCAACTAGCCATATATATCTGTATACCAAGGCTTAAGTATCTTTAGTTAATAAATCAAAAAGCTTACAAGTTTAGCCTGTATTATTATAACACTAATAGCAGCTCCCCGCGGTTTCACCCGCATAAGTCTCGATACCATAAGAATATCAGGATAAAAAGTATCCTATGTCTTAATCCAGGTCATGGTCTACCTGTGAGCTAAATTTCATCAAAATCCGTTCATCCATTTTAGTGTGAAAGCGTAACAAATAAACATACAAAAAGTCAAATATTATCTCATTATAATAGACATAGATATTTGTTTAGACTAGCAAATAGTCTATCTTCTACTTAATAAAAGTCTAAATTCACTCACTGACAAACAACGCACAACCGCTGGGTCTAGAAGCACGAAATTTTGTACAGACGCCAGCACATCAAGCTACTACAATCTGTCAGATTTCTTTAATAGATACTAGAACTTTAATGCTAAAACAAAAGGTTCAAAGTTGATTGGGAAAATCTTCGAGTTTCGGGTAGCTTGATGTGCTGGCGTCTGTACAATAGATCTTTGTATATCGTAAGTGAGCTAAGGTAGGATTATAACTCCAAGTCTCCATACATTTTTTTCTTTTACCAAAGTCAGTGAGCCACATGATTAACATAAAAATTACATTACATTCAAATTATTATGAAATTGAAAAAACCGAAAACCGTTTTTTGTATATTAACCGTTATTAAAAAAAAAGGTTCAGAAATAATTAAGAAACGGGATCATCCATCTATACTAATATGACTATAATAATGCGAAAGTAACTTGGTCTGTCAGTCAACCCGTTAGGTTTTCACGCCCTCATTTCGATACAATTTGGCACACAAGTAGAGTATGACCTGTGTTAGGACATTAAACTCTATCCTGGTAGTTCGTTCATCGGGCAAAGCCGCGGAAAAAAGCTAGTAGATCATAAATCAAATTCAAATTCATATCTATTTATTTGTACACATACGTAGGTGTAATGTAGTGGTACAGACGCCAGTACACCAAGCTACCCGAAAGCGCAAAATTTTCCCAATCAACTTTCAACCTTATGCTTTAGAGATACATTATATAGTCTACATTTCTTTTTTACTTCTCCTTTCGCAGGTCTGCTGCAAGAAATTTCTTAAGAAATAAGCAGTACCTTTGTAGGTATTCAAATTATAATTATGTCATATCCCTATGTATTTTACTGTGTGTACATAAATAATATAATAAGAGGGGCCCGTGGCTAAATAATAACAGCCGCACAGGTCGATCGATCAGGTTAAGCTACGCTTGCCGCGGTTGGTCTGTGGATGGGTGACCATCTTTACATACCGAGACCCCTCCGTGCCTCGGAAAGCACGTTAAGCCGTTGGTCCCGGCTGTCATTCGTAGATCTTTGACAGTCGTTACGGGTAGTCAGAAGCCCGAAAGTCTGAGAACCAGTCTTACCTAGGGGTATCGTATTGCCCAGTAACTGGGTTGTGGAGGTCAGATAGGCAGTCGCTCCATGTAAAATACTGGTATTCAGCTGCATCCAGTTAGACTGGAAGCCGACCCCAACATAGTTGGGAAAAGGCTAGGCAGATGATGACATAAATAATAAAATAAATATATTGTGTCACTATGTGCTGCCTTGCAAGGCGTACAAATATTTCTTACACAATAATAATGGGTGGGAAGGCCCATATATGTAATTATAAAAATACTTTTAAGTCTTTCATCTTTAGCAATAACACAAACAAAGAAATTAGTAAAAAATTAAGGTAACAAATATTACAAACTAAACATAATTATGAACTAAAGTAAGAAATTAGGTAGGTATTTATAAATCTGAGAAAATGGTATCACGGATTTTATATTTCTTCTAAATACTCATTTATCGTGTAATATGCTTTCTGTATCAGGAACCTATGGAGTGTTTTTTTAAGGTATTTAAGTCATTTGAAGCCTTTATAGAATTAGGTAGTTTGTTGAATATTTTTGGAGACATTCCTAGGAAAATTTTGTGAATAGGGCGGTTTGATGGGTTTTTGACTTATGAGCACCTAGATGGCGTTTAGTGGATAGGCTTTCAAATTGATTATCGTAATGTTTAATAAACATGATAACTTCAGAAATGCGGAAGTGTTAATAATTTTAAATTAATAAAAAAGGTTTTCAACTGTCAGTACTTTGAATCTTGCATACTGCACGCAGACAATTTTTTTTGGGCTTTAAGGGCCAATTCCCAATCCGTAGAATCACCCCAAAATATTACGCCGTACCGCAGTGTAGTGGAAACGTATGCCTGATATGCGAAAAGAACGATGCTGCGGTTCTGCTAAGCTAGAAGATACGACTCAAAGACAACCAATAGACTCATCTCAGTCACCACACGAAGCTAATAAAACAGTTTTAATACAGAACCTCACTTTAACGTAGAAGTTAACCGACCCATTTAGCGATAACCGTGATTTTACGACGGTAAACGGTCAGCGGTACATTTTATTACCCGTTTACTACTGCAGCAAAATTACTGTGCTGTGTAAGAGTTAATTTCTAAAAGCAATTTGTTCTCTTTGCACGGAGCCAGATTTACTACGTTAACTTACATTTCAAGAAACTTATTTATGACTTCGGGATAACTTCGGGATACAAAGGTTTATGGGCCATATACGGGGTTATTATTGGGTGGTTGCATTAAAAGTCGCTGATTTTTAAGTTTTTCAAACGTTTATTTCTATGATGAAAATTTTAATGATTTTAATCAAAATATGCGCCTTCGGCAGCTACAACCTTCTCCCACTTTTCTGGCAACAATTGAATTCCGCGGCGGAAGAAAGCTCTATCCTTTGAGGCTATCCAATCAGCAATCCATTTTTGGACTTCGTCATAATTTTTAAAGTGCCTGTCTTCTAAATCATGCTGCATCGACCGAAACAGATGATAGTCTGATGGAGCCAGGTCTGGAGAATACGCTGGGTGGGGGAGGATATCCCATTTAAACTCCATCAGTTTTTGTTTGACCTTCAAAGCAACATGAGGCCGAGCGTTATCATGAAGAAAAATCACTTTTCGTCGATTCGATGCTATTGATGGTCTATTTTTCATCAAATTTTTGTACAAATTCTCCAACTGCTGTTCATAACGCTCAGCGGTGATTGTTTCATTCGGCTTTAACAACTCGTAATAGATAACTCCTTCCATATCCCACCAAATACAGAGCATTGTCTTATTAGCGTGAATGTTCCGCTTTGGAGTCGATGTTGTTGGTTGGCCAGGATCAACCCATGATTTTTTTCGTTTTGGATTATCAAAATAGATCCATTTTTCATCTCCGGTCACAATACGCCATAAGAAACTCTTCTTTCTTTGCTTTGCAAGTAATGAAACGCAGATGTTTAGCCGATTCGCAATAGCACTGTCAGTCAATCGATGTGGCAGCCATTTTCCTTCTTTTTGTATCTTCCCAATGGCATGCAAACGTCGCGATACAGTCGATTTATTGACTCCAACTTTTTGAGCTAATTCTCTAAGCGATTGGGCGGGATTATAGTCCAATAACGATTTTAATTCTTCATCTTCAAATTTTTTCGGTTGGCCTGGCCGTTCTTTGTCATAAACATCATAATCACCGCTTTTAAACCTTCTAAACCAATCTCTGCATACTGTTTCGGATGGAGCAGATTCCCCATAAGTTTCCGCGAGTAATCGGTGAGCTTCAACCGAACTTTTTTTCAAATCGAAATAATGCAGAAGTACACATCGGAAAAACAAGTTATCGCGATCCATTTTTCACTGTACGTTAAATATCACTTAATGAATATAAAATGCCGACTGTCAACTGGATTTTATTAACATACTTTCAAGCTTCAAAAATGTATGAGTTACAGTAATTATAGTTCGTTTTAAAAATTGCTACCCACATCTATATGTGAACAGCGGGAATTAATGCAACCACCTAATATAAATTGGCTAGCTAAACTCCGCAGACGCGATGGATGGGTGGTATTGATAGTTCTAAATTAATGTGATGCCATTGTTAGTGAAGAGAAAATAAATTTGAATTTGTAGATACAGAGTTTGTAATGAAATAAATCGGCGGATAAAATAGTCTTTTTTTTTTGTTAAACTATTTAGTGTCCCACTGCTGGGCAAAAGCCCCACTCTTTCCCCTTCCAAACCCTGTCTTGTGCGATGTCTGGTCATGTTAACGTACCGACGCCTGAGGGAGGACATCGTCGTCGATGTAGACCACGGCGAAGGTGATGTGACGATCTCATAAGGTGTGCAGGGTTAACATGGCCAGACATCGCACAAATAATCTTTTAAAGGGGGTAAATAAAACAGAAGGTCAAGCCTTGTAATTTTAAAACGTTCAAACCTAGTTGCAGTCTCATCTCGGCAACAAATAAATGTCAAAAATTTAGGGGAATTAGAGATATTTTCAGATTAGACTGTGAACGATCATAATATTACGAGAATTGCCCCTCAGGCCAAACGACTTATAATTTTCTCTCTACGTAAAATACCTACGCGTGTAAATACAAAAAGCTATCTTTATTTTTCACTGTTAACACATTTTCACACAGCAACGGTTGCCATGATTACTCTCAAATCTTGAACAGGAGCGAAATACTCAATAAAACCCTTCAATGAGTACGTCTTGTACTTGAAGCTCGTGAGATTCGGACTCTGTCAGCCGGAAAATAACATGAAGGCTCAGTTGACAACATAGTGCTCATAATCTGTGGGGCAGAGTTTGTCTGTCTGTATTTATATTTTATATTACTAGCTGTTGCTTGCAACTTCGTCGGTGATTCAGGATGAAAAGTAGCTTATTTTCTTCTCCAGGTCATGGTCTATCCATGTGCCAAATTTCATCCAAATCCATTCAACCGTTTTAGCGTGAAAGCGTAACAAACCTACAAAAAATCTGTTTTATTCTCTTTATTACATTAGTTTCGATTTATAATACCTACTTAATAGTACACCAGATGATTGTTTACAAAAAATAAAATAAAAATAAGGTCTTAGCATTGGCACAAGGGACATAAGGAATTCAATGTAGATTTCATCAATATTTACCAATTAATTAATTGTAAAATCGTATTACACTGAAAATTGACAGAACAATAACACAAAGAAACCTAATTAATATATGAAGTTACTATAAAACATTAATATTTTTAGTTTTTATTTAGCTTCACTTGTTAGTATGTCAGGCTGTATTCGTGAAATTATTTGGTTAACTTGCTCTTGGTCTATCAAGTAGAAAATTCGTTTTAACAGTTATTCTGGTATCAAAGGCTACATGTGGTACTTGAAAGGAACCTAACTGGTCCTTTAGAAATATTTCTTTTTGCCTTAATTGTTCTATGTATGAATGAACTCGCTCCTTCAAGTCACAAAGACTATGCTTTGGTGTGACATAGGTACAATTGGCTATTGAACTCAGCCTTTGAAGTATCAGAATATGTTTTCTTGAGCTTTATCAAACTTAATATTCACTGCTATGAAAAGTCACCCCCACAACAGATCAATTTTCATAACCAAAGAGCATAAAGTGACATTTATTTCATAGGAAAACACAACAATACAACTTGTAGCCCCAAATGCTATAAACATGATGTATGAGTACCTATGTGTCTGCATTCGTATGCAGAAGATATAATAACAGACTTTATTACCTACTTGTTGCTTTCGACAACTTTACACTTGAAAGTAGGCATCTAGGATCAGATTTAAGAGGAAAAGATGCGCTGAAATAGTAAAGTTAGATAAAATTCAAGTTTACTTATTTCAAAGCTATGGTAAATTAATTAGTAATATACGGGATAAACTTTTAACCAGTGCGCATAACTGAAACCATAAATTCAGTACATAATTCTGAACCCCTGCATTGAAGCTTTTATAGGTTATTTAAAAAAAAAACTTTTCTATGAAACATCTGTTTTCTTGGATAACCGACGAAAAATGTCTACGCTGGGGCCACTGGTTACAAAAAAATCCTGTAGGTCAGTAAGCGGCGGCTACTTCAATATTTTTTTTATAAGAAACAAATACTTTAACGTATTGTTTTTTCGAAAAACATATTTTTTTACTGCCAGATTTAGTTCGTGCAAGTGCAACTGTTGTGCGGGAGAGCGTTGGTTTGATTCCTTGGTCAGGTGAAATGGCCGAAGTTTGGTTTTGTGCTCGGTTAATGAATAGCTTTCCCCATATAAAATGTGGTTGAACTAAAACATTCCATTGAGGAATATAGGCGTGATATATGGCTGTATCATAATTAACCTATAACGTTCCATCTGCTGGGAGGGAGTGGGCCATAATCGAACATGCGTGCCCAGTGTGGGTTGGTAGATATCACATGTCTTCGAATGTTTGGTTCTAGGACATACCGGTTGCTTCATTATGTTTCCCTTTTCTTCATCGTTCTGAGAGCAGTGGTGATGAAATAATTTACATAAAGTAAAGCGCTTGGATGGGTTTCAACCTACCACCTACAACTTTCAATAATAAATATTTAAAAACCATCAAGCAAATCCACAAACTAAAAACTAGTAGCACATAAAATCCGGCTGTCCATCTGTGTTTCGTGGATAAATCAACAAACGCAATGACCCGGACTGGATTGTGTTCCAAATATCCACTTTCTGATACATTACCTTCCACTATTTCGTGTTTTGCGAAGCATATGGCAAACCCTTCGGATACGAAGAGAATATCAAAGTTTTTAATCTGTTAAAGGTTAAACATGGCGTGTGTAAAAGAGTAAAACACTTTAGTGAAAACAGTCTTTAGTATTTTGATATAATCGTTCTTAGCCACAATATCTACTGATGGCTAAATAATAACAGCCGCATGGGTCGATCGAAAGTTAAGCCACGCTTGCCGCGGTTATTTCGTGGATGAGTGACCATGTATTACATATCGAGACCCCTCCATGCCTCGGAAAGCACGTTAAGCCGTTGATCCCGGGTATCATTCGTGGATCTTTGACAGTCGTTACGGGTAGTCAGAAGCCTAAAACTCTGACAAACAGTTTTTACCCAGTTATTGGGTTGTGGAGGTTAGATAAGCAGTCGCTTCATGTAAAATAATCACACTGCATTCGGTTAGACTGTTACTGGTTATTACGTTTACCTCCAACGTTATTTTATTACGTTTTAGAATAGAATAGAATACTCTTTATTATGTACACCATATAAATTACAGACATAAATATAGAAATTTTACAAAGGGCGACACAATGGGCGGTCTTATCGCTAAGAGCGATCTTTTAAAGAGAAACTTCGGATGGATTGAAAAGGGAAGGAGAGACAATTACTGTAGGTAGACGTTTTCTTCAAGCTCTGCAGTTTGGTAAGAACAACTTTGCGAGGGAGACTAACAGAAGAATTTATCTGGGCTGAGTAGCGTTTGGGAAGCGTCGTCGAGTCTTCTCGTCACGTATCCTATAGAGCCTAAAGACTAAGGTCTTCATCAGTGCGTCCTGCCAGCTATGACTTATGGAGCTGAAACGTGGATACTCACGGTACAGCTGATCCATAAATTCAAGGTCGCTCAGCGAGCTTTGGAACCGGCTATGTTTGGAGTCTCTCTAAGGGATCGAATCCGCAACGAGGTGAACTGGCAGAGAACCAAAGTTATCGACATAGCTCACAGAATAAGCAAGCTGAAGTGCCAATGAGCCGGCCGTATTAGCCGTAAAACCAATGACCATTGGGATGGACGTGTTCTTAAGTGGAGACCGTGAATCGGTAAACGGAAGGTAGGATGCCCTCAGGCTAGGTGGAGCGACGATCTTCGCAGGAAAATCGAGTTTGATGGCGAGCAATAGGAGATGCCTATGTCTAGCAGTGGACTGCTGTAGCCTGATGATGATGATGATGATGATGATGACGATGATGACGGTTAGACTAGAAGCCGACCCCAACATAGTTAAGAAAAGGCTAGACAGATTGATTCGTAAGCGAAGATGCTTGCATTTACATTACTCTTTTTGCTTCGCGTATGTTGATAGATCTGGTCATGTCATACATGCACGCTTGTTGCAAGTACTACGCACATGACCTTTCTGAAGAACATCACCAATAAGGTTACTCTATGTGCTTCTAGGGCGTCCCGTTCCGGTGTCTTCACTCACATTTGCCTTGTAAATCCTACCTACTAATACTACAAACGCGAAAGTTTGTGGCTATGGATGAAAGTTTACTCTTTCGCGAAAAAAACTATCGAACGGATTTTGATGAAACTTTACAGTAATATTACTCATACATCAGAATAACGTACAGGATGCTTTTTGTCCCGATATTTGCACAGGATCGACACTTATGCGGTTAAAACCACGGGGCTCTGCTAGTACCCAATAACGCAGAAGTAAAAACATAAATAAGTAGCATTGGTAGACGCTGGACGCTATGGTTTCATAATAAAAACGTAGTACTCGAGAATCGGGACTACAATATTTGATTAAATATTTTAGTCCCGATTCTCGAGTACTATTTACTAAAGCCTCGTTTACGATTTACTAAAGATTATTTCAATATTTTCTACATCAAAATGATCAAATTGAAAGGCTCTCTATAATCTTATCGACGTTTCGTTTTATGATGAATAAAATGGTAATACCTGGAGCAGGCAACACTTATAAAGTGTTTATAGGTAAAAGAGTGTTTATCGGTAAACTCAAGTTTTATTATTAATAACATAAATGGAATAGCGATCTCTAATAGTTTCGATCTCTTTACTGAAAGATATCTTATAAATACCACTTGATATGGACGTCTAATGGGTTTTATTTCAAGTATTTACGAAATAACAATTTCACAAATTGTTCGCTATAGAGAAATATGAAGTAAGAAAATACGAGGGGATTTTAAGCTGAATGCATTTATGAAGAATGTTGGAGAGGAAAACTTTGAAGTAGAAAGGGGTGAAGAGACGCAGACCTAACTACGTTACACGAATGAAATAGAAAATATGCATAAAAAGACATTCCTCCAGACCATATTTCGGGCAAGGCGGCCAATTTCAACCGAGAGTAGCTTTTGCCGCGGGAGATGTTATAGAGCACACGTGTGTGCGCAGACACAGATACACTCTCTCTCTTCCCTCACTCTCATAGAACGAGTAACAAGTATGCATAAAGTATACGGAGGGAAAGGCACGTCATCAGTTTATTTATTTATTTAATACTTCAAGCACATAAATGTACAGAGGCGAACTTAATGCCATAGGCATTTCTACCAATCAACCTTTGGGTGATGCAGAGACAAACAGTAGTAGGTGCAATCATGAAAATTGAGGAATAAATATTTTACGCATAACCCTATTAAAACTATAAATATAATATATTCCCAGCAGCATTCTACGCGCTATAGCCGGGAGACATGACAGCCCGTTGGTGAGGTCACTTGTCACCTGTACATTGTCTGTGTTATTAGTTAAGTACTAACATAGGTTACGACTATTGTTACTAACGCAATGGATCTCTGTTATCTGAATGAATAAATAAATATACAGGTACCTAATTACATATAAATTAATCACAAATAAATATATATAAATAGATGAATATACTAAAAAGAAATAAGAAAAACAATAAGAAAGACATGAGGACAGTTTCAGCTATCATCACAGATGGTCAAAAAGCCTGAAAGTTTAAAAACGGGTGACCTTAACCAGTAGTTAGATTGTGAAAATTTCAGATAGTTTTTACTTTTGTAATATTCAGCCGATGTAATTGCCACTGGCCACAAAACTTGTCCGGACGTGGCGGATGAAAATAGAGGATATCATTGGCATAATCAGCCTTAAATGTTCCCACTACTGGGACACAGGAATCCTCTCTTCAAGAGGAAGTGGGCTGTAATCTGCTACGCGGACCAAGTGCGGGTTGGTAGATGTCACATGTCTCCGAATTTTTCGCTCTAGGATATAATGATTTTTCCTTCACTGTGTTTATGCCGTGCCTAAATAAACCCGCATGCATATAATGCCGGCCCGTGGCTAAATAATAACAGCCGCACAGGTCGATCGACCAGGTTAAGCTACGCTTGCCGCGGTTGGTCTGTGGATGGGTGACCATCTATACATACCGAGACCCCTCCGTGCCTCGGAAAGCATGTTAAACCGTTGATCCCGGCTGTCATTCGTAGATCTTTAACAGTCGTTATGGGTAGAGTCAGAAGCCCGAAAGTCTGACAACCAGTCTTACCAAGGGGTATCTTATTACCCAGTAAGTGGGTTGTGGAGGTCAGATAACCAGCCGCTCCATGTAAAATACTGGTATTCAGCTGCATCCGGTTAGACTGGAAGCCGACCCCAACATATTTGGGAAAAGGCTCGGCAGATGATGATGATGATGATGATGTTTAAGAGCAGTGGTGATGAAATTATTTACACAAAGTAAAGCGCGCTATCTGTGATCGAACCCACGACCCACGACTCGTAATTTGGGGCCGTTACCACTGGGTTACCACTGCTCCAAGTGTCCAATCACTGCAATTTATACTGTCTCACGAATCCCAAAACTTACTAACAAACTATAAAACTAGCTTCTGTCCGCAGCTTCGCAAGCGTAAAAAGTAACTTTCAACTATTATTCCAAGGGAACACATTACCGGGATAAAAAGTATCCTATGTGTTAATCCAGGAAATGGTCTATATATGGGCCAATTTTCATCCAAATCAGTTCAACGGCTTACACGTGATTAGTAACAATCATCCAAACATCTTCACAAACTTTCACATTTATAATTATTTTAGTAGCATAGAATTATTTATCATTACAAATATAATTCTGGTTACCACCAAAACGCTCCAACGCCTCAGGTGCAACACTACATTGGTGGGTAACAAATACAAAATACCGCGTATTTAATAGCTAACCGTTAATTATGTGGGGTTAGTGATGTGCATCGACACATGTGACTGCTACCTGCTCCAGTGACGCGGAACAGTGTGCCGAACAGTGATGTGCGTCGCTGATGTGTTTAGTTCAGCGATTTTGTGGAACTATACGATTACAGTACGGTTTTTGGTTTAGGGCGGGGAATAACCGATAAACCGATAATGGTTATTGTGAGTTTTGGCCGGTAGTGATTTCTGTTTCTGTTATAATGGTTATTGTGATTGTTGTATTGGCAAAATTGCCTCTAACATAAACATGGGTAACTGATACCCGATTTTTTTAGGGTTGAAGTATCTCCCATTCTAAGCTGACAGATATCTACTAAAATCTGGTTTTAGCAACTATGCAGTGCAACTACGCAAGTACCTACATAAATATATGTAACATAATGCACTCTCTTCTTCCCACTCCAAACACCTACAATTTAGAGTGTATAGGTGTTCAGGTCACCACTCCAGAGAAAAATTTGACTATCTACTCTACTAACCAGCTAACCAGTCACCTAATCTTCCTCTGCTGAATAATGATCTAGACTTATTGCAAGGTGCAAATCACAAGTTCCTGATAATGAGTGACCTAAATGCTAAACATACCTACTGAAATGGCACTACTTCTAATCCGCATGGAAAAATTCTCTTCGATCACATGGTTGCTAACGATTATGAAAATATAGCTCCTTCTTCACCTACCCTAGTACACTACCAAAGCTCTCACGAACCTTCTACTCCAGACATTATATCAGGCAATAATACTCTCGATGTAAGTGAACCTCAAGTTCTCACAAGTCTTTCGTCTATTCACCTGGCAGTACGCTTCCCTGTAGGTGGAACGTTTAGCACTAAATTCCAATCAGCATTTAACTTTGCCAAAGCTGGCTGGAAATATTTCAGATCTTACTTAGACAACAATAAATTGAATATTATTATATTATTATTATATTAAATATTGCACTATCTAGTGCAATATTACACTCAATACCCTGTATTGACGCTGCTATAAATCACTTCACTGACAGTGTGTTAAATGTACAGAAGGCATGTGTGTTCCTATCACCGAAATAAACAAGGGTTGTTTAATATTACTAAGGCGCGTTAATAGCCAAATTAAACACAAAAACTATCGCGCAGAAAAGTATTAAATGAGTGCAATCCTTGCTTCAGACGTCAACTGTTCTTTAGAGTCAACCAGCTACCACACTCAATTAAAGCTAGTATCCAGACCTTGAACGGCAGTATGTGGAATGATAAGCAAAAGAATATGTGGAGCAGTATGTGGAATGATGAAAAGTGGATAACACTAGTAGTTTTGTATGGCGTCTAGCTCGGTCAATTAACCATGCCAACTACATATGTTGGGGTCGGATTCCAGTCTAACCGGATGCAGCTGAATACCATTATTTCACAAGGATCGATTGCCTATCCATATTTAAATCAAGATTAATTTACCATTCTGAAATACGAGCAAGCATTTACTCAATAACACAACAGACATGACTATAATTGTGCGCGTGATGTATTTCCATATTGCGTGTGAAACAAAAAATATGAGCATTTCTCTGGAATAGCCATTTGTGCTACCGAGAAGAAATGACAGAAGGTGTGTTCAAAATTTTTTTCGGCTTAAATGTAATGCGTTTTTCAAACAAGCGGTGACGGATAGTTGTTAGTTGAATATACGACAGAAAGTAAAAAAGAAAGAAAATACGTTTATTTGGGGTAAACGTGACGCTGAGAAAGAATACAAACACAAAAAAGAACAAGTTGGGTGAAAATAAACGTCACATCCACGCAAAGCGGTCATCGCTGAGCATAATGCTAAGACCCTATTAAAGGCGGGACAGAACCCCAGCGCTGGTTTCCAGCGACGGCGTTGATGTGATGACGTCAACTGGTGCGACATACGATAAAATAAAAAAATAAAAACAAAATAAGAAATAAAATAAATATACAATAGGCTAGTTTTAAATGTAAATTTAAAAATAATGATATTTATAAAATGGTAACATAAAAAAAATATGGTATGGTATTCGTTCACTCATAATGTCAGATGTAAATACATTACAATTTTTTGCCATCGCACCCACCACCACAGGCCGCCTCTGACTGAATAACGTACAACCCCGAGTCTTTACCAAAGCGGCCGACCGCGCAAATATGCGATCGACGCGTTTATATGTCATTTATTAAATTTTACTGACCGTCGAACGTCGAGCTCGAGATTTTTTTTAAATTGTTTAAAAAAAAATGTTTTTAAAATTTCCTTGTGTAAAATTTCATATATCAGAATTGAGTGCGATTTTATTGTACGTGCTATTTACACCTATAACAGTTTTGAACAGCAACTGCCCGTATCGTGCAACAATTATACGTGTTGTTGACGGTGTCAGACAACTTTTGCTTCAATGTTGTGGTATGCCACAGGTAATAAACTTACAATTGGAGCTTAAATCTCTGTAATTACACCAGCCGCTCCCATAAGTTAAATAAGCTAAGTGTGCATACACACGAACGATACGCGTCGACTACAGAGGCAGATGCAGCCGTCGACAACATCCTGCTCCTGTGTTTGACCACCGTACTTATACACACGAGTGGCACGTTGTAGACGGCCGCCGCGACGCGTCGACGGCGGGAGTCGATAGGTGTCGCCAACTGCCATCGACACGTGTCGGTGACGGCCGCAGTTGCCTCTGTCGTCGACGCATGTCGCTCGTGTGTTTGAGCACTTAAGATATATCTTTGTATCATACCCCTCAAACTGGCACACAGCAACGCTAGTTATTATAATTACCTGAAACAAACAATAACAGGAATTAAAAAATGTCAATAAAATATTACTGAAAGATAATTAACATGAAAAAAAAAAATTTCAGGACGGCGTGAAATGAGCTTTTATTAAATTCCTAGTGCCAATTCCATAGAAGTTGTCCTTCTGGAATCTATCTGTTTAGTGTCCAATATGATGAGTTCCAAATGAATGAAGAATGATGGATGATATTATGCCTTTTAATGTATAAGAATATGTCTTTTGTCGTATTTATTTACTAACAGGATAAAGTGTGTCTAAGTGGTAGGGGTAGGACTAATGAGTTATGTGTAGTTCCGTAGATCTTATCTATGCGATGGTCGTTAGGGAGGTTTTGATGTCACCTAGGCCTCCTGTCTGTGCGAGGGACTGAGCCGTAATATAACACGCGTGCCCAGTGCGGACTGGTATTTGTCAAATGTTTTTGAATTTTTGGTTACAGGATATGCTATGGTTTCCTCACGATGTTATCGTTCACCGTTTTCGAGAGCCACGGTGGCAGCGTTTTTGGAGGTTGTCTGATGTTGACCTGGGCAAAATTGTCGTATTGTAAATTTCCAGGTCTTTTTAGGGTTCCGTACCTCGAAAGGAAAAAACGGAACCCTTATAGGATCACTTTGTTGTCCGTCCGTCCGTCTGTCTGTCAAGACGCTTTTTCTAAAGAACGCGTGGCGGTATTAAGCTGAAATTTATATCAAATACTCAGGTTTACTGTCCCTTGGAGCTGTGTAAAAACCCAACCAACGCAATCAAAATATACAGCCGTTTATGCCGCAAATTTTTGACACTCGCAAGGGAATCAAAACCTACAAGGTACTTCCCGTAAACTCAGAATCTTGAAATTTAGTACGAAGCAACGCCTTATAGCACAGATAAAGGAAAAATTGTGAAAACCGTAAATTTGTACTTAAATACCTACAAATTTGTTCGGAACCCTCGGTGCGCGAGTCCGACTCGCACTTGACCGGTGTTTTTCGGGTGATCCTACTATTTATATAGGTTACACTTTACTAGAATCCTCAAGAGTAAGATCACGACGATAGTGCAGCTGGTAGTTTTAAACGATGTAAGTAACTAAGTATGTATTTTTCCTTTGTTGGTTAGTTACCTGCATTGTTTTTAAAAAAAAGCTCTCTTTACACCTAAGATTGTCGAAAAAGCCCATCTAGTTATCGTTCTCGTTAAAATGATCGCTTTAAAGTTTTTAAACAAAAAAATACGCCAATCAGGGCCAAGCATAGTAAAATTATTACTCTTACTTTTTTTTTGTGTCTTACACGGTCTATAATTGTTTCTATTGATAAATACTTAACATGTTTATGGATTGCAATAAAGATTAATTTAATAAAATAGATTCAAATTAAAAATTATTTTTATTACAATTTACAAGCTAACACTAGACGAGTACTTCGACGCCTAAATCCTTTTGATTTTGTATTTATTTATATAGTTTTTTAGTTTTTTTTTAGTACCTAGTGTAAATTGTCTGTAATTTGTATGGTGTACACAAAAACCGATTATTAAAAATAAACTAAAATCATACCCAATAAAGATTATTGAAAAGCTAAAACTTATAATATATATATTATATACAAGTATATAATAAAGAATTAAAGAAAAAAGCAGGAGCTCATTGGGCATCAAAAAATAAGATAAGTGCCCAAAAGGCTGGCAGCATTACCACGTTGGATGTAAATGCTGATTCTTTGGGATAAAATAGGCCAGCCCTCTGGTCACGTGAAGAATAAACCACACTTGGTAATGTCCCGAAATATTCGATAAATTAATAATTATTATTTGTGACTCATAGGTAAAATTCTGAGGCTGTGATTTTTGTATTTTTAAGAGTCGTTTACCGGTCGTCAGAAACCCGAAAGTCTGACAACCAGTCTTACTAAGGGTTATCGTATTACCCAGTAATTGGGTTATTGAGGTCAGATAGGCAGTCGCTCCATGTAAAATACTGATATTCTGCTGTATCCGATTTGACTGGAAGCCGAGACGAATATAGTTGGGAAAGGCTAGGTGAATGATCATGAGGTAAAAAGCTGAGGTACTATGAAAATTAAATAAATATTGTATCACTACGCGCTACCTTGCAAGGTATGGTTAACACAGTAATATTAATTAAATTAAAAATTACTGGTAAGTAACCGTTTTAATCCTTTAGGAACAAAACAAAACTATATACAACGAGAAAAAAAAATGCTTTTATTGTCATAAGACATAAGAAAAAAAGCCAAAATAAAGCTGTATTTCTTCTACCTGCAAGAATTGCCTATAAATACCATTAATAGAGAACACTGTATAGATGCGCATTTTTTATTCTTCACTATACACACATTTTCCTCAAGTCACAAGGTTAACCCCTCTAATTCCTAATACCGGCAACATGAAGTTGTAAAGTCACACACACGCCTAAGTTTGGATATAATTTAACCCATTAGTAACTAATCGAGCTACGATCTGTCGGTAATCGGTTTCCAATATTCGATGCCATTAATTTGTTACATTTCATATGTATTAGTGTTACCGTTTATATTTTGGTAGTTGATCGTTTTATTAATTTTTTGTGGACTATTTCATAGTGTTGTTAGAGTTGTCTGATGGACATGAGGTGTCTAATGACGCGAAATAAACAGACAATGGGCGTTTTGAGAGCAGTGGTGGCCCAGTCGTAACGGCCCCAATTTACGAGTTTGTTTGAACCCAGACAGTTGCTTTACTTTTTTTACCAAAACCAAAAATTAGAAGACATGTAACGTCTACTTCTGGATTATGGCCAACTCTCTCTCACACAGAGGAGACTTGTGTCCCAACAGTGGGAACATTATAGGCTGATTACCCTGCACGAAATCTCTACCCAGACGCAAATACAACACAGTTTTTACTCAAGTCTTTCCCTTGTACGACTAAATCATAATATCTATTACCAACCTTTACAGAAAATCACAATTCCCTTCTGACATAATAAAGAATTAGTATTCTAACTGCGTATTACGTAGAGTTTTTTCGGGAAAATAAACATGAAAAATATACATGTCCCCAGACGGTTTTGGTAGCGTAATTACGTACTGCCTTATGTTAACTGAGCTGAATGCGCGTATGATACTCTTGGGTGTTAACAGATACACCTTTCGACGGCCAGCTTGAGACTCATAAATATGATTCTCTGACTGTATTGTTGTTACATGTTTTTCTTTTGTTTTTCGGCTGTTGCTGAGTTGGAATTTTCACCCTACGCCCCAGAAGGAGAACGTTTTTGAGGGCGTTTCGTCTTCAGCTGACTTTGCCTAGACTTGACAAACTATTCATTTTCTTGCACTTATCTCAATTTATTTGGGGTCACCGCAACATGTCTTCTTTCATATTAGTGGTTAAAAATGTAAAAGACAATCGCAATGCCAGAACCTTCACTTTTAACTACACTTGAATAATTTTTAATATCTACGGAACTTAAAGGTCATCGCACATTATACCGGCACCGCAACTGCATAGCTGCAGCACGGCGTCGCCACGAATTCAGGCTACCGCTAGCCGCCAGCGCACTAACTACGCGTCGTCCGCGAGGTGCAAGCTCACAGTCCGCGCGTTGGCCGCGTAGTGCAAGCTTGCTGTCATCGTGAACACAGTTGTTATATGGCATTTCTGATTGAACACGCCTAGGAATTGCACGTTTTCATAATGTCGATGGCGGCTCGGAGTCAGCATGCGGTCGGCGCGCTATAAATATGCGGTCCGCTCGCTTGCAGCACGCAGTCCGCTCGCTTGCAGCGCGCGGGTTGCGAGTCGAGTTATATGGTAGCGGCAAGCGCGCTGACTGCCCGCCGTTGGCTTTTTCATATTGAAATTATGAAATATACCTATTATACGGCACACGATTTAACCTCTCAAACGTCGCATGTATGATGTACACCATGCGTACAGATAACAATAAAATTTCTATTGTGTCTGCTAATTGGCGCGCGACGGGTTAATGCTCTAATTTGAATGACAAGTTAATTGCTGGGTTGAGCGGTGCCGTTGCGGTGCCGGTATAGTGTGCCATGACCTTAATTCGAAAAACTCCTTTCCGCGTCTTAATCAGGAAAGTAACAACGAAGCGATCTGCCGGTCTCTTAGTGAGTCTTTGGGATGTGGTCATAGAGATAGCGGGGAGTGAAGCGACTTAAGCGGGGTCGCTGCCCCTATATAAATAAACTGGGTAGCGGCCCCTATATAAATAAACGTATTTTCTTTCTTCTTTTTTCTTTCTTCGTTGACAGCGACGCCTTACTCTTAGGTCAGGAGCACATATAGTCAGGAGTGTTATGGCCGCCATGCAGAGACAAATGCACAATCCTCACATTGAAATAATTTTTACAATAATCACAATATTTCTATGCGATTTCACCATCTCTTCAACTACCCGCTTTCTACGTTACAAAATCCTTACTGTCAGCACAAATATATTCTGGAGCAAGCAGAGCCGAGCGTTTGATGTATGGCTCCCTCATTTTTTAATTAAACCGCATTTATATGGGTTGGATTTCTGTTTTAAAAAGGGTATTATTTTTATTAAATTATGGCTGAATTTATTTTCAGCACTTTGTGGAGTTGAGCGAAGTTTTCCATCGCCCACGCAGATGTATTGATGGTAGTCATCGTAGTGATTCAGTTTTGATTTCGGTAATAAAAAGAGGATTATTTCGATTGTTAATTGGTCTTTGTTTACAGGGGTTAGAGACCTGTGCTGACCCAGTGATAACGACCGCGACTTACCACTTGTAGATTCGAACACAGACAGGAGCTTTACTTTGTGTTAATTATTTCATCACCACTGCTCTCAAAACGGTGAAGGGAAACATCGTGAGGAAACTGGCATATCCTAGAACCGTAAAATTCGAAGATATGTGGCATCTACTTACCAACACTGGGCCCGCGTGGTCGATTACGGTCCACTCTCTAAAAGAGAGGAGGCCTGTGTCACAAGCAGCGGAAACAGTACTTCTAGCCTGATTATGTAATAAGATCTGCTGTATTCAACGAAGGGGTAGGCAGACTTCTATGGTATTCTCACATTTCACCAATTGCGTTTTATAGAGGCAAGTACAGTAGCCGGCACATAACTTGCCAAGAGTCCTCTCCTTTCTTTAACTTTCTTCTAAACAGACGTGTTTAAAATAAATTATGGAAATAACCATAGAATAATTACAAGCAATCAAAGTGATCATTTTTTTTGTGGCACTAACTATACATGCGCAAACTTATTCGCACTACGCCAAAACCTTGCCAAGTTACGTGCCGCCGACTGTAACCAGCCAATCATTTCTGAGCTTGAAGTGAGCTGTCAATCCCTCGCATCAGGTGGAATAACAGCTCTTTTTAAGGCCCCATCACTTATCTTTGGCAAGTTTGAAAACCGGCAGGCTACTGAGCATCACTTATTGTAATACCCTAAAACCTGTTTGCCAAAAAATATTTTATTTAACCAGAAATATATTTTATTATCTATCGGATCTATACTATGGTAATAATAAAGCTAAAGAGTTTGTTTGTTTAGTTGTACGCGCTAATCTCTGGAACTACAAGTTGGGTTTAATTTTTTTTTTTTTTTGTATTTGATAGCCTAATTCTTGAGAAAGGCTAAATGCTATTTGACATCACGCTATCAACAAAAGGAGTCGAGCAAAAAGAAAAAAATGTCGGATATAACGCTAAGTGAAAACGAAGCAATAATGACGGGGAGTTTCATAAAAATGTGGCTATTATTTTAGTAAAGGCATTGTGTGTCTTACGACTTCCACGCTAACGAAGTCGCGGGCAGACATTAGTAAGAAATAAACCTAAGACAAGACGCTTAGTAGTCATGCTTGAGACCACTTCGTGAACGCATGTTCAGGGTTGTTTTTTAATGTGTGTAACATTGACTAGCTGTGGTCCAAAGTACTAATGCGGAGCATGAGGTTCTGGGTTCGGTTCCCAGGTCGCGCAGTGTCATTGAGTGTTTGCGTGGATTCGTGGATTAGACGCATATTTTCCCCCAACATGATCCTTTTTGTTTTTTCTCTGCGTTATGTTTGCCGCAAATATACGTGTCATTTCTTTTGTACGACTCATAATGCGAAACTTTAGAGTGCTTTTCGATCGAAATTATTTTTTTGCCTTCTTTCTGCAACTGTTTCTATTGTTATACTCTTGCTAGTACATAGAACCTACGTAATTTAAATTTACATACACCATTGTATAGATAATTTAGTGGAGATTACTTCTGTACTTTTCAAAAAATAATTTAATGCATTAGAAACGAAAAAACATCAAAATATTTTTTTCTAAAAATTTTCCCCTCAATCAAGTGTGAAAACATTGTAGCTTATGAAAAAATCAATTAATTGAGTAATTTTTTTGAATAGATTCGTTTCACTCATAGGCGGAACAACTCTATGGGTGAACCCTCATTTATTCAAAGTAGTATAATTATAATTAATAAAAACGAATTAATATAATACATATCTATATATATGGTTTTTTATACGATCAAATGAGCATTATGTATGAGTCGTTCACTTATGGATTACCCAGATGTTTTTTTTCTTTTTCTACCAGGAATTTTCTCTTAGCCCATAGTCTGGATTTGTACTCAGTTGATGATAATAGGCTCGCCCCCTATTACATCGGACTTAGACATAATTGGTGAAATGTGGGGGGTACTATAGGTACACCTCTGCCTAACCCTTCGGGCATTACAGGCGTTATGTTATAAATAACTGAAACATTATAATTATGTAATGTCTAGCTGAACTAAAGGCTTGTTAGAATAGAAAACATTAAAGGACAAGGCCCAACAAAAGACACGATCTTCTGATAAATTATCCGTCTTCAAAACGGAGCTTGAAGAGTATTTAATCATCGTTACCTTAACGCACAATAATGTTAATAAATTCAAATTCCTATACAATAAACAATTTATTACCATATTAATAGAAAGCACAATAAAACTGTAACATGCTATAAATATTTTTACCTTCAACGCCTTTTTAAAACGTGAACAATACAGCACCGTGTTTCAATACACAGCACAAAGTCAATAGGTACAGACGCCAGTACATCAAGCTACCCGAAACTGTCAAATTTTCCCAATCGATTTTGAACCTTATGCTTTAGCGATAAAGTTGAAAATCTATTGAAGGAATTTGACAGATTGTAGTAGCTTGATGTGCTGGCGTCTGTACGTTGACTTCGCTACAACGCTGTTGGACACAGCAGGAGCTCATTGTGTAAATGATTATCATAATGCTTTAAATAATCTCCTTTCTTATAGCTAATAGAAGGTGTGATTCTTTGTTAAATTTCACAATAAACCCATGATATATCGTCGGACATTGTTAATCGAAGGGTATTGAATTTTTTTGGATAATAGCTAATAAACGGATGTTATTGTTATCTATGGAAATTGATAGACTGAATTATCACCAGCCTCTGAGAGTAGCCACACTTAAATTAACCCTGACTACTATACGCAAGGTCGTGGGTTCGATTCCCACCCAGGACAAATGATTGTGTGATGAGCACGATCAGTTGTTCTGGGTCTGGATGTAATTTATCTATAATATGTATGTATTTAGAAATATATATGTATGTTTATCAGTTGTCTAGTACTCATAACACAAGCTCTGCTTAGTTTGGGACTAGATGGCGTTGTGTGAAAGTTGTGGAATATTATTATTTTTATTATTAATGAAGGAAAACATCGTGAGGAAATCGACATGTCTTAGAACCGAAAATTCGAAGACACGTGATATCTACGAACCCGCACTGGGCCCACGTGGTGGATTACAGCCCACTCCCTCTCGACGAGAGGAGGCCAGTGTCCCAGCAGTGGAAACATTCTAGGATGATTCTGCTATTGCCGTTCCTAAGCTAAGCATGACAGATGACTTTGGAGAATCTTGGTTGGAAAAAGCGGCCAAGTCTGACTCTCACACGAAGGGTGCCGTACCACTGTAAAATTATTTAACAGTACATTTTTTCACATCAAATATCACGCAGACGAAGTTGCGGTCAAAAGCTAGTTATGTTAGTATAATAATGATTTTGCCAAAACAAATGGATACTTTGAAATATAAGATTCTTCGAATGATTTCTGACCTTAAATTGAATTTCAACTTTCGTTGAAAGAATGCGGACTTCTTGCGATTCTATTGGCATAATAAAACTATTATGCCTATAGAATAGGATTCCGCATTCTTTTTGTCGTAGTTGAGGGTTCGAACCAAGACAGCCGCTTTACTTTGTGTAACTAATTTAATCACCACTGCTCTCAAAACGGTGAAGGAAAACGTCGTGAAGAAACCGGCATGCCCTAAGCCTAAAATTCGAAAACCAACCAGCTCTGGGCCCGCGCGGTAGATTACAGCCCACTCCCTCTCAAATAGAGGAGGCCTCTTTCCGAACAGTGGGAAAATTTTAGGCTAATTATGTATTCTTCTTGTGTTAAAAAAAAAAATATATATACAACCAGCAACATATTTTTTATGCCTGTGGAATTCCAAATAAAGAAAATTGAAACAAAACAGCAATCATTTTATCAAGTTAGTTTACACGTCTCAAAAAATCGACCACCAAACTCGAGCATTGTTTACGAAATAATCTATTTACATTGAAAATAAACGGCTCGTGTGAATTATATAATGACTAAAAAGAACGAAAATACGTCAGAAAAACGTCTGAAATAGGAAATGAGAGTGAAATTGAGACTCGGTCGGTTCAGACGAGCAGTTCCGTTGCAAACGGATATGTAGACAGCTGAGGCGACCTTAGTCTTTTTTGAATAGGCCGAGATTTTATTCAAATGATTCCAACACTTATCACGTTAACACAGAACTGAAATTTCAATGGAGAATGTATAAAATGTTAAGGGAAAATCTTTTGGGAGTGAGTGAATATTCTACCATAAAATTCAGGCTTAAATATTTCTGGCATGTTCAAATGCGGCGATTTGTAATCCAGCGTTTTGCTGGCATGAGCAGGTACAGCTACGTACATGCCTATTTAAATCAATTTCGGCCACGGATATCGGTTTCGGCTAAAAATATCATGTTATTATAATTTGCTGTACTGTTTTGAGAGTTTAGTTTGACAAAGGAAATATCATAAAAATGTCAATATGTTTTTGTCGCTTTTCGTGTCTGTCTGTGTTGTTCTTCTAAACTACGGAACGGATTTTTGTGTCATTTTCACCATCATTTAGATGATTTATTCCGGAACGTTCATATGCATTGAAGGTGGCACATAATATAATAAATAAATATCTATGTTTTGTCAAGTCGTAAAAACCGTGAAAAGCAGGGGTGGATCACTAGTGTTTAAATATATAATATAATCAAAGTTTCTATGTACAGACGCCAGCATATCAAGCTACCCGAAACTGTCAAATTTTCCCAATCAACTTTGAACCTTATTTATGCTTGGGTGATAAAGTTGAAGATCTATTAAAGAAATTTGACGAGATTGTGGTAGCTTGATGTGCTGGCGTCTGTACATTTGATTGGTCAACCATTCAAAGAGTCTTTGAGTAAGGGAGTTAGTTTTTTATTACTGGAATACAGATTAATTAATATCGGATTTTCCGAAATGATTTCGGAAACAACCAAAGCCTACGATTTTCAAGCAGGTGGTGAAGATGCAAACTAGTAGATCCTGCCTACTTTCACTACTGTGAAGAAATGGCGAAATGATGAGTTTATTTTGCCATTTCTTCTCATGGGTAGTCAGATAGGAAATGCCGACTCCACTTATTTATTTTTATCGTTTAAAAGTGATGCCCCGAATGCCCCAAACCATTCGAAATATACGGGACTATGCTAGAGAGGGTCCCATTTAACATTCCACAATCTCAAGTACTATTTTGTATTCATAATTAGGTTCCCTTACAAGTGGGTCCGACGTGGCAACGCACCTAAATAATCTAAGCCTACTCAACGACCTTTTTAAAGGGTTTTTGAATATGTTTTCTTGTTTTTCGGGTCTATTTTAACCTCAAAAAATTGGGTGGGATGGTTTTTGAAGATGGTGGAGTTTTAATAAGAAGGATACATGGTAGGCATCAAAACAGCCCGCGATGTATTGCAATGAGGCGTCCTTCGACATGTATGTGCGTGCTTGTCTATTAGCATGCATTTGTTGTACACGGAGGTGTCATCGAGGTAGCGAGCTAAAGCACGATCGCGAGGTATCGCACTGAGGCATTTTCGGCATGTAATTATCCTAAGACATTGTATTTATAAACAGCCAGATGGGTGGACGAAATTCTGCAGAAAACGATAAGAGTATTTTTCTTGCCTTCATATTTTGTTGAATGCCCTTTTTACCCGACTGCGCGATGGCAAAGACAGGGTTATGTTTTTACTAAATCTTTGTCACATCGTGGGAACCAAGTCTAGTTTCCCCTCGCACATACTTGAAGTTCAGCCCCAGAAAATCCGTATAAATCACAATATTTGAGGGCTTTGTTAAGATTAAATAATTACCTGAACTACAATGTCGAATTACACAGGATTACACATAATTCTATTAAGGTCAAAACGTTTTTCGGTCAACCCTTAGACCCGCAGTAATCCCGTTCAAAAACAAATGTATTTGGCTTGTTTTCGAAGTTTCTGGGACATAAGCTGGTGTGGATTTCATTTTGATGGCGATGGAGAAAATGTGGTTACAATGTATCGCGCTGATTTATTTTAGTGGACAAGAAAACCATTATTAAGTAGAAATTGTTTTTTTTTTATATTTTTTTTTATTTAATTTGCAATGTTAGTATGTAAGTTTCCTGTTTCATTTGCAAACAATTTTTCAACCACTAGCCGATTGAGATGAAATTTGACATACTTCTGTATGTTTGGCAATCATCATCATCATACGCTTAGCCTTTTCACTACTATGTATGTTGGGGTCAGCTTCCAGTCTAACCAGATGCGGCTGAATACCAGTATAATACATGAAGCGACTGCCTATCTGACCGGCACGACCAAGGTACTGTGTAATACGAAACTCGTACCCCTTGATAAGAGTGGTTGTCAGACTTTCGGGCTTAGTGGCAAATTGTAGGACAGTCGAATTTGACAGTTATGAGTACTTTCCGTTTCACATGATGACGAGGGTCTGAAGATGGAGTCGGAAGATTACCACAGGGCTTTTAGTGGAATCATGTTTTTCTTGGACCGTAAAGAAAGAAAAAGAAATTTATTTAGTACAGACTAAAAAGCACACATTTCAGGTAAAAAAAAAAATGTCATTCTTATCCATCCTTTTCGGTGGTTCCAGTAACTTGGTAACAAAACGAAGCCGAAGGCGTCATTTGCTGTATCGTCTTAAATTGTAAGCAAAAATTTACCTATTTGCACAATACGAATTTTGAGAACCAAATTCCTCGATTCAACTGTCATGACATAATCCAATGTTATAGGGACTAGCCTATTGCTTTGAACCATACATACATACGGCATACCTAAATCCTAACAACAAGCTGCTACTAATTAAAAGAATTTTCAAGGAAAACGCTCAATGTACCTTTAAAGTAGGAATACCACGCTCAAGAAGTTTTTTTTTACTACGTGTATAAGATCAAAACTAGTTCAGTTCAAAAGTACATAATGTCAATAAAATATATTAGAAAAAGCGGCATTATCATTATCATTTTGACAGTTCAACACCATCCAACTTTTTTTTTTCTCTATGGACGTGTTTCTGTGACAAATAAACCTATTTTGAAGTTTAAGATCATTTATTCTCATAAGAATTTTTTATATTTTTCTTTTCATTTTCTTTATTTAATTCATTGCATTACTTACGTTGTTGAGCAGACAAATTTTTCAACCATATAAAGCAACGACAAAATACTTCAAAATGAGTTAGATTGTGATTGTGATTGTGATTTGAATTGATTCGGAATTAGGGCCTGTACCCTAATTGCGAACCGCACTGTCAATCACAATGTCAATAAGTCACAGGGTGTGCATTGTACAGACGCCAGCACATCAAGCTACCCGAAACTGCCAAATTTTCCCAATCAACTTTGAACCTTATGTTTTAGCGATAAAGTCGAATAAATAAATTAGACAGATTGTACTAGCTTGATGCGCTGGCGTCTGTACATGGTTCTCAAGTCATCTACACTAATATTATAAAGTGGAAAGATTTGATTGTTTGTTTGTATTGAATAGGCTCCGAAACTACTGGACCGATTTGAAAAATTGTTTTACCATTGGAAGCCGACGTTATCCCTGATGAACATAGGCTACTTTTAACCGCGGGAAAATGCTACGTTCCTACGGGAAAACGGGTAATAGGACAACGGGTAGTATGAATTATCCTTCCGTAAGTACCTTCCGTAGGTATCTTTTTCACATAACTTCTAAACGGCTGAACCGATTGGGTTGAAGTTTGAAATGGGTATTTCGATGGTTTTCTGAATTATTTTAAAAACAAAATTCGACCCGGTAGGTGGCGCTGCTGTCGATATGTCAACTACTAAACGGCTTGAGCGATTGGGTTGAAATTTTGTATGTGTATTTCCATGGTTTCACAGACACGAATGTATTAAGTATTAAGCCTACCTAATCTATCTTTCTATACATTTTTATAAATAAACCAATTACATTAACCACATTATTTAAGCAACACATTTTTAAACGGCGGTAATTCCGAATTCTACGCAAACGAAGTTGCGGGCGGATGCAAGTCAAGAATATTCCTTTAAAAAATCGTTCCCGTTAAATTATTTTCAAAAGTTTTCACTCTAGTATAATGTTGGAAAAGCATTTATTTTATTAAGCTCTCGAGGTAAGCCTTTGCTGTGCCACGAGTGGTTCAACAACGTATTGACCGCGCACTCGATCGCACCAGTCTCGACCGCTTGAACCATTGTACTCTTGTCGCTTTAAACATTATTATATTCAGTTGAAAATATCAGCTACAAACGTACAAAGATGATATTTATTCGTAGGATGAATATTCGAATTTTTTACTCTGCTTGTGCAGCAAAGAATTGAGTAACGGTTTGGTCATCATCTACTAGCCTTTTCCCAACCAAGTTGGGGTCGGCTTCCAGTATCACCGGAAACAGACGAATATTTTACATGAAGCGCTTGCCTACTGACCTCCACAACCCAGTTACTGGGTAATACGATACCCCCTGGTAAGACTGGTCGTCAAACTTTCGAGTTTTTGACGACGCGTAACGACTGTCAAAGGTCCAAAAATAATAGCCAGACCCAACGGACTAACGTGCTTTCTGAGCCACGGACATTCCATGGATAACAAAATGAATGTCTTAGTATGTATGGTGAACCACTCACGGACCAACCTTGGCATACGTAGCTTGACCTGGTCGATCGTCTCTTGTGGCTCTTAATACTTAGCCACAAGAATCCTAAAAAAATATCACAATGACGGGAAGAATGTCTTCTTTCGGGTTCGTCAAGCGGTTTTCACTCGTTATTTATCAACAAAAAACTATGGTAACAAATATCAATAATATACTTACCTATCATCATTGGCGTGATTTTTGTTGCTGATCAAACGGTTTTATCGTACAAAAGAGGAAATGGATTCGAATAATGAAAATATTTGATTTCAAAACGTCAAAAGTTGCACGGTTCCAATTGGTCGTTTCCTATGGAGAAGAGCCGGCAAGAAACTCGACGGTTACTTTTTTAAAAACAATTGGCTTTTAAAATGTTTTCAATTTACAGTGTTAATAAGTATGGCAGGACAGTGTAGTCCTGTCAGCAAGTACCAGGTACTTAATAAAATAAGAAAAAAGGTCCACAAATCTAAATCAATATTGGTATGTATTGTCAACGTGTTACCAATTAGGATGGTTTTGAACCTAATTTCACATCCGCAATGTTTGTCCATCCCTTTCTTTCTTTATTACCCAGTAAAAGAAGGCAATACTTTCAGATTTGATCATTCATACGGCCAATCGTCGCAAACACAAGCTCTATATAATCAGACACTTTTTACGAATGTTTTCGTCCTACATTCCTGGTTACTCAATGCTGCCATAAATTGTGCCAACTATGCTAGCAAGTTCAGGGCCATGCTTGGCAGATTGCCAGACGTTTGGCATTAAAGGTTGTTATTATGTATTGCTTGCAAGGCTGTGATTGGGTTATTCACGCCTTCTAATGTAGGGTGCCAATTTCTAATTGTTTGTAGTGTAAAGTGATTTTGCAGGTGGTTTCATTGATTTTAACCCTTAGCCAGGCAGTGGTCACATAGCGACCACATGGATTTTTATTTTTTTGTGACGAGCCGATGTCGTATAGGAACCACAAAATGTCATTATTGTCAAAATGTCATTATAACATGTAGGACAGTGGCCACATGCAGACCACATGTCTGCATGGGCAGCAGGCAGTGGTCATATAGAGACCACAGGGTTTTTTTTTTTTCAGGAACAGAAAAAAAAACAAGAAATTATATTTGTTATAACCCTGTAATCTACCAAAATCAGTATTCAAAAGAAAAAAAATGGCTAGGCCTAGTTAAGGGTTAAGGTATGTTTTAATATTATCCTGTAACATTTATGATTTATATACATAAACTTACCAGAGAACCAGTTTTACCAAGTAGTACCTAGTAAACGAGTTGTGGAGGTCCGATAAGCAGTCGATCCATGTTAAATGGTACTCAGCTGCATCTGGTTAGATCCGACCCCAAAATAGTCGAGAAAAAGCTAGGCAGATGTTGACATACATAAACTCACCCTTTTTTCCACTACGGGTAGGCAGAAATCACCGAACGCCACCTGGTTACGATCCTCACGTACTCATTTTGCTTCGTTTACGTTCATACATCTGGTCATACACGCACGCCGCCAGTTGCGAGTACTAAGCACTTGACCTTTCTGAAGAACTACCAACTGACTGTCACTGTCACTGATTTATTTCTGAGCATAGAACCTGTTTTCTTACAGAGACGGAACAAGCCTTGATTAACAACATAAATAGTTTCATTGGTCAATTTGGACCCCTATTAAGACAAGTAGAAACAGATACAAGCACGTAACTAACTTCCACTACACCAAAACCTTGCCAGGTTTTGGTGTAGTGGAAGTAAGTTTGTGGATGAACAGACGCCAGCAAGCTAGTACAGTCTGTCAAATTTCTTTAATAGATTTTGAGCTTTATCGCTAAAACATAAGGATCAAAGTTAATTGCGAAAAAATTGACAGTTTCAGATAGCTTGATGTGTTGGCGTCTGTAAACTTAGTGCAACAAAAATAATATGATCACTTTTATTCTATGGTTATTGCCATAATTTATTTTTATCCATGTCTGTTTAAAAGTAAGTTAAAGAAAGGAAAAACGCATCTAACGACTCTAACCAAGTTACGTACCGGTGACTGTAAATTAATGACAATTTCGTTCTTGATAAATCAGTATCTGAGTATTCATATTGCTGATCATTTATTACTGTTGATAAAATCCACAATACTGTATGATTATTTACCAGGATTGTTAAAAAACAAGTGTGAAAAAATTAAGTGACATGAGTATCTGAAAAAGTTTAACTTTTTAAATGTGGGTGTGCCCTAGGTACACTTCTACCTAACCCTTCAGGGATTACAAGCATGATGTTTGTAGCATAAGCATAGCATAATCAGTCTACAACATTCCCACTGCTGGGACACAGGCCTCCTCTCCGTGAGAGGCAAAAGGCCGTAATCTACAACGCGGTCCCAGTGCCGGTTGGTAGATGTCACACATCTTCGAATGTTTGATCCCAAGACAAGCCGGTTTCCTCACGATGTGTTCCTTCACCGTTTTTGAGAGTGATGGTGATGAAATAAATTACAAAAAGTAAAGCGCTTGCCTGGGAACCTACGACCTACAACTCCTAAGTCAGGACCGCTACCACTGGGCCACTACACTGCTCTCAGATGTTATGTGTTGTTTCCTAATCAGGTTTATTCACTGTGTTTCAAATGAATGATAACAAACCGCTTTGCGGCGTGCGTAAAAATCCGAAGTAAAATAATTCGAAACAAATTAAAGCGCAAAGTTTTTAACGTTTTCAATTCGCAAAGAATTTGAAAGTTTAATAGTATTTCTCGTTAAAGAGTAAATGCGAGAGTTTACACAAACAGTCAGTCGGAGTGGGTTGCAACAGGAATGCAGCGGGGAAAAAACAAATCACTGTCTATAAACCACAAGTTCCGTATGTTTCGGTGAGTTCATTTTTTTGTAGTTTATGCGAGCAAACCATTTATTTGTCTGGTGGTAGGTATTGCAGAATTGATTTATTAATTTACATAAACACAATGAAATGTCAATTCTGAAATCATTCATCAAACTACAAACAACCATTCTTTAGTCCTATATTATCATTTGTGACTTCAAGCCACAGCTATGTAAACAGAACCCAGCATTGCATAAATATGTTAGCGGTCACGCCTTTTATACCTGGAGGCTTTTATTTAATTTTCATGTATTAATTTTTGCTTGAGTACGTATAGTTTTTTATTGTATTTCTTGGTATATTGGCGTTGCTAGCTGACATAATATGGCAAATAATTTAATTTAGTGTTCTGTGTCTTGTAATGTTAATTACTTTGCATACCTTGTATTATATTCAGTCAAGTATTTTTTAACTGAACAGACAGCTGTGCTGCCGGGGAGTTTGTTGCGCCATTTCTTCTTCCCAGCGAAAGCACTAGGAAGTGATGAAGGGCGGGCGTTTTGGGGGACTGTCTTTTGTAATTTTGACGTTCGAAAAGTGCTGATTTTCAGCCTAGTTTGAATAAATGACTTTTGATTTTTGATTTTTATTTTAGTTTGAAGTTCGTACTTTTTCTGTGTTCAAGGCCGGTTTATCTGGAAAGAATAAATGGTGTACGATTTTGGAAAGAAAATGTTATGGGAATTTTAACCCTAAAATGCATAATCTGCCTACAATGTACCCACAACTGGGACACAGGCCTCCACTTTTTGAGAAGGAGTGAGCTGTAATCGGTGGATTACAGCCCACCCGCGGGTTGGTAGAATTCAAATGTCTTCGAATCTTTGGTTCTAGAAGACGCCAGTTTCCTCACAATATTTTCCTTCACTGTTTTGAGAGCCGTGGTGATGAAATTATTTACACAAAAAAAAGCGCCTGCCTGTGTTCGAACCCACGAGCAACAACTCGGAAGTCAGGGCCGTTACCACTGGACCACCACTACTCTGGACCACCCTAAAATGACTTAACTGTCATTTATAATTTCGATGGAACCCATATTCCTTTTTTCTCCTAGAAGTTGGCGGTACGAGCTAGAGAAAACAAACGAGCAGTAGTTCACTTTATGGATCAAAAGAGCAAGAAGTCATCCCCAGCAGTGGGATGACGCAGGCTAACAGTAATGGCAACAGTAAAGGCTATGGTCGGCAGTGAAAGGGCATGGGAGGCGGTTGCGTCTTTTTGCGAGGACGTAATCACGCAGAAGGAAGCGGCGGGGCGGGTCAGGGAAGCAGACTCTCTCGCTGACCCGATTCGCCGCAGGAGGGCAGGACGGCGTAGGCGGCGAAATGCGGACTTGATGCCGCCATAAGAGAGGCCATCGGATGATAGATTGGGGGACTCTATCGTCCACACTGCACGGTCCCCTGGAGTTGTGGTGATGTCCCAGTGCACCCGGACATCGCCGAAGAAAGATGGAGCCTGGAGGCGGGCTAAGAAGAGGTAGCCCAGAAGTGGGCCACGCTGGATGGGTCGCGAATGTCATACGTAGTAGTTCTCGCGGCCCACCCATCAAGGTGAAAGTAGGTGCACAGGCGGAGTTTTTAGTGGGTGCGAGGCCCATATAACCACGTCGTCTCCCCGGACGGCGTAGTATGCGTTAGGCATTTTCTCCGCCGAAAAAAAAAAAAGGCTAACAGTAATAGTAACCCATATTCATATCAATACCTACAACGTGTACACTTAGTAACAAGGGCTTGAACAGCTTCTTTAATCATAGTGGACCTTGGCAGGGCGCCAAGAAAAGCTCTAACACGAGGGGCTGATTTGCAGCTAGATGTTAAGTGCTTTAGTCGTTAGAATGTGATGGGTGTACGAGGTCGTGAGAGGTAGGAGGTCTAAGGAACCAACTAAGTTGCAGGTTGAAAACCTTCCTAAATAATGAATGGGTCATGCAATTTGAAGAAAATACTGGTACTCAGCTGGAAAGGCTAGGCAGATGACGATAAAATTTGAAAGAAAAAAAAACAAAATTCGAACTGTATTCTGCCCATCTATCGAAAAAACTGGAGCATTCATGCATTTCATTAACTAAAAAGCACCCTTTTTTATCACAACGGCCAATTTCATAAATCCTTTTAAAAGCTGTCCACATTTTTTCCCCTGGGGTTTTTCAATCAGCTAACGGGCCCCTAACAAAGCGACAGTCCGCTGGAGCATACGGTTTTCAATCAACGAAAACTTTATTAACCTACGACTGACATGCAGGTCTGCAGGTCGATGACTCTTTTGACCTGTTCCGTGCATCTATTTGTTGTGATGCTGTACTGGGAACAATGTGAGATGTTGGTGGATTATGGGGGTAGATAAATTAACCCCATTTCATAAAAAATTCTCCCCTCATAAAGATTTCTAAACAAAAAAAAAACGTGAGCGGTCGGGGGACCCCCTACAGGACCGAATTTCCTTACGCGAAACTCACACATTCACACAAAATGAAAGTTTTCACATCCGCCACCTTGAATTTTCATTTTAAACCCACTGTTTTCTTTATCATCCTTGAAAAGCATAAAAAGTACCTTTCTCTCTCTCTGTATCTCTTTTTATTATATACGAGTGCGTGTGCGTGGGAGCATGGCGCAAGAAACTTCGTTCCTAACGGGGGTCCACCAACCGCAAACGTCATTAATTAAATGACTGGAGGCCGGAAGGTCGTGAACTCCGTCCGTGTCACTGCAGGGATCCAGCAGAATATCAGCGTCAGGTATATTTGCCTGACACATAATGAGCTGGTCTCCCATTTGGTACAACGAGACATTTTCGTTAGATTTTCGTTATTAAGTATCTGTCATAGTGTCACTTTTACTTTGATATGTGTGTTTTTCTATTTGTTTTTATATCGGCACCATGTTTTTATATTATAGTCATGCAGGTAATTAGTTATCATCTAATTGTACTTTTGTGTGTTGTGCTGTCTTTTGTGTGCGCCAAATAAATGGTTTATCGATCTATTATATCTAACTCAATCTCTACGTGTAAACGCTATTCTAATATTTATATACCACTTAATGTGGCTGGACACAGCAAAACCAGCATGCTGAGACACGGGCCTGCTCTCTGTGAGAGGGAGTGGGCCGTAATTCACCACGCGGGCCCAATGCGGGTTGGACCTCACATATCTTCTATTTTTCGGTTCTAGGACATGCTGATTTCCTCACGACAGAACTCATGACCTATTCAACTCGTTAGTCGCAGCTAATACCACTGGGAAAGCACTGCTCCTGAGCGGGACACAGAGATACCTACAATAACACCTACCTTGTACAAGTATGCACAAAAGAATGGATTTCATTTGCACAAGCATAATAATAAGGCTTTGTTGGAGAGATTAACAGCAACACTGCACATTGCATAATTATGCACATTGTAAACGTTATTTATAAATAACAAACTTACCGCTAAAATGTTAAACTGTTACCGTATTACTTACTGTTTATAACGTTTATTACAACTTAATACTCAGCCACCCAGGTAAGCTAACACAAAACATGCAAACACGACACAACAAACTTTTGCTCACTGTACACTCCAGCTAAAACATTTATTAATTGCACAATGTTCAAAAGGAACAAAATAATGTAATCATAAATATTTAGCACAACACCGCACAGTGTGCATTCAACCTTATTTTGTGAGCAAAACAAACGTATCCAGTAAAAAAGTTAATGTTGATTCCGAGTCGATGGCCGACAAAAGAGAAATTAAATCGGTGCTCATGAACGCTGGGAGAATTTTGTACATGGCTCAGGGATTTTAATACTGTGTGATCTGTTTTATGAATAGCAATCTATCCCTTTTATGTCATTTGGATGGACAGAAGAATTCACATGTAAACTAAGGTACTTTTTGTATATTATTACGAGTTCGACTGAGTAAGTTCGGAAAGTTAATGAGGCATAGGGCAGGGACCAATTAAGGGCGGGACGTATCTTGGTAGAGTGAGCACTATCACATACGGTCTACTCACAAAAAAATATGTTCTACGGTCTATCTAGGTATAGTCAGGGAGATTAGAGCGCTGCCCACCGTAACACGTTCAGTTTTTGTCGCACAGTTAGGCGTATTGGTAAATTACAAACCAGAAAAAAATTAGTGTACCCATTGTATTGTAGACTTCTTCAAAAATATTCCATAAAAATAAACTAGTATCATGATAAAACAATCGTAAAGCAGAGCACAAAAAAAAGGCACATAATTCTCAAAATGTTGAGGGTAAACTATATCTAATGTAATGTGATGTATATTTTTTTGTAATGAAAATAAAGCGAATTCAAAGGAGACGTATAGTAACGTGAGTTGGGAAAATTTAAAATACTCTCATTTCGTTTGAACCAAAGTTCAACATAAAGAAAAGTAACTCGATTGTAATATTGAAGTAACCCGGACATTGCATTATTGTACCTAACATTTAAATAAAGAACGCTTTATTTATGCCAAAACAAGTTCAAAAAAAAAAAAAACTAGAGAACTCAAAAAGAAAAATCAGAACCATAAAGAACTCGAGAACTAAAAAAGCAGAACCATAAATATATTTTATACCTAAGTACATTGTTACAATACTACTCAAAATTTTCTATTTTCTTCTTCAGAATTGCGAATGGATTCTAGCAGTGATTAATACCTAGTTTAAATCCTCTTCTCTCCTTCATTCGTAAGAAAAAGACTGCAAAAATTTCATAAAAGAGGTGCAGTGTCTATTATTTTTCTCAGAACATAAATCGTTGGTAAGAAATTTTTACTCGACATGGAAAAAGATAAAATGAGGTATTATGGTTTTGACAGCTTATTTATGGTTTCCTGAGAATGCTGGGTTTCCTTTACCTGGTTTTAATTTAAACTCTTCTGTGTTTCTTAAGAAGCGATAAAAGGTGTTTGTTTTGTAGAAATTAATTATTATTTTAGAACGGTTCGTAGGCATCAAATAGGGGTTTCAAGAGTATTGATTTTGATAAAAATCTTTAACTAGTTAAGTGGAAAGGGCTCTCCGTTCTCTTGACATAATCCTTTCGTAATTTTCTCGTTTATTTTACAAGATATTTATGCTGATAGAAGAAAATGAAAATATCGATAAAAGGGACATCATGAGAGCAGCTGTGGCCTAGTGGTATCGGTCCCCACTGACGAGTAGGTCGTGAGTTCAAAACCAGGCAGGCACTTTACTATGTTTATTTAATTTAATCACCATTACTCTCGAAATGGTAAAGGAAAACATCGTAAGGACACCGGCATATCCTAGAACCAACAATTCTAAGACATATTGTGACATCCAGGAACCCGCACAGTATCCGCGTGGAATATGGCCCACTCCCTTTCGCAGAGAGGAGGCCTGTGTCCCGGTAGTGGAAAAATGATGGGTTGATTGTGTGATTGTGATTATTTAACGATATGGAATAAAAAACCTCGCTACGTGAATTACTTTTACCTCAAATCAATAAGCGTAGTGATTATCAATCAATCGTCCCTTGAAATAAAACCTACCCGGCCGAAAGAAACGCGAACATCTTTTGAATTAATAAAAATCACGGAATCATCAAAATAAAATCGTAACGACCCATCCCAAAAGCAATCAGTTTTAGTGCACCTTACACCCCCAATTTACACTGACAATACATCTTTACGCCGACTTTCGCCGACACTTCGCCGACATCTCATCACTCTTTATCACTACATTCATTTTCGTCGCAATAAAACCAAGAAACAAACGGCGGCGTGTCCAATCTTTGTTATCACTCATTAGATAAGACAGCGAGAGTCTAAAGCCGAAAATCACAATCTCACAATGCCGAAAAAGGTACTTTTTCACAAGCCCGACAACTTTTCATCTCGCTATGAGCTGTAAAAACGTAATTTGTTACTAAAAGACCCTTTTACTTTTTATGACAGCCGATTAAGAACCCTAACTTAAACGTCTAAAGTACAATTTTGTTTGTAGAGAGAAATGCTTGGGACCGTTTGTAAATGAGGGGTGGAAAGTTAGCGAAACTATGTCGCTAACGTTGGCAAAACTACGGTAAATGGGAAAAGTTTGTGACTACATAATAATGTATGTGCTGCTACTAATTCATGGTTAAACGTGGATCCGTACACAAAATAAAATATACTTTAAAAAAACTAAAAAAACCACGCTTGAATAGCAAATCGAACTAAAAATCTGAACTTTTAATTTATATTTTATTCAACTGTTATAGAAAGTATACTCTCAATATTATGTTTCAATAATTTTCAAATATTCTAAAATAAAAATAAAGTTATGAAAACAAAATTAATTTCATTGAAAAAAAGCAGCGCCTATCTTGACAGTGCCTTCCTTCCGTTACTGGTGCTAACAAGCTGCTACTGAGCGAGTGTGCGAGTGTGCGAGTGTGCGAGTGAGCGAGTGTGCGAGTGAGCGACTGACCTAATGTGCGAGAGTGCGAGTGGGCGAGTGTGCGAGTTTACGAGTGTGCGAGTTTACGAGTGTGCGAGTGTGCAAGTGAGCGAGTGTGCGAGTGAGCGAGTCTGCTAGAGTGCGAGTGTGCGAGTGAGCGAGTGTGCTAGTGTGCGAGTGAGCTAGTATGTGAGTGTACGAGTGTGCGACTGAGGGAGTGTGCGAGTGAGCGAGTGAGCTAGTGCGCGAGTCTGCGAGTGGGCGAATGTGCGAGTGTGCGAGTGAGCTAGTGCGCGAGTGTGCGACTGGACGAGTGTGCGAGTGTGCGAGTGTGCGAGTGACCTAGTGTGTGAGTGTGCGATTGGGCGAGTGTGCGAGTGAGTGAGTGAGCTAGTGTGCGAGCGTGCGAGTGGGTGAGTGTGCGAGTGGGCGAGTTTACGAGTGTGCGAGTTTACGAGTGTGCGAGTGTGCAAGTGAGCGAGTGTGCGAGTGAGCGAGTCTGCTAGAGTGCGAGTGTGCGAGTGAGCGAGTGTGCGAATGTGCGAGTGAGCTAGTATGTGAGTGTACGAGTGTGCGACTGAGCGAGTGTGCGAGTGAGCGAGTGAGCTAGTGCACGAGTCTGCAAGTGGGCGAATGTGCGAGTGTGCGAGTGAGCTAGTGCGCGAGTGTGCGACTGGACGAGTGTGCGAGTGTGCGAGTGTGCGAGTGACCTAGTGTGTGAGTGTGCGATTGGGCGAGTGTGCGAGTGAGCGAGTGAGCTAGTGTGCGAGCGTGCGAGTGGGTGAGTGTGCGAGTGGGCCAGTGTGCGAGTGTACGAGTGTACGAGTGTGCAAGTGAGCGAGTGTGCGAGTGAGCGAGTCTGCTAGAGTGAAAGTGGGCGAGTGAGCGAGTGTGCTAGTGTATGAGTGAGAGAGTGTGCGAATGTGCGAGTGAGCTAGTATGCGAGTGTGCAAGTGTGCGAGTGAGCGAGTGTGCGAGTGAGCCAGTGAGCTAGTGCGCGAGTGTGCGAGTGGGCGAGTATGCGAGTGTGCGAGTGTGCTTATGAGCGAGTTTGCGAGTGTGCGAGTGGGCGAGTGAGCGAGTGTGCAAGTGAGCGAGTGTGCGAGTGAGCGAGTCTGCTAGAGGGCGAGTGTGCGAGTGAGCGAGTGTGCTAGTGTATGAGTGACCGAGTGTGCGAGTGAGCGAGTGAGCAAGTTTGCGCGTGTGACGGTAAGTGAGTGTGAGAGTGTGCGAGTGAGCGAGTGAGCTAGTGTGCGAGTATGCGAGTGGGCATGTGTGCGAGTGTACGAGTATGCAAGTGTGCAAGTGAGCGAGTGTGCGAGTTTGCGCGTGAGACGGTAAGTGAGTGTGCGAGTGAGCGAGTGTGCGAGTGTGCGAGTGAGCTAGTATGCGAGTATGTGAATGTGCGAGTAAGCGAGTGTCTGAGTGTGCGAGTGTGCGAGTGCGCTAGTGTGCGAGTGTGCGAGTGAGCGAGTGTGCGAATGTGCGAGTGAGCGAGTGAGCGAGTCTGCGAGTATGCGAGTGAGCGAGTGACCGAGTGAGCGAGGTTGCAAGTGTGCGAGTGAGCGAGTGAGCGAGTGAGCGAGTTCGCGAGTGTGAAGGTAAGTGAGTGTGAGAGTGAGCGAGTGCGCGAATGTACGAGTGAGCGAGAGAGCGAGTGCGCGAATGTACGACTGAGCGAGTGAGCGACTCTGCGAATGTGCGATTTGCAATTGTGCGATTGTGCGAGTGGGCCAGTGTCTGAGTGTGCGAGTGTGCGAGTGAGCAAGTGTGCGAGTGTGCGAGTGAGCGAGTGTGCAATGTGCGAGTGAGCGAGTGAGCGAGTCTGCGAGTGAACTAGTGAGCTAGTGAGCGAGTTTGCGAGTGAGCGAGTATGCGAGTGAGCGAGTGAACGAGTTTGCGAGTTTGACGGTAAATGAGTGTGAGAGTGTGCGAGTGCGCGAGTTTGCGGGTGTGCGAGTGTGCTAGTTTGGGAGTGTGCAAGTGGACGAGTGGGCGAGTGTGCGAGTGTACGAGTATGCGAGTGTGCAAGTGAGCGAGTGTGCGAGTGAGCGAGTCTGCTAGAAAGCGAGTGTGCGAGTGAGCGAGTGTGCTAGTGTATGAGTGAGCGAGTGTGCGAATGTGCGAGTGTGCGATTATGCGATTGTGCGAGTGAGCGAGTGAGCTAGTGTGCGAGTGAGCGAGTGAGCTAGTGCGCGAGTGTGTCAGTGAGCGAGTGTGCGAGTAGGCTAGTGAGCGAGTGAGTGAGTGCGCGAATGTACGAGTGAGCGAGTTTGCGAGTGAGCGAGTGTGCGAGTGAGCGAGTGAGAGATTTTGCGAGTGTGATGGTAAGTGGGTGTGAGAGTGTGCGCGTGAGCGAGTGAGCTAGTGTGCGAGTGTGCGAGTGAGCGAGTCTGCTAGAGGGCGGGTGTGCGAGTGAGCGAGTGTGCTAGTGTATTAGTGAGCGAGTGTGCGAATGTGCGAGTGAGCGAGTGTGCGAGTGAGCGAGTGACCGAGTGTGCGAGTGAGCTAGTGCGCGAGTGTATGAGTGGGCGAGTGTGCGAGTGTGCGAGTGTGCGAGTGTGCTAGTAAGCTAGTGCGCGAGTGCGCGTCTGGGCGAGTGTGCGAGTGTGTGAGTGTGTGAGTGACCTAGTGTGCGAGTGTGCGATTGGGCGAGTGTAAGAGTGAACTAGCGTGGGAGTGTGCAAGTGGGCGAATGTGTGTGTCTGCGAGTGTACTAGTGTGCGTGTCAGCGAGTGTACGAGGGTGCGAGTGTACGAGTGTGCGAGTGTGCGAGTGTGCGAGTGTGCGAATGAGCGAGTGTGCGAGTGAGCTAGTGAGCGAGTGAGCAAGTGCGCGTATGTATGAGTGAGCGAGTGTGCGAGTGAGCGAGTAAGCAAGTTTGCGCGTGTGACGGTAAGTGAGTGGGCGGGTGTGCGATTGTACGAGTATGCGAGTGTGCAAGTGAGCGAGTGTGCGAGTGAGCGAGTCTGCTAGAGGGCGAGTGTGCGAGTGAGCGAGTGTGCTAGTGTATGAGTGAGCGAGTGTGCGAATGTGCGAGTGAGCGAGTGTGCGAGTGAGCGAGTGAGCGAGTGTGCGAGTGAGCTAGTGCGCGTGTGTATGAGTGGGCGAGTGTGCGAGTGTGCTAGTAAGCTAGTGCGCGAGTGCGCGTCTGGGCGAGTGTGCGAGTATGTGAGTGTGTGAGTGACCTAGTGTGTGAGTGTGCGAGTGGGTGAGTGTGCGAGTGGGCCAGTGTGCGAGTGAACGAGTGTACGAGTGTGCAAGTGAGCGAGTGTGCGAGTGAGCGAGTCTGCTAGAGTGCAAGTGGGCGAGTGAGCGAGTGTGCTAGTGTATGAGTGAGAGAGTGTGCGAATGTGCGAGTGAGCTAGTATGCGAGTGTGCAAGTGTGCGAGTGAGCGAGTGTGCGAGTGAGCCAGTGAGCTAGTGCGCGAGTGTGCGAGTGTGCTTATGAGCGAGCTTGCGAGTGTGCGAGTGGGCGAGTGAGCGAGTGTGCAAGTGAGCGAGTGTGCGAGTGAGCGAGTCTGCTAGAGGGCGAGTGTGCGAGTGAGCGAGTGTGCTAGTGTATGAGTGACCGAGTGTGCGAGTGAGCGAGTGAGCAAGTTTGCGCGTGTGACGGTAAGTGAGTGTGAGAGTGTGCGAGTGAGCGAGTGAGCTAGTGTGCGAGTATGCGAGTGGGCATGTGTGCGAGTGTACGAGTATGCAAGTGTGCAAGTGAGCGAGTGTGCGAGTTTGCGCGTGAGACGGTAAGTGAGTGTGCGAGTGAGCGAGTGTGCGAGTGAGCGAGTGAGCGAGCCTGCGAGTATGCGAGTGAGCGAGTGAGCGAGTGAGCGAGGTTGCGAGTGTGCGAGTGAGCGAGTGAGCGAGTGAGCGAGTTCGCGAGTGTGAAGGTAAGTGAGTGTGAGAGTGAGCGAGTGCGCGAATGTACGAGTGAGCGAGAGAGCGAGTGCGCGAATGTACGACTGAGCGAGTGAGCGACTCTGCGAATGTGCGAGTTTGCAATTGTGCGATTGTGCGAGTGGGCGAGTGTCTGAGTGTGCGAGTGTGCGAGTGAGCAAGTGTGCGAGTGTGCGAGTGAGCGAGTGTGCAATGTGCGAGTGAGCGAGTGAGCGAGTCTGCGAGTGAACTAGTGAGCGAGTGAGCGAGTTTGCGAGTGAGCGAGTATGCGAGTGAGCGAGTGAACGAGTTTGCGAGTTTGACGGTAAATGAGTGTGAGAGTGTGCGAGTGCGCGAGTTTGCGGGTGTGCGAGTGTGCTAGTTTGGGAGTGTGCAAGTGGGCGAGTGGGCGAGTGTGCGTGTGTACGAGTATGCGAGTGTGCAAGTGAGCGAGTGTGCGAGTGAGCGAGTCTGCTAGAGGGCGAGTGTGCGAGTGAGCGAGTGTGCGAATGTGCCAGTGTGCGATTATGCGATTGTGCGAGTGAGCGAGTGAGCTAGTGCGCGAGTGTATGAGTGGGCGAGTCTGCTAGATGGCGAGTGTGCGAGTGAACGAGTGTGCTAGTGTATGAGTGAGCGAGTGTGCGAATGTGCGAGTGAGCGAGTGTGCGAGTGAGCGAGTGAGTGAGTGTGCGAGTGAGCTAGTGCGCGTGTGTATGAGTGGGCGAGTGTGCGAGTGTGCGAGTGTGCGAGTGTGCGAGTGTGCTAGTAAGCTAGTGCGCGAGTGCTCGTCTGGGCGAGTGTGCGAGTGTGTGAGTGTGTGAGTGACCTAGTGTGCGAGTGTGCGAGTGGGTGAGTGTGCGAGTGGGCCAGTGTGCGAGTGTACGAGTGTACGAGTGTGCAAGTGAGCGAGTGTGCGAGTGAGCGAGTCTGCTAGAGTGCAAGTGGGCTTGTGAGCGAGTGAGCGAGTGCGCGAATGTACGACTGAGCGAGTGAGCGACTCTGTGAATGTGTGAGTTTGCGATTGTGCGGGTGTGCGAGTGAGCTAGTGTGCGATTGTGCGAGTTGGCGAGTGTCTGAGTGTGTGAGTGTGCGAGTGAGCTAGTGTGCGAGTGTGCGAGTGAGCGAGTGTGGGAATGTGCGAGTGAGCGAGTGAGCGAGTCTGCGAGTGAGCTAGTGAGCGAGTCTGCGAGTATGCGAGTGAGCGAGTGTGCGAGTGAGCGAGTTTGCGAGTGAGCGAGTGAATGAGTTTGCGAGTGTGACGGTAAATGAGTGTGAGAGTGTGCGAGTGCGCGAGTTTGCGGGTGTGCGAGTGTGCTAGTGAGCGAGTTTGCGAGTGTGCGAGTGAACTAGTTTCGGAGTGTGCAAGTGGGCGAGTGAGCTAATGTGCGAGTGTGCGAGTGAGCGAGTGTGCGAGTGAGCGTGTGTGCGAGTGTGCTAGTGAGCGAGTTTGCGAGTGGGCGAGTGTGCGAGTAATCTAGTGTGGGAGTGTGCGAGTGGGCGAGTAAACTAGTGTGGGAGTGTGCGAGTGTGCGAGTATGCGAGTGGGCGAGTGTGCGAGTGTACGAGTATGCGAGTGTGCAAGTGAGCGAGTGTGCGAGTGAGCGAGTCTGCTATTGGGCGAGTGTGCGAGTGAGCGAGTGTGCTAGTGTATGAGTGAGCGAGTGTGCGAATGTGCGAGTGTGCGATTATGCGATTGTGCGAGTGAGCGAGTGAGATAGTGTGCGAGTGAGCGAGTGAGCTAGTGCGCGAGTGTGCGAGTGAGCGAGTTTGCGAGAGTGCGAGTGAGCGAGTTTGCGATTGTGCGGGTGTGCGAGTGAGCTAGCGTGCGAGTGGAGAGTGTGCTAGTGTGCGAGTGTGTCAGTGAGCGAGTATGCGAGTGGGCTAGTGAGCGAGTGAGCGAGTGCGCGAATGTACGAGTGAGCGAGTGTGCGAGTGAGCGAGTGTGCGAGTGAGCGAGTGAGAGATTTTGCGAGTGTGATGGTAAGTGGGTGTGAGAGTGTGCGCGTGAGCGAGTGAGCAAGTGTGCGAGTATGCGAGTGGGCGAGTGTGTGAGTGGGCGAGTGTGCGAGTGAGCTAGTGTGCGAGTGCGTGAGTGAGCGAGTCTGCTAGAGGGCGAGTGTTCGAGTGAGCGAGTGTGCGAGTGTGCGAGTGTGCGAGTGACCTAGTGTGCGAGTGTGCGAGTGTGCTTGTGTGCGAGTGTGTGAGTGAGCGAGTCTGCTAGAGGGCGACTGTTCGAGTGAGCGAGTGTGCGAGTGTGCGAGTGTGCTAGTGAGCTAGTATGCGAGTGTGCGAGAGTGCGAGTGAGCGAGTGTGCGAGTGAGCTAGTGTGCGAGTGTGCGAGTGGGCGAGTGTGTGAGTGGGCGAGTGTGCGAGTGAGCTAGTGTGCGAGTGTGCGAGTGGTTAGCACCAGTAACTGAAGGAAGGAACTGTCAAGATAGGCGGTGAATCTGATTGATGTGTGTGTCCATCACTACATAGTATAAAACAAAGTCGCTTCCCTGTCTGTCTGTCCCTATATATGCTTAGATCTTTAAAACTACGCAACGGATTTTAATGCGGTTTTTTTTAATAGATAGAGTGATTCAAGAGGAAGGTTTATATGTATAATACATGCATAATATAGTAGCGAAACACTGGTAATTTTAGAGGTTTCTAATGTAATGTCGTAAATAAACATATAATAAACATATAAAATATTGTATAATTGCATAACATACGTGTGAGCACTATGCAACTAAACTATAAAGCTACCATTTACTGGGTACGTCTTTCATTGACTTGAATGTGTCCTGGCGGCTGAGGGTATGTCATGCTCACTCAAATGTCTCGCTGGTGGTGGCGTGTGTGTTGGATCATTGAGTTCCCTTCAAAATGGTTGAGCTAAATGGTGCTGATCCATACGTCATGTTCGTGAACGGGCGCCGCCAGTAGGGACTGGTCATCTCTTAGCCGCCACGGCTTATTTTAATTTTAATCTAAGTATTTTCATTTCTGAATTGTTATTTTTTTGTTTTTGTTTTTATCTTTTTTAGTACGGACGCTTTTAACGTGCACGTCTTTCTACATCTTTCTCACATGTATAATTTCAACTTGAATGATGTAACCAAAATTTTGTAACAATTTTTATGATTCAAAAGAGTGTCCGTGGTGTTTCTTGCCCGTTCTTCTCCACAGGTACCTACGCTTTGGAATGGGCAACTAGCTTCATCTTTCTGACTGACCGACCCCTTGACAATTCAAAAGTGCCTGTAATTGGTTTACTTGAAATAAATGCTTTGAGTTTGAGTTTGAGTTTGAACACATTTTTTTGCGCTTACATTGTAAACGCTGGCTGAACCCGTCGAGATAGATCAAAATAATGTACTGCAGTATTGTACACCTTAAAAAGGTCTACAAAAAAGTCCGCGATGGTATATGTCTATCTCTTAGGGATAACCCACAATAACCATTTTTTATCCTATACTTTTTACGAGAAATAATGGCTCTAAAATTATCAGTGTTTCTCCATTGCATCCGTGCGAAGCCGGGGCGGGTCAATAGTTGTTCATAAATTAAAGTGGGGCAAAATCGAGCCCAAACGAGTCAGTTACTTACAAATAAACAAATATACAGATGAAACTAATAAAAGCGTGTTAAAAGTAGGAGAAAATTGTGTTTCTAGTTACTTTTGAGCTAGTATCAGGGAAAGACTATTTCTGAAGATAGAGTCAAAATATTTTTAACACAGAATAGCTTTAGCAATATATGGAGTATGAATGATGATGTCTTTTAAATATCAAAAGTCATTTATTCGAACTATGCTGAGAATCAGCACTTTTTCAACGTCAAAATTACATAAGACAGTCCCCCAAAATGCCCGCACTTCACCCTTTAAAACTAGTTAACAGATTGAATGTTGCAATTATTAAGACCATCTTTGAATTAAAAACATAAACATCTGCGTAGTATCAACAACAAAATGGTGGCACATTAGGTACTTGAAACCTTATGGCACCGCTCCAAATCAAAACCAAGGTCAACACGGTATAAGTACTTATGGACACATGACAATACTTAACGATTTCCAGCCACGGTGAAGGGAGCTACTTTATGATGAGTATGAGAAGCTAGCAACAGGCATGAGTGGACTTGGATAAATGCGTTACTAGACCAAAAAAGGGATCTAAAATGGTGGCACACCAGGTTCGTGCTAAAGGGCCGTGCTTTTACATCTCTATTATTCAAAATCGAAATCAAAAGTAATTTAATCAAATTAGGCTATAAATCAGCACTTTTCAAATGTCAAAATCACATAAGACAGTCCCACAAAACGCCCGCCCTTCACCACTTCCCAGTGCTTTTTGCGTTTCTTGCTATTGGCAAGGGCTACTAGAGAGAAGCTAATTTTAGGAACATATTTATTCTAAGGGAGCACGCACGGCTTAATTGTTATCATTGTTGAATTGTTTGTTACAAAAGTAGATATTTTTGCCCTCTGTTTTAATTGTTGTTGTTTTGTTGTCATCTGCCAGTGTCGCGGGCGCATCACGGATTAATGTGTATTCATGTATTGTCAACGTCAATTAGTGCTGTCTTTGGTCCTTGGCCCTGACATCAAGCAATTGACAAGATTGTCAACATTTTATATGTTTGAGTACGAGGCTTTTGACTCCGTACAGTTTCTCTTTCTTTCTTTCTTTGTATTTTTTTGGTAAAAATATAAGCCAGTTGGTAAGGAAGGTGAGAGCTAAATGGCCAGGGTACGCTGAACGTACATTTAAATAATGGTAAAGGCTATTTAAATGCTCTTTAAGTTAATGCCCTCTCTTGTCATACAAAGACAGCTTTAAACCTAGCTCAAATAACACGACCTAGGCTATCAAAATAATGTCACCCTAAAAATATCTAGATAAGGGCTATCCATCCAGTAAACGCATCAGTCCCTCGCGGCTAAATAAATGACATGACCAATTAAATGGATGTAAACCCATTTGTTTTGAACATTTTAAGGCCATAATGAGGTTTGAGGGTTTTAGGGTTCTGCGTGGTAAGAAGTACAAGAAAAAACTAATAAGGTTTTGCGATAGGGGTGACAATTTCGATTCCATACGGAACACATATTAATAAGCATTTTTATAAGGCGTAACTTGTTCTAGGATGCATAGTTATTATTAAATAATACAGTTTTCTCACGTTTGCTGTGAATCGTAATAAAATTAACTTTTTCATTGTATTTTTTTATAAAAAGATGGAAATGTTTATTTTATGTATAAACTAACTATTTACACTAGGTCCTAAACTGATAATAAAATGAATATGACTAACTAATTATACAAATAAATACAAAAACAAAAGGACACTTGACGTCGAAGTACTCGTCCGCCTCGCTGTCATCCGGATACGTGCCCAGAAGGCTTTTTGACTTTTTCTTAAAATTAAGCAGATAATTCAATATTTCACAGATACATTTTTTTTTATTATGTCTACAGAACTCTTAGTATATGGACATAACACACCCTCTACTATTTTTCTACACAGAGTTTGGGTCAAAACGTTAGGTTTTTGCAGATCAATTATGTTAATGTAGTGGAACGCTTGAGGGATGCGCTTAAAACCTTCTAAAGAGCTATGCGTACTATTTGTACAAAGTGATGCGGGTAATTTTCTTTTTCTTTAAACATTTCTTTTACAACGGTTTTAAAAGACAACCATCAGCTATTATGAAACACAACAGGTTTTGCTAAAAAACTAGATAAGAAACTTTTTTTTATTCTGTCTTCAGCGCGAAATATTTTGAAACTCAAACTCAAAGCATATAATATTAACTAGCAGCGTCCCGCGGTTTCGACCGCATACGTTTCGATCCCGTGGAAATATCGGGATAAAAAGTATCCTATGTGTTAAATCTTGCTTATAAAGTATATATTTGCCCTATTTCATCCCATTCCGTTCAGTAGTTTTTGCTGAATATCAGTATTTTACGTGGAGCGACTGCCTAACTGACCTCCACAACCCAGTCACTAGGTAATACGATACCCCTTGGTAAGACTGGGTGTCAGATTTTTCGGGCTTCTGATTCCCTGTAACTACTGTCAGGTCATGTCTATACAACAGTAGAAAAAGAGTCTCATAGCTTCAAAACCGAAGCAGTCAGTTCAAAAGAAAGCCTTTCTCCGTCAAATTAGTTTCTATTGAACGAGGCGCTTTCAGATGAGTAACAGGTAGCTAATCAATTGGTTAAGGGTGCTACTGGGGCCCATTTCCTTCGATTCACAGCTTTCGTGAGATAACAATCGGATGAGGTTTTTATAGCTAAAACGTTTCACCTACTGTGTTTAAAGGGATATTGGTTTTTATGACTTTGGTTGTTATTCAGCATATAAGTACATACTTATTTTATGGATTCTATACCATTCATCATTATGGCTATATAATTAGATTTTTAACTCCACTTTTTTAATTTCAGATGGAAAAGCCTAATAACTCTTTGCCCGAACCGGGAATCCAACTAAGGACTTTATGCTTAGCAGTAACACTTGTGACTATAGACCATCGCGGCAGTCAATTTATTTATTTAATTAAATCGAAAACATAAAAAAATATATATAAAAATGAAAATAATAATGATATGAAAACATGAAAATGATCTCTTTTATAATCACCACACTCGGGAAAAATGTGCTCTTATACAGGTATAAGTACGCTCCCTTTTACATAGGGCTAAGACCATGATTAGGAAAACGCTTTACCTAATCCTATTATTCAAAAAAAAAAAAAACACTAGGTTTACGATACCACGAGGGCCACGACCCCATTCCACCTGAGTAAGAAACATACAACATCTGATATTAAATACTACGTATACACAAAACTCACGCATTCTTCCCATTGGTTAGGCAAAAAGTACTGAGTGACACCTCCCTGTCACCTGCTACGATCCTAACATATTCGTTTGCTTCATTTACGTTCATACATGCCGCACACGCCGGTTGCGAGTACAACGCACTTAACATTTTGAAGAACATCACCAATAAGGTCTCTTTATGTCCTCCTAGGGCCCACTCCCATCTGCCTTACGAATACCTACGTCTCTTTGTTAAAACGTTCCTTCGAATCACCACTCTACAAACAAAAGTATAGTAACACCAAAAAGCATTAACAACGAAACATGAATCGACATAAATACCGAAATCCGCAATTCACTATCCATTGAAGCATCAATCCTTTGAAACAATATCTGCCGCTTAATGGAAACAGCAATGCACTTTATTTTACTACCGAATGACCTGGACAATACTTTTGTGTAAGAATAAAAATTTATGAACCAAAACGCATCGGCCAGTAAAGACCGACTGTTTATTGGAACACAGTCGTTGAACGAATTAAAACAGGCATAGTTTTTTAAGGCAGTTTATAGCGAAGAGCCTGTATTTGTGGTTTTATTGGTAGGAGAGCTTATTTGCATGGTTGGTGCAATGTGTCGCCGGGGATATTAAACTTATGCAGTCACAGAGGGATTGCTAATGAATTAATAATAATAATAATGTGTATTCACAAAAAAATGTATATTTTTTATCAGAGTGCTTAATCTAAACTTGCAGAACACAATAGAATTAGCATTTGAGGCCGAACTAGCTAGTATTTCAGTCTTCAACGCCGATCCCCCGAGGTACAAATTAAGTATCTTTATTATGAAAGTGCAATGATCCCAAATATGAACGTACGTATCTTATAGAAGCATTTTTTTTACAATATTTAAAAATATATTATCTAGGTGTGTATCCAGTCCTCTCTTTGTATGTGATGGAGGTGCGTGTAAATGAATGTAAGATTGCGGAGCATGAGTTTTTGTTATTTTTGTGATAGGTTACTTAGTTTAATTTTAATAATTCAACTATTGCCATTTAATTTATTTTTATCTAGGTATCTCAAGCAATTCTTTTGTCTTCTCATGTGTGAGTTTCTGTAGGTACTTACTTACTGTAGTTTTGCAAGATTTTTTCGTCATCGGGTATGTGTTAAGATTTTTGTAGATGTTGTTGTAGTTGTAAGGGCCAATAAATGGAGCTTTAGTGCTAGATTTTGTTTTAAAAGCGATGGGCTGTGGAATTAAAATGTGGCAGTGAATGCCTCGTTGATCTAGTGGTCGCAACGGCTACTGCTGAGCATAAGTTCTTGGGTTCGATTCCCGGGTCGGGCAACGTGTTATTGGGTTCTTCCATCTGAAATTTCTCAGTAATAGCGCGTAGTCTGGATTTGTGTCCGGTCGATGGAAATAGGCTGGCTCCCTATTACATGGGACTTAAGCATGACTGGGAAATGTGTGTGGGAAATCCCTTTGGTATGCAAGGTGTAAAACTATGTTAAGAATAGCAATAAAAAAAAACCATTACTCTGCACAACTATTAGAATACTTTTAAACGATTCTTTTCTTCCTATAGTTGTATGCTAAGAAAAATGTATGCTCGATGAAGTTTTCATAACTACTTTTAAAGATAAAATACCATAAATTAATTCAAAAGTTAAGATAATAAGGAAAGTCTTATAATCTTTAAGAACACTGACACAAAATATTATTCTTCTTAACGCAAATAGAAATCTCAAGAGCTTTCGAAGCAGAGTTCAACCGATGAGAAATAATACAACATTCAAGTACGTATTACGGTACTTAAGTATCATTTCAGTACAATACTCCAATAATATGATTATGTTCTACCAAATCGTTTCATAACATTATTTAATATCTGATGAAAAAATGTATTCTCTGCCTATATTGAGAGAGCAGCGATTGAAATTGAAATACGCAAGGTTACTGTAACTCCAAGCGACAATTTTCGAAGCGAACGGGTCACAGATGTCGACGATATATAATAATACAATACTGTAGGGCGGAATAATAGACAGAAATCATTTTGTGGTGCAAATGTTAAGTGAAGCAGAGTGTTATTTTAATTATAATGGAAATAATAGATCGGGTTTCAGCTTCTTTGATGTTAATAAAGATACTTCAATTGCTTTATAAACGCTCCAGAAAGCTCTACAAAGGAAACTTTCTAAGAACAGATATCTAGAGGAATTATAACCAAATCCTAATCAATGGTTTCTATCCAAATAAGGCAGCTAAAACTTAAGGCTCACTGCAAAACAATATATATACATTGCAAAATAAATATCTTATCCATTTTTGTATCCAATCTCTTTAGTGATATTTTCAGGATTGAATGTCTGGCAAAAATCAATATCTATATTTAGACCTCGCTCATGACTTACACCAGATACTGATGAAACCTTTTGAGGCGAAAGAGGTGGAAAACAGTCGGAGGGACAGGCGAGATCGATTTTGTTCTATTCTATTCGGTCTGCAGCAACGGTTGAAACAGCGCGCGACACACCGACTTCATTCAAGAAATGTTCATCTTCCTTATCACGACGGTGTTATTTATTGTTAACGGGTTACTTGTTGGTAAAATTATTTCTTGTACAACATTATTTTTTTTTGTTTATGTCAGTTTTGATCCCCATTGTGGCCACCATTGTGATAAAACAACAAAATCGTGCGATTTTAGGTTTGCCACGGATTCTCCAAGCCCTTTGTTATTTCATTTGTACAAAATATTTAATTCAGTTATTGCCGTAAGTGGTCGGAAAAGCAAACATGAGTTTTAATTTATTAACTCGTTTCTCGTTGATGTTCCTAGAATGTTAATATCGCTACGGGATTGAAATCATTCCTTTTTGGGTATAAGGTAAAAATGCTTTGAATCTTAGCCTTAAACATTCAATGTTAGTCGATAAAAAATCTCTTACAGAAATTCGAAAGGGTAAGGAAAAAGCTTTGATGATAAGAGGATCCAAAGTGAACAAACTTCAAGCCTATTTATATTGATACCCTCTAATATATACTACAAACGGTTAGATATAGCCTACATCTTACAAGCAAGCAAAACATTTGTTCCACTCTTTTTTTCGCTTTGAAAGTCAAAACAAAAGATGCGTTTTCAATTCCGACGACTAAAAGTACAATAGCTGGATTCATTGAAGTTTGAGACAGTATGAAAACTCCAATAACAACACCGAACTTCAAAACAAATGATATATTATATGTAGCAATAAATAAAATAAGACCTTCTAAACCATTTTATTTCAAATGTATGGCCGTAACTTAAATAATAAGTGATGATAAATAAAGAGATATGATATAAATAATGGTGAATATGTCTGTGAATATCGTTCGATCTAAAGAAAAACAACTTTATTGTTGGAAGGCATTCGATGATATTATGACGAATAGCGTCATATTGGGAGCTTTTGTGCCTATTGGTTTTTGCAACGAATATATTGGAGCGATTTGTTTCGAAAATTATGTGCGTTTTTAGACTCAAAATAAACGTATATTATTAATTTTTTCCTTACCCTATATTGTCCTACTGCTGGGCAAAAGTTTCCCCCATATTTTTCCACTTTTCTTTGTGTTGTGCGTTCTCTATTCAATCGGTTAGAATCGTGTCTAAATCGTCACGCCAGCGTTTTTTCGGCCTGCCTCGGTGTCGACGCCCGTCTTCAGGCACCCACTGTGTGACGACTTGGGCCCATCTGTCAAGATGAATCCTATAAGTGTAACCCATCCAGTCTCACTTAAGCTTCGCAGACTTATCACCAACATCGGCAATACCTGTCTTGGTATTACGGTGTTGCAAATTTGATTAGTGAGTTTAATTTTTAAGAAGCTACGCTCTATCGTTCTTTGGCAAACCTTGGATTTGGACTTGTTGTTAACAATCTTATTTGACTATCAAATTAAATAATACGTCCTTTATTCTTTCATTGTCGTTATCATCAAATGCTCTATTACAACACTTTTATCACCGCCCTTTCACTTTAAAAATTTCTGTCTACTACAAGGTGTTTGACCGGCAAAGTTAATAGCGGAACGGCACCCGATATTTATTGCATTAATTATTGAGTCCGCTTAATAACCCTCCCCTTCCTTCCTTCCTTTATTTCATCCTCTCCTACATTTTTGTTGCGAAATTTCCGAAGCTCTTGAGTCTTCTCTTTGTTTTAACATTGTTAAAGTGTCCATACTTTAACAATGTTTCGTTTAGTGATGTAGTTTTGTTAGGTATGTTTAGGGAACGTGTTCTGGTTCTTGGTGCGAAAGTTTTCTGGGTACAAAAATCCTTTCTTACCTATACTATGTTTAATTTTGTTTTCTGTTCTGATGGCTCATATCTCGTAATTTTGATTTCATTTGAATTGTACAGAAAATTGCAGATTGTTTATAATTTGGATTAATTTAGAATTTAATATTTACACCCTACAGTATCTTTTGCTATAAAAAAGTATAGCCAATTTTGATCGAGGGTCACGTGACTAGAAAAATCCTCACATAACCCCCAATATAGTTACGGCTTTGTTGCTCCAAATACCCATTGTATTAACATTTCCATACAAATCACCACCTACCCTGCAAGCGAGCAAAACGAAACCCCACGAAAAACTATTCCCCAATCCTTAATTGTGCATTAATAGTAACGACCGGAAAAAAGAAGTCGTTGAACAATCTGTCCATTAATGATTTGCGGCGGGAACCGGAAGCCGCCATTATCGCGGACACGCAAGCTTCCTGTCGCCGCCGGAAACGGCCGCGGTAACAGTTTCCGCTTGCGTTTTTCACCGGAAACGATGCAAATAGTTCCGCGTGTTATAAGTGTTTCATAGTATTTATTTGGCTTTTGGCTTATTAAAATAGGACTTTCTTTGTTGACACATTGACCATTGTTACAATACTTTGAAAGGGGGAAAATATAATGTTTCAGACCATACTATGAGACGAATAATAAATTGCTTTTAGTAATAATAAGCAGCCTACTATTATCCCAATGCAGGGTACAGGCCTCTTCGCGAGAAGGCACGAGCTTAGATCACCGTTCTTGTTCAAAACGTGTTGGCAATTTCAGGCATTTTAAAGCTTAATATTTCACAAACGGATACCTGAATCGAAAAAATTGTTTGCACAAACCCGCAATATTTTTGAAAGACCTATCTAATGATACCCCGCACCATGGGGTAGACGAGAAAAAAACATCCCCACTTTACGTGTAGAAGAGGTACCGTAAGAACATTTTTTTTTTATGATTTTATTTTACCACTTTGTCGGCGTGATTGATATGTAGGTATGTATTATATCATCATCTGCCTAGCCTTTTCCCAACTATGTTGGGGTCGGCTTCCAGTCTATCCGGATACCAGTATTTACATGGAGCGACTGCCTATCTGACCTTCACAACCCAGTTACTGGGATTACCCAGTGACAACCGGTCTTACCTAGGGGTATCGTATTAACGATACCCCTAGGTAAGACCGGTTGTCAGACTTTCGGGCTTCTGACTAGACAAGACAAAACTATAATGGTTTCTTGTTGACTGTGGAACCTTAAATATCAACTGTTTCATAGAAAAGTGCAATATCAATGCGATGAAAATGTATGGAACAGCTAACTTTGTTTTTAATGACCAACGAAAAATTTCTGTGTTCAGAATCATGTACTGAACCCATGGTAACGGGTTGCGTGTCTATGCCCCTGCCAGCCTGTATATAGATGCTATTGTTTTTTAATCCCCAACGTATAAAGGAGGTTGTTTTAAGTTTGATGGCTCTCGTCGTTAGGCTTTGGTCATTCTGGGTACGTTTCTCAATGCGGTACTTTACTAGAAAGTTTGGTATACTCGGGGTTGTTCATAGATGTGTCATGAAAATTTGTTCAACAATTGTGAAGATAATCAAGTCTTTTCTGATTGGTGTAAGGAATTTACGAACACAATGGTAATTGATTAAGTAAATGATCCTGGAAAACTATTTTATCAGTGAACTCAATTATTTAGATGTGCGAAATGAGAGTCTACAAGTGTAGTGTGGGATGCCTCCCATCTAGATGGACAGACGACCTCAAAAAGGTGGCTGGGACAGGCTGGATGTGGAAGGTGAAGGACAGGGTGTTGTGGCGCAGCATGGGAGAGGCCTATGTCCAGCAGTGCACTGTGATAGGCTGACTTGATTGATCTACTATTTCTTTACGTCTTTATATCCCATCTCCGCAATACCCACAATAACTTCAAAATAAAAAGCAATTTTCAATATAAAAACGAACTCGTTTCAGAGAAACATCATTTTCAACCAACATATTGTTGAAATTGTGCAATTTTATTATATTTCCAACACGTCTAACTTTGTCACTCACTGTCTCTTTGTTCAGTTGTTTTCGTACCAAAGTTAGAGCAAGTTAAATACAAAATAAAAGTTCGTGTTTATGTTTTGATGTCCGTGGTCTAATATAAAGGGGTTTGAACTCCAGTTATACTGCTTCATATTACCTCGAGATAAAAAGCGGTGCATTTAAAAAGAGACTATGTGTGCAGCCTGGACATCACCGTACTAACTGCTCATACTCACGAGCGGAACACATCAACGATAGAGGCAACTGCAGTCGTCGTCACACGTCGAAGAAAACGTGCCGCTCGTGTATTCGAGAAAGATACTCAAATACTCGAACGGCACGTTGTCTACCGCAGCCGGCGGTGTCGGTGGCGGACGGCTGCAGTTGCTATCGCCGTTGACGCGTGCCACTTGTGTATACGAGTATGAGCACTAACTGGCTAATATTTTTACCATGGGATCTCTTTTGGTCTTTCTCACAATAATTTTGTCTGCTACAAGGATCAATTGGAGCTCGAGTGACGTTGACAAGGGGTACTGTTGGTAAATATTTGTGCATCTTGGACAAACCATGTAAATATTATGTAGGTTGATGTCTGAAATGGTATTTTGAGGAAAGAACCACACAGATTGAGTAGACCTGTCCAGTCAGTGTACGCATTTGTCAGAATTCGTGCAGCTTAACTCAAAACTTAAGGACCTCAACGTTTCGACGAACAATACCAAGAAAGGACATTTGGGTAGGCCGCAAAAATTACTCAAACTGCTAGACCATGACCAAAGCTAACAGAACAGAGAGAGAAAAAAAATGGTACTGACGACGCTACTTCCATCCTGTAATAATAATATGCCAAGGTTCTAAGTATGGTCAATGTTTTCATAGGACGAATACACTCAGGCCTCAGTATCGCTACTGGTGGACCCTCTTTTGTTTTTACTAGCCTTCACTGTTCCACTCCTGGCCAAAGGCTTCCCTCCACTCCTTCCATCTTTCGCGAGCCCGCGCGTCCTCTTTCCAATTTCGACGGAACCTATCCTGCTCATCAAGCCATCTTCTACGGAACCATCTGTAATCAGCATTAATCACATCCCTTTTTACGCTTTCAGACAACCGCCATTCCTTAAAAACATGACCAAAAGTAAAAAAAAAAATCTTTCAAAATCAAAAATCTTAACTACTGTTTGCGTATCTAAGGTATACTGTATAACCACAAAGACACCGATTTCCATTGTCTTAGCGAAAAATGTCAGCGGCAGAGGTTAAACCATTGTTTTCAAGTACTCGCTTACTTCGCTACAGTGACTGTTAGACTGCAGATTAACTTGACTATTGTTAGTTCGGTGGTGTTATAGGGCCTTTGGGAAATAGTTACTGGCTTTGGCCGTTAGATAGGTAGCAGTACAAGTCTCATGGTGCCAGTAGTACTTTTATGTAAGGCAAAACATAGACGGTAACAATTACTAAAAAATCTAGCATTAAGTTTTTTTTTTTTTAAGCAGAGTTTGAATTCAGATTGATTATATGACTAGGCCAATTCATTAGATGCCAGAAACGTTAAATCTGGAGGACACCGACATGTCCTAGAACCAAAAATTCGAAGACATGACGTGACACCTACCAACCCGCACTGTGCCCGCGTGGTAGATTTCAGCCCACTTCCAAACTACCTAACTAGCTAACTTCTTCATTCCTTCTTGAAGAGAGGAGGCCTGTGTCCCAGCATTGGGAACATTATAGACTGATTACATAATCAGTCTATAATGTTCCCAATGCTGGGATATACATAGACACATGTTACATTTTTAGGTATTTCAAAAACCTGAAAGGTACGTTTTTGCGACACACTTAGTGTTTCCAAATAGAAAAACTCTAGATCCTATTAAAGGTCCGATTAACTTCTACTAGCTACCAGCTGACTTTTTCCTATGCAGGTGAGTATCTAATTGTTTTTGATACATAATCTGTCAATAATGTTCCCACTGCTGGGACCTATTTGATACAAATTTCCACTGAAAAATCAACTTAGAACACATGTCACTAAAGTAGATAACCGATTAAGTAACGATGGAATGCAATAACTATAGGAGATTGTAAACACTGCTTTAGATATCTAACTACTTAATTAAAACTTATACGAAGACGGTGAAACAGACCATAAGATTTACATATGCTAACATTGGAAAACTAAAAAATGACCTACAAAACATATTTCAAACCGCTCCATTTTTACAAGTTTTCCAGCCAATAGCAAAAGATTTCATAAGAGGAAGTGCTGACCTATTTGGAGATACGAAAAATACATAACTATCAGACAAGATTGCATAACACCGACTTTTGTTATGTCCCGCGACATTCAGCTGGGACGACCGGGAAAGTTTTAATATGACTATGTATGCTTGTTTTAATTGTGTCGATAGGAGCGTTTGTTGGGTGACACATAACTTGTTTGGTTTTAATAACTTCTGAGATAGTGTAAAGATATTGATATCAAAAATTGTGTTGTTTTGATAGTGTTTTTTTTTTCTACAATTTCTTGTTAGAACGAACTTATAAACCCAACAGTTTAAAAGTGTCATGTTAGTTCAGTAATATGCCACTAGTGGCGCTCTAGTAGATGTCAACACACACTTGTATTGTAATAGTTTCACTGACGCTTTATGCTAACAAAGGAACAAGATATATCTGCAATGTACACTTCAATCCTAGTTTTTTTCTGTCAAAATCCATTATCATATTTTTTTAATTTCTCATTATTTTCTCCTACTAAAATTGATTCATATCGTTCTTCGTAGAATACGTACAAAAGAGAAAAGTACAATATTCTAATAAAATGAGGCACTTCTTCTTAGACTGAAGGTCAACCCCAACATAGTTAAGATATGGCTGACCAGATACAGAGACCAGAGATAAAAGCTAAATAGTACCTATAGAAATTATTTGTGTAAAATAATCCTAGTTAAACTAGAAGCTATTATGAGAAAGAGAACAGCGACAATATCGGGTAGGTTGCGCGGAAGCTCCAACAGCATCCTAAAAACATTAGTAGACAAAGTGGACAGTCCTTTTATAAGGCACTGGGTACGGAGGCACGTGTCATTGTGTGTTGGGCCACGTCAAGTTTAGTTGTTTTAGTTTCTTAAAGTTTTCTAATAATAGTTACAAATACTATATGGATTATGTGTACTTGTATGTGTAGTCCGAAATTAAGTTTATATTATTATAATTGTAGGTATTTGTATGAATCTCAATAATCTTTCACTTAATTTATCCCAATATATACCTATGTGATTAACTTAACAGAAATTAGCCACTTATTTTCTGTCATACAAAAAATCCTGACTCGGTGACAGATTTCTAGATTAGACCGTCAGTCAGGTTGATAGTAAGACTGAATCCCCAAGATGTTCCTGTCATGCCTACCCAAATATTTTTTTATTGTTTGACGAGTCTTTCTGCAAGGAGTTCTGAGTTGAGCTGCACGATTACTGACAAATGCGTGCACTGACTGGACCACTCAATCCAAATTCTACATGGTCTTTACATGATCTGATGAAGATTATACAGATATAGGTAATCTTGGTCAGATCTTGGACTTTAAAAGAGACTGTGACCTCTGAATTTGTTTTGGCCTTTCTTCTCAGAGTAGTCAGACCATCCAGTTCTAAAAATACTTAAGATAAACGTGTAAAAGGGTTTGAACAAACCTACATAAAGAAATAAAATAATGTATCTATATAAAAATCCATATTCGTAGAGGCTGCATAAACTAATTTACCACCATCGTATTTAAAATTATCACTTCCCCAGGCCCTCATCAACTCTAATGACAGTTCAAAATTGCATGCATAATTGAAAACATTACTCCGGGGTTCGAACTAACGACCTTTGCGGAGCTATGGCCGCGCGATAATAAAATGAAAGTGGGTGAAGGACCAAAGGTTGGCGACCAATAATCTGCATTTGGTAACAGACTCTGATGGAGAGAAGTTTAATGTGTTAGATAGGACATTTTGTTTGGGAGCAACTTTACAAGTTCTTCGCGAGATTTTTGAGTAAGATTGGTCAACTTATAAACGTTTATAGATTGGCTGGAATGGCACAGTAGAAAACTATGGAGAGGCCGAGAAAAGGCCTCCCCCAAATTCTTCCAGGCATCCTTGTCCATAAATCAATAAATAAATATAAGTTTAAATCAAACATTCTTCTTATCTCATTGTTACAGTCCAGCCACCATAGAACCAATTGATTGAGCTTTGCAGAAGGAATATACTTACCGGTGTAATATGCAATTACAAAATCTATACATGTTGTAATCAAGGATTACTTATTAATAATTTATTTTAATCTAATAACAATGTTTACATTAAATGGTATCATCGGTACACTTGACTTAAGAGCGTTTACGCCGTACGGCATTTCATACAAATCTTCAAGTCCTTGTTTTTCGAAATGAATGAACCAATTTTAATGAAACTTCGTACACATAAGCAGGATACAAAGTTCTAAAAAGTTAGTAAAGAACATTTTCGAAAAATGGCTTTACAGCAGTAAAATAACAATATATATATTATATATATATAGGTATACACTGATCCAAATAAACTTTTTCTTTCTTTCTAATTCCCTAAAAACTTACTAAATACCATAGCAAACTGTCGCGTCTACATCTTCCAATACTTAGTCTATATCGACTCTACCCATTTGGGGGTAAATATTGCAAATCGATAGCCCTTATCAGGGGTACTGGGTTACGTTATTAAATTACCCGACTTGCCCAAATAGAGGTACGGGCAGCTCTTTTCACCACAGCTTCCTTTTTGAGTTGTTTACTTTTTATTATAAAGCCCTGGTTTTGTGAGGTTTTTTTATGTCGCTGTTGGCAAATTGATTTGTCGTGGGGATAGGTAAAGGATTAAAAAACGATTCTTCTTCTTGGCGTGTCGATGGCAATCTAAATGGACTCGGCTCAAAATTCGGCTACGTATTTAGCGCCATCACTAGAGTCTATCAGTTCACGTAACGCAACAGGACACACAGGAAATGATACATCGTTTGTGCAACAACACCAAACTTACACTCCAAGGCGGCGTCATCTATGTATCTCCACCTGAATAGGTTTTCCTTCATCATTCCCGAAGTACCCGATTTACTATAGAGTCAAAGTCAAACCATTTATTTTAATTAGGCACATAAAAGACACTTTTGAACATCACAATTCAGAAGAAAATAGAATTGATTCCACTATCACGAATTGATTGAACTACCTTTTGGAAGAGGCACAAAAGGTAGTTTCGTATGGAGAAGAATGGGTAAGAAACTCTACTAGGTATAGAAAATTTAATTATGGTATGTTCTATACCAAAACTGCTATACTTAATCAAATCAGCACCCTAATTGCGTAGCAGACTATTACTCTCAATTTGAATAATTTTGAAGCATATTGCTAATCCATTGCTCCAAATGTTGGAAAAATGTGTCTGCTTAACAACGTAAATAACGCAATGAATGTTGTTGAACTGTCAAAATGAAACCCATTGCTACTGATAGTGTGTCACGCAATTACCCTGAGAGTGTTAAAATACGATTAAACATAAACAGAAATCCAATTTTTTAATAGGTCGGTCACAGTACAATCGATACAGTATCGTTGTCCGAACGATCAACATCATATCGCAAATCGAGGCCAAATATCTCGTTATAGTATCGGTATCAAATTTTCGAGAACAAGTAATTATAGTGTTTGAACCTAGTATCATAAATTGCCCCTAACTGATAGATATTGGATACACTTTAATATAAACTCAGTTTTGTTTCAGTAGATTAATATGTTTGTTTTGATACACAGGGCGGCAAGGACATCAACGCGCAACCTGTTACGATTCTTAGACCCTAATTAAAATAATGTTTATTAAAATAAAAATTAGCTATTCCATACATTTTGACCGCGTAAGTACATATATTGCACTTTTCTATGAAGCAGCTGATTTCTGTAATAATGTAGATCAATTCAAAGCAATGCTGCTTGACGAGATAAATGTGACGATTAATTTTGAACGATAGCTTTCACAAGAATCTGTTGCCACTGGTGCATATCTACAGATCATAGTTCAGTATTCTGGCGATTGAGTAGTTACCAATTACTAGCCTATGTTGGAGCGATACCCAACTTTCTCCTAGGTATATGTGAATCAGTCCGTTTACACATTCTCTTCTAAAATACCATACATTACTGACTCAGCTAAAATTTCAATACATAAAAAGCCATATCGCCAAAAATCGATTTCTGTTTTACGGGAACAATTTAAAACTCGACTGAAGCATCGTCGCACGTAAGTGTATCGGCAGAGCGAGAGGGCAATAGGTTAGAGAGAGAGAACGATAATTTTTCTCACGTCATTTAATACAAACCGTTCAGCGCGAGCTTTCACGAAAATACATTAAATTGGGGCGTCAGTCACACCGTCGTGTAATTTATAATAGTTGGGATTTTTAACATGGAGTACCCTTTTTTTAACCGACAACAAAAAAGGAGGTCCTGTATTCGACCCGTATGTATGTTTGTATGTCCGCGAAACAATTGAACGAATTTTGATTTTTCTTTCATTAGCGTGATTTACATACTTTTACTTCCAAAAAAAACACAACAAAGTGAAAAATAACATTAATTTCAAAAATCGATGTCAAAAAGAATGGAAATGTTTTTTTTTTTGTAAAAACGTATTATGTCACAGAAGGTTTTTAATGATTGATGATGAAAGATAGTTTTATGCTTATCTTTTATATAAATAATTCTTCTGGACGTGACTTTGTTACTGAACTCCTCCTAAACAGCTGGACCTATTTTGATGGAATTTTTGTGCTTGTTTGAGAGGGTCCTGGATAGTATAGATTTGCCATTGGATCCGGTAGGTGGTGCTGTTCAGGCAGGACAACCTCTGTCAGGTCCACTAGTTGTTAAATTAAATCCTTTTAGGGCTTGTAGGTAAAATATGGAACAAGGGCAAAGAATTATGATAAATAACATAAGCTTTCCTTTGAAAATTTCCACCAATTCACCGAGCAAAGTGTCTTTACGGAACGGTGTGACAACTTTCTACATTAAAATGTAAAGTCTCGAGGAAGCGTCGAAGAGATTTAATTTCCTAAAGACCGATTCCATCGTCTGGTACATATCAACGAACGGTTACATTGTTCGATTAGCGTGCCAAGAAATGTAATTATGTTTGTATTCCTAAAGGAAAAAGATTTGTAGAGAACACTTTTAAATAATGCTTAGCTTACCTTTATTTCTTACTAGCTGACCCGAAAGACGTTGTCCTGGTAAAATTTCAATATGGTCTTAAGTTCATATGAAAATTCCAAAGAAAAAAGCGCTTTAAGTTTTTCCAGATTTTTTTTTAATTTTTCAGGCAGCTTTTCCAATTTTTCTTCCCATTCCAAATAAATATATAAAATAACTATTATAGACATTTTAAAACAACAAATAGCTTAATTGGTCCAGCTATTCTCAAAAGATGTGCTTACAGACGAACAGCATTAAAATTAAATTTTTATTTATTTAGATTATTTTCACAGTTTAAAAAAAAAAATTAAGTCTATGCAATCGATAAGTCTTTTTACTCAATAAAGTTCATTATCTCTTCAATTGTGAACCGAATATTTTGATATTGACGGCGTATTGTTACGAGTAGCCCCCGGCTATGAAAGCCCATTCAATTTTGATTTGCTGTCAAACTGTATGTCAAATAATGTGATTCACTGTTGTTCGGTCAATCGTGGTCAGCCAATCACATTCAATCAAAAATTGAGATCCAAATCTGCTGTGAATTATGATTTTAGCTGCATACCGTTTTCACCATACACACCATGAATGATCAATGACAATTAAAAAACCAGAATAGAAATACTCTTTATTATGTACACGACCGCGCTGTGATTTGACGACTGCCGCGCGCGAACGCTTCTGTCTACATGTCGTGCACAAACATTTTTAACTTTATTTTTAACCGACTTCAAAAAAAGGAGGAGGTTATCAATTCGCCTGTATTTTTTTTTTTTTTTTTTATGTTTGTTACCTCATAATAGCCGACTGGGTGAACCGATTTTCATGATTCTTTTTTTATTTGAAAGCTGGTGCTTCCCGTGTGGTCCCATTGTCACCATTTCAATATCTGATGATGGGATCTTGTAGAAATCGGGGGAACTCTTCAATAAATAACAGCAGATTAACCGCGATTGTTGCTATAGCATATCTAAGCATTGTTTACACCATCACACAACATAATATCACGCCTGTACTCACTACAAAGGTTATAATTTTTTTTTATGATAATAATAATTACGCAATCGCACAACATAACATCACGTCTGTACCCTATAAACGCAGATGCAGCTTCCTGTCACTGATATTTACATAGCAAGTAGTGTTTATATGAATTTGATTGGGGTAGATATAACTAAAAAGTGAAAAATAAAAAATTTTATATATAAAAAAAACAACCGACTTCCAAAAAAACACTACAAAGTGAAAAATAATTTTTTATATATAAAATTTTTTGAGTAAACAGTCGTCAGTAAATGTGTTTGGACGTATTTCTCATTTTTGCGTATCAAAATGGACAACGAAACATCGATTCGTTTGATCGAAATGTATGGATCTTTTAATGTGGTATGGGATCCTCGACAAAAGAATACCATAACAGAAACAAACGTGAAGACTTATGGGATGAAATAGGCAACAATCCAACAACAGCCAATCTCTCTTTTTAACCGACTTCAAAAAAAGGAGGAGGTTATCAATTCGACTGTATTTTTTTTTTTTTTTTTTTTTTTTTTTTATGTTTGTTACCTCATAATAACCGACTGGGTGAACCGATTTTCATGATTCTTTTTTTATTTGAAAGCTGGTGCTTCCCGTGTGGTCCCATTGTCACCATTTCAATATCTGATGATGGGATCTTGTAGAAATCGGGGGAACTCTTCAATAAATGACAGCAGATTAACCGCGATTGTTGCTATAGCATATCTAAGCATTGTTTACACCATCACACAACATAATATCACGCCTGTACTCACTACAAAGGTTATAATTTTTTTTTATTATAATAATAATTAATACCAGTAAAACAACCGCGATTGCTGCTATCGCATGTGTATGCGAGCAAGATGCAGCTTCCTGTCACTGATATTTACATAGCAAGTAGTGTTTATATGAATTTGATTGGGGTAGATATAACTAAAAAGTGAAAAATAAAAAATTTTATATAAAAAAAACAACCGACTTCCAAAAAAACTACAAAGTGGAAAATAATTTTAATTTCGGAAGTCGGTGTCAAAAAACCAAAATGCGGAACCAACGACACCGACTTCCAAAATTAAAATTATTTTTCACTTTGTAGTTTTTTTGGAAGTCGGTTGTTTTTTTTATGTTGTGATTGTTTCACGCCAGTGCGTATCTTCTTTTTAGGTTTCCGTAACTCAAAAGGAAGAAAAGGAACCCTCATAGGATCACCTTGTTGTCCGTCTGTCTGTCAAGGCCCTTTATCTCGGGAATGCGTTGAGGTATCAAGTTGCAATTAAAAACATATACTCAAATCTACAGCCCCTTCAAGCTGCTAAAAATATGAAATTTGGCAAGTAATATTATCGTATTATACTACAAGTACAGGAGAAAATCTGAAAACTATACATTTGTAATTAAATCATAAAAAATATAGTCTTTATTTAAAGTAAGAATTTATTATTCCAGACTCGATTCCTGAACTGTTTTTAATATCTACCTACAAATTGGTACGGAACCCTCGGTGGGCGAGTCCAATTCGCACTTGCCCGGTTTTTTATATGCGGTTCCACCAGTCTATGTAAATGTTCAAATTCTTTCAAGGATAATCTTAAAAACGTGTGGTTAAAACGTGTGGTATTCAGTAATGAATTTCGTAATTTTTGTATCCAAAATTCTGGGACTGCAGATAAAGAGGTTTCATCCAGCATTTCCTTATTTTAATTTTTTTTTCTTAGTCCTTCTTCGTAATTTTCAAATGATAAGCAGAGCTATGACACACGCAACCGCTTTCATTTTAGTTCTGAAGCCAACTTAAGAGCGCTGCGTGTCTCGGATGTGCCACGCAGTACTGCCGAACAAACATGCGTCGGTCGGTTTAGTTCTAACTAGAGCGCGGCAGAAATGTGTCCTGCAAACGCCGCGTGTTGCTGCCGCGCTTTTGCCGCTCAATACATCTTAAAAATTACAGATATAACACATAACATATCATCACGCTTGGCACCCCGAAGGGGCGGGCAGAGGTGTACTATAACACCCGCATTTCGCCAATTATATTTAAGTCCCATGTATGTAATAAGGATTTCCATCAACCTGGCAGAATCTAGACTCCGGGCTGCTACTGACAAATTCCAGCTAGTAAAACCCAATAACACTTTGCCCGACCGGGGATTCGAACCTCAACGTCACGCTCAGGAGTAGCTTGTGCGAACACTACAGAGACGTAAATGTAGAAATTTTGCACAGGGTGATATTTTAAAGACAACCTTTGGATCGACAAAGAGAAGAAGAGGAGGGCCTAGACAATCAATCTACACGGCCTTCCCATGATCTGAACAAGATTATGTCTGGACCTTAAAAGAGACTGTGACCTCTGAGTTTGTTCCGGCTTTTCTTCTCAGAGTAGTTAGATAGGAAATGCCGGACTCATCTAGCTTATTTTAATTTAATTAATTGATTCCAACATTCTATTTATAGAATAAACAACTTATTTCATTACATAGTGTCGTTCTATCAGCAATAACGATGATGGAAAAGTCAAAAATTTATGAGACTGACGAAAAACTTATGTCAATCCTATTGAAAATGGTTGTAGAAATACGAAACGCTTTGAAAGCGGTTGCCACTAACCAAGGCTGTCAGAACAGAATTTAATTAAAATACAGTAAAAATAATCCTTACGCATTATAACGACACAAAGCGCCTCATTAGTAAAACGTCTTCGTTAAGCCGTTTTACGCTCCCAAAGGACCAAAAATATATTGGTCCTAACGTACCGTAGCCTACAAAACCAGAAGGTGCTAACAACGATATCACACACGTTAGCCTTACTCCGATGATCACAGGCTTGCCGGCACTCATTCAGCTTGTGTGATACGCAATACGTTAAAGGTATTCACACACACACTTCAATATTTAATTACTGATAGTGGGGATATTGACACTAAATAATAGATGTATAAAAGATTTATTAGCACGCGTTTGTAGAAAAGAAAAGAAGAAAGAAAAAAAAAATACGTTTATATGCGGCAAACGTGACGCAGAGAAAAAAACACAAAAACGAACAAGTTGGGGGAAAATTTATGCGTCAGATCCACGCAAAACGGTAATCACGGTCGGTCAACGGTCGGTAGCATAATGCTGCGATTGTATGCGAGACAGAGCCCCGGCTCTCGTTAAAAAAAAACATCACGCCGGGTGCATCACTTCGGTCATATAAAATAAAATCCCGCCTGTATCACCCGTAGGGTGAGGCAGAGGTGTATTAGTATTATAATATATTAGCAATACCATGCACGAGGTGGTCTTTTTTTTTTGTTTATGCAGTGTAAACAATAGTTCTTTCTGTTCTTTTTTCTCTTTCTTTTCGATATTTCACCTGTTATGAGAAAACGGGCGAGCCTATACAACTACGATTTTCTAGAACAGTGTTTCCGTCATATTTATAACGGACGTCAAGAAAATTGGTCACTTTCACCAGTAATGGACATTAAACCCGCATATGGCGGGCACCGCTCCTCTAGGAAACTTAGCATACTATCAACCGGCCACAAATCTAGACTGCGGGTTGCTACTGAAAAAATCCAATTGGGAAAATTCAAAAGCTCCTTGCCTGACCTAGGGGTCAAACCCAAGATTCCTTACTCAGCAGTCCCGCCAACGAGGCACTGCATTACATTTTTGTAATGAAGTTAACGGATCCGCAGGAGAACCAAGGTAACCGACATACCCCGAAGAATTGCCAAACTTAAGTAGCAGTGGGCAGGGCACATTGCTCGCAGAACAGATGGTCGATGTGGCTGAAAGGTTCTGGAGTGGCGACCGCGAACCAGAAGATGTAGCGTTGGAAGGCTTCCTACAACGTGGACCGACGATCTTGTGAAGGCCGCAGGAACCCGTTGGATGCAAGAAGCACAAACCTGGTCGAAGCCGAGGTGCTTGGGGGAGGCATAGGTATGTTCAGCAGTGGACGTCTTTCGGCTGAAATGATGATGATGAACGGAGCTCACGGTAAGAGTAAACTGGTAGAAATCGTCACGCAACGAAAAAGCGTTATGTGGCTTTTTAGTACACTTAATAGAAAGAGAGAGAGAAAGAGGAAGACAGTTTTCATGAATTTCGAGATTGCTAAAGCCGATAGTGAGAAAATTCAACGAAAAAATCAAAGATAGTCAAAGCAAAATAAAAAAAAAATCGTCATTAAAAAAATTTCGCAGCCACCATCTTGGATTTTCATTTTGAACTTCGTTCTTGACGGGGGTCTTCCGAAACGTATTTGTAATTAATTGGGTCATTACACTACTGAGCAGTGCTGTCGAAAAGTTTGTTTTAAATCATCTAAAACACACAAAATTTATATAAATATTCATGATACGCGTAGGTACTACATCGTCTACCAAAAATTAAAAAAAAACCCAAAATTTTGCGGTAAAACTTCTATATGTTATCTGTACTGTGGCAACTTTCTAATACGTCGAAAACAATAAGGTTTGCGTTAATTATATTTACTTAAGCCGTTGCGATATGTACGCATGTCTTTCATCGTTAATTATGAAAGGATAAGAAGCGCTAATGACGGTTAAAGTAAGGAAGAATGGTTCATTATGAGTAATGAGTAATATGCTTGTACATAAGCCGCTTTTAGAGGAATTGGATGACTAGACGTTGTTCAAAGCTATAATGACAACAAAAGTAAGTAAATTATTAATAGAATTTCTCCCGGTACTTAAGGCGAGAGCGTCAGGGTAGCTCGCGAAATTCAAATTTTCTTACGTTTTTTGCAAATTGCAGTATCAACACCCTAATTGCGTAACATACTATTACACTCAATTTGAATCATTTTGAAGCATACTGCTAAACCATATGCTCGAAAAACGTATCTACTCAACAACGTAAATAACGCAATGAATGTTGTTGAACTGTCAAAATGAAATCCATTGCTACTGATAGTGTGTTACGCAACCATCCTGCTGGTTGTATGTTGATCTAAATATGATTCGCGGTCCAGCAGTGGAAACGTTATAAATGATAATGATAAATGATTCAAATGATAAATGATTTATTTTTTGTAAGTAGGTTTGTACAAACACTTTTACATGTGTTTTTTGAATGTGTTAGAGGCTGATTTATGCTTTATGTGACTTCGAGCACTCTCATCTCAGCCCATAGTAGCTAGATACCGAAACACACCCTATGACTCACATACTCTTTACCGGTTCACTGCGTATAATGTATGTGTAAAATTGTGCGTCATTTCTGTTCATATACCCACTACAATTTTTTGTGTTTTTTTTTAACATATAATTGTTTTTGCATGCTGTGTTTATCGCTTAATATTATGCTTGCTTGGCTTGTATGTTTGCTTGTGTTAATTTGGTTGAACAGTGTAACGATTGTAGATGGACTAATAAATAAATAATATAGGACCGGGAATACATCCTTTTCTACACCGCAATGTACTAGTATTTACTTACGTAGTACAAGATACACTTTTACTGATGACTAGAATTCGATTAACTTCTCTGCTTACCGGTATCCTTTCGCGATCGATTTGGCCCGAGGCCTCCAATACGGGTCGGAGGCCTCCAAGCATAGAGGCCGGGCCTGCAAGTGAGGCACGGTAGGAAAAATGTTACCTGAAATAAACATACCCTTATTAACTTGGAAGCAATTTATTGAATAAGTAGCTATTGTGTTTATCTGCACTCTTTCTGTATTCGATTGGTTTGATAGAGAATTGGCAAGATAATTTAGTTTTCTCGATATATTGTTCAAACTCATCCTCGTTGTTCTATATTTTTATTTATTTATTTATTCGATTATATGTTTACTAGCTTCTGCCTGCGGCTATGCCCGCGTGAATGTCAGAAATTATTCCACGGAAACGTGCTACCGGGACAAAAAGTAGCCTATGTCCTTCCCCAGGAAGCAATCTATCTCCTTGCCAACTTTTATCGAAAACCGTTCAGTGGTTTAGCCGTGAAAAAGTAACACAGACAGAGTTACTTCCTAATATATAATATTGTGAATTATTACACTGTGAACGTAAAAGAAGAAAGAAGGCTTAAATCTTATTTTTGTTAAAATGTTACATCAAATCCAACTGCATATAGGTATGGCACATCTCGATGTATCTATAGAGGTATGAAGGAACAGGGTGTAAAGTTCACTCATCCTCCATAGAAAAGGAAGGAACCTCCGGCCAGACAGGTGTTGTGCCGAGCAACTGCCTGATGATTTCTGTTGGGCTTTACTTGTTGGTCCCTAGTTGCGCGGGAAACTCTGCTTTCGAGATGCAGGATTTCGTGTGACGTCAGTGTGACGCGTATTTCGCATGTGGTATGTTATTGTAGATACCGCTACATATCAAAATTTATAAAGTGACTGGGTACTGTGTCTAATGTTTTTATTAGGACAATAACCAATCACATCATCAGAAGGCCAATTCCCGTAATTAAAAACGTTCAAAATCTAGTTGCAATCTCATCTCAGCGACAATCGATGGCAAAAACTTGTCAAAAATTTAGGGAAATTAGAGGTATTTTTGGCAGATTGAGACAGTCCGATCAGCGACAGTGAGATTAGTCCGTGAACGTTTTTAAAATACGAGAATTGCCCCTTCCAGATAATTCGTATCTACATATGTACATATGTGCAATGCATATATTGTAATCTATTTCGTTAGTTTGTTTGCAATACAGGTTGCCGAAGATCTTAAGCTCCCTGTGATATAGCATGTCCGCATTAGATTAGTACGAGTAATCTCTAAGGAGGTTCCACACCGGAAAAACCGCGTTGAATAATCAGCTTATAATGTGGCCTCCTCTCTGACCTGGAAATTACAAAAAACGTAAGAAAACTTGAATTACGCGGGTTTCCCTGACACTTCCCCCTTAAAAAGTATGTGATTGAATTCTGGCTACTCATTGGTGATTTGAATAGAATAGAATAGTAATATTATGTACATCATAATGGGCAGTTAACAAGGGGTATCGTGTTACCCAGTAACTGGGTTGGAGAAGTCAGATAGGCAGTCTCTCCATGTTAAATACTGGGATACAGTTCCATCCGGTTAGACTGCTACCCATTGTTAGAAAAAGGCTAGGCAGATTGATTGGTTATGGGCAGCGGGGGATTCGGGTAGATCCGTCTGCAATGGAAGCTATACAAGAATAAGGCTGCTATAATAATACTATCCTATTCCCTTGTTCACAAATATAATAGAATACTCTTTATTATGTACACCATATAAATTACAGACATAAATATAAAATTTTTAGAAAGGGTGACACAATGGGCGGTCTGATCGCTAAGAGCGATCTTTTGAAAGCAACCTTTGGATAGATTGAAAAGGGAAGGAGAGACAAATACTGTAAGCAGTCTGTGGTATACCATTTTTGTGATTGTAACGTGACATTACTTTTGAGTTGCATCATGAATGGTAGCGGAGGCCCCTGCCTAAATACACATAGAGAGTGTATTTATAAGACAAGTCTATGAAAGTTTTGATATTCTGACAAGTCATTAAATTATTGAGTATTTTTAACGGCAATGTTATCAACAACCTGAAAAAATGGCCCTGTAAAATTTATCTATAATTATCACTGTCTGAGTGTACCGAAAGAGTTTACCAAAATAACTAGGTACCTAATTTATTAATAACTTTAGCAATCATCATAATCATCATTTCACCCGAAAAACATCCACTACTGGACATAGGCTAATGATAAATGACAAATGATTTATTTTCTGTAAGTAGGTTTGTACAAACACTTTTACATGTCAATCATATTTTTTTAAACTAGACGAGGTCGGCGTTTCCTATCTGACTACTCTGAGAAGAAAGGCCGAAACAAACTCAGAGGTCACAGTCTCTTTTAAAGTCCAGACATAATCTTGGTCAGATAATGTGAAGACCATGTAGATTGGTGTCTGAAATGGTCTTTTGAGCAAAGAACCACACAGATTGAGCGGACCTGTCCAGTCAGTGCACGCATTTGTCAAAAATCGTGCAGCTCAACTCAGAACTTGAGGACCCTTACGATTCGACGAACAATACCAATGAAAGGACATTTGGGTAGGCCGCATAAATGACTCAAACTGCCAGATCATGATTAAAACTAACTAAGAAGGAAAACCGAAAAAAGAAATGACCCACATAGTCTTCACACTCACAGTAATAATAATAAAAAGAAGATACTTTACAAAATAAATATCCATGTCATTGTTTATATAAAATTCATCAATGTGAATGTGTATACCCTTCCCCAAGCACCGCCACTTCGACCTGTTCTGTGCTTCTCGCATCCAGCGGATTCCTGCGGCCTTCACAAGGTATCGGTCCACCTAATGGGAGGCCTTCCAATGCTACGCCACTCCAGAACCTTCCGGCCCCATCAGCCATCTGTTCTGCGAGCAATGTGCCCTGCCCACTGCCACTTAAGTTTGGCAATTCTTCGAGCTAAGTCGGTAACCTTGGTTCTTCTGCGGATCTCTTCATTTCTGATACAATCATAATAGCAACATTATATTCTTCCCCGAAAACCTGAACTGCCCGAAGCGTAACTGCTGAGCGTGGGGTCCTGGGTTCGATTGCCGGGTCGGGCAAAATGTTATTGAACTTTTCCATTAATAATTTCTTAGTACCAGCCCGGAATTTGGAAGTCGGCGGTGTGATAAACCCGTGGCTTGGAAAGCACGCTAAGCTATTGGTTTTGCGCCTGATCTCTCTGATTCCTTGCCATCCCATCTGACTACGAGAGTGAAGGAACAGGGAGTGCACCTGTGTCTACGCGCACACTTGTGCACTATAATATCTCCCGCGCCGAAGGCTAGTCTCCGTCGAGATTGGCCGCCGTGGCCGAAATACGGTAACAACGGCCGTAAACAACGTATCCAATCACAACTAATAAAAAGTTAGATTCCCTATTTATAGGTAACAAAAAGGGTAACAAAACCAGGGTAATTACCTCCGTACGGGGTAATTGCGTTACTGACACCCGGCGTGAGATAAAGCTTTAATCAGTTTGTGTTGGACCTTCTAATTTGAAATAAATTGTTCAATTGCTGATAAGGGCGGACCCACCCACCCCGGGGGTATGGAGGAGTTAAAGGATTATTTTGTTTATACATTGATTTGTGACAACACTTAGTTACGTAGCTATTCTGGACTAATAGCTTCCACGAGAGTACTTTTGCTGCTAATGATGAGAGAATGCGTTCCTGACACCTGTCAGTTATACCCTGTGGCAGAGACATCAACGTGCATCTGTTACCATGGCCTCAGTACATAAATCTAAACCCCTGCGGCTGAAATTTTTCATCGGTTATCACTGCTGTTTTATAAAAAAGTATAACACCAACGCGGTCAAAATGTATGGAAGAGATTTTTTTTTTTTAATAGATCAATCAATCTCTCAACTCAGCCTATCGCAGTCCACTGCTGCGGCTTCTCTCATACTGCGCCACAACATCCTGTCCTCCACATTCTGCATCCAGTCTGTCCCAGCCACCTTTTTAAGGTCGTCTTTCCATCTAGCTGGGGGGCGTACGCAAGGCTTGCCGATACGTGATTTCCACTCCGTTTTTCTTCGTATATACTGAAACCACGATAAGAGGCTGCGCGACGATGTCCTTGCCAGCTTGTTTATAGTAAGTATTATACGTCTGAAAGCAACCTTACCCGGTGTGATATACACACAACCCTAACAACAGAACCAGTAAAAAAAAAATCTAACTATCAGTCAAGATAACAACTGCAACGCTACAAAGTTCTTTTTGCGCGTGGCCACAATTGGAACTAACGCCGCCATCTTGCACAAATGTTTACTGACAGCGCCCCCTGTCAACGTCATTCGAGCGCCAAAAGATCGTTTTAATCATTGAGATGGGATATAACAGGAGATGCCCTGTTATTCTATACACGGTTGTAGGTAGGTGCCAGAGCAGCCATCTTTGTCGCCAAGTTTCGTGGTAGTTCAGCTGTCAAATGGTTGTTTATTTTTTGTATTATTGAGATTTGCGAGAAAATTACGAGGACTTTACCTTTAAAACTGCATGTAAATGTTGAAAAACAGCAATTCAACATGCCTGTGTGTTGTGTTGTGAAGTGTGGTGCAAGGAAGAATGAAAATCAACCTCAACTTTCTTTGCACAGGTTAGTAGCCGGTTTTCATGCAATAACACATACAATAATAGACATTCGATGATATAATTGTAACGCGATCATGAATTTATGGCTAAAGTATTGATATTTGGGTGAATTTCCGTATAACAGACCTTTTTATTATTTTGTTAATTCATTCGTTTGTTTACAATAATATGTCATAATAGAATAGTGTTGTACCGTTGCCTAATAGTTTCCGGAACTAGTTCCTCCGCTGGAACGATATCGGTATATTCTGCTATGTTAACATAAATAGTCCTGCGTCTTATTAGCTCCGATTGACCTTGCTAGGTCCGGCCCGTGGTTCACAGCACCAAAATCAAAATATTTTCTTTCACATAAACCTACATGGGCACTTATGAAACGTCAGAAGCTAGATGCACGGTTCCAAATGGTGGTTTCCTATGCAGAAGAACCAGCGAGAAATAACGCAATGAATGTTGTTGAACTGTCAAAATGAAATCCATTGCTACTGATAGTGTGTTACGCAACCATCCTGCTGGTTGTATGTTGATCTAAATATGATTCGCGGTCCAGCAGTGGAAACGTTATAAATGATAATGATAAATGATTCAAATGATAAATGATTTATTTTTTGTAAGTAGGTTTGTACAAACACTTTTACATGTGTTTTTTGAATGTGTTAGAGGCTGATTTATGCTTTATGTGACTTCGAGCACTCTCATCTCAGCCCATAGTAGCTAGATACCGAAACACACCCTATGACTCACATACTCTTTACCGGTTCACTGCGTATAATGTATGTGTAAAATTGTGCGTCATTTCTGTTCATATACCCACTACAATTTTTTGTGTTTTTTTTTAACATATAATTGTTTTTGCATGCTGTGTTTATCGCTTAATATTATGCTTGCTTGGCTTGTATGTTTGCTTGTGTTAATTTGGTTGAACAGTGTAACGATTGTAGATGGACTAATAAATAAATAATATAGGACCGGGAATACATCCTTTTCTACACCGCAATGTACTAGTATTTACTTACGTAGTACAAGATACACTTTTACTGATGACTAGAATTCGATTAACTTCTCTGCTTACCGGTATCCTTTCGCGATCGATTTGGCCCGAGGCCTCCAATACGGGTCGGAGGCCTCCAAGCATAGAGGCCGGGCCTGCAAGTGAGGCACGGTAGGAAAAATGTTACCTGAAATAAACATACCCTTATTAACTTGGAAGCAATTTATTGAATAAGTAGCTATTGTGTTTATCTGCACTCTTTCTGTATTCGATTGGTTTGATAGAGAATTGGCAAGATAATTTAGTTTTCTCGATATATTGTTCAAACTCATCCTCGTTGTTCTATATTTTTATTTATTTATTTATTCGATTATATGTTTACTAGCTTCTGCCTGCGGCTATGCCCGCGTGAATGTCAGAAATTATTCCACGGAAACGTGCTACCGGGACAAAAAGTAGCCTATGTCCTTCCCCAGGAAGCAATCTATCTCCTTGCCAACTTTTATCGAAAACCGTTCAGTGGTTTAGCCGTGAAAAAGTAACACAGACAGAGTTACTTCCTAATATATAATATTGTGAATTATTACACTGTGAACGTAAAAGAAGAAAGAAGGCTTAAATCTTATTTTTGTTAAAATGTTACATCAAATCCAACTGCATATAGGTATGGCACATCTCGATGTATCTATAGAGGTATGAAGGAACAGGGTGTAAAGTTCACTCATCCTCCATAGAAAAGGAAGGAACCTCCGGCCAGACAGGTGTTGTGCCGAGCAACTGCCTGATGATTTCTGTTGGGCTTTACTTGTTGGTCCCTAGTTGCGCGGGAAACTCTGCTTTCGAGATGCAGGATTTCGTGTGACGTCAGTGTGACGCGTATTTCGCATGTGGTATGTTATTGTAGATACCGCTACATATCAAAATTTATAAAGTGACTGGGTACTGTGTCTAATGTTTTTATTAGGACAATAACCAATCACATCATCAGAAGGCCAATTCCCGTAATTAAAAACGTTCAAAATCTAGTTGCAATCTCATCTCAGCGACAATCGATGGCAAAAACTTGTCAAAAATTTAGGGAAATTAGAGGTATTTTTGGCAGATTGAGACAGTCCGATCAGCGACAGTGAGATTAGTCCGTGAACGTTTTTAAAATACGAGAATTGCCCCTTCCAGATAATTCGTATCTACATATGTACATATGTGCAATGCATATATTGTAATCTATTTCGTTAGTTTGTTTGCAATACAGGTTGCCGAAGATCTTAAGCTCCCTGTGATATAGCATGTCCGCATTAGATTAGTACGAGTAATCTCTAAGGAGGTTCCACACCGGAAAAACCGCGTTGAATAATCAGCTTATAATGTGGCCTCCTCTCTGACCTGGAAATTACAAAAAACGTAAGAAAACTTGAATTACGCGGGTTTCCCTGACACTTCCCCCTTAAAAAGTATGTGATTGAATTCTGGCTACTCATTGGTGATTTGAATAGAATAGAATAGTAATATTATGTACATCATAATGGGCAGTTAACAAGGGGTATCGTGTTACCCAGTAACTGGGTTGGAGAAGTCAGATAGGCAGTCTCTCCATGTTAAATACTGGGATACAGTTCCATCCGGTTAGACTGCTACCCATTGTTAGAAAAAGGCTAGGCAGATTGATTGGTTATGGGCAGCGGGGGATTCGGGTAGATCCGTCTGCAATGGAAGCTATACAAGAATAAGGCTGCTATAATAATACTATCCTATTCCCTTGTTCACAAATATAATAGAATACTCTTTATTATGTACACCATATAAATTACAGACATAAATATAAAATTTTTAGAAAGGGTGACACAATGGGCGGTCTGATCGCTAAGAGCGATCTTTTGAAAGCAACCTTTGGATAGATTGAAAAGGGAAGGAGAGACAAATACTGTAAGCAGTCTGTGGTATACCATTTTTGTGATTGTAACGTGACATTACTTTTGAGTTGCATCATGAATGGTAGCGGAGGCCCCTGCCTAAATACACATAGAGAGTGTATTTATAAGACAAGTCTATGAAAGTTTTGATATTCTGACAAGTCATTAAATTATTGAGTATTTTTAACGGCAATGTTATCAACAACCTGAAAAAATGGCCCTGTAAAATTTATCTATAATTATCACTGTCTGAGTGTACCGAAAGAGTTTACCAAAATAACTAGGTACCTAATTTATTAATAACTTTAGCAATCATCATAATCATCATTTCACCCGAAAAACATCCACTACTGGACATAGGCTAATGATAAATGACAAATGATTTATTTTCTGTAAGTAGGTTTGTACAAACACTTTTACATGTCAATCATATTTTTTTAAACTAGACGAGGTCGGCGTTTCCTATCTGACTACTCTGAGAAGAAAGGCCGAAACAAACTCAGAGGTCACAGTCTCTTTTAAAGTCCAGACATAATCTTGGTCAGATAATGTGAAGACCATGTAGATTGGTGTCTGAAATGGTCTTTTGAGCAAAGAACCACACAGATTGAGCGGACCTGTCCAGTCAGTGCACGCATTTGTCAAAAATCGTGCAGCTCAACTCAGAACTTGAGGACCCTTACGATTCGACGAACAATACCAATGAAAGGACATTTGGGTAGGCCGCATAAATGACTCAAACTGCCAGATCATGATTAAAACTAACTAAGAAGGAAAACCGAAAAAAGAAATGACCCACATAGTCTTCACACTCACAGTAATAATAATAAAAAGAAGATACTTTACAAAATAAATATCCATGTCATTGTTTATATAAAATTCATCAATGTGAATGTGTATACCCTTCCCCAAGCACCGCCACTTCGACCTGTTCTGTGCTTCTCGCATCCAGCGGATTCCTGCGGCCTTCACAAGGTATCGGTCCACCTAATGGGAGGCCTTCCAATGCTACGCCACTCCAGAACCTTCCGGCCCCATCAGCCATCTGTTCTGCGAGCAATGTGCCCTGCCCACTGCCACTTAAGTTTGGCAATTCTTCGAGCTAAGTCGGTAACCTTGGTTCTTCTGCGGATCTCTTCATTTCTGATACAATCATAATAGCAACATTATATTCTTCCCCGAAAACCTGAACTGCCCGAAGCGTAACTGCTGAGCGTGGGGTCCTGGGTTCGATTGCCGGGTCGGGCAAAATGTTATTGAACTTTTCCATTAATAATTTCTTAGTACCAGCCCGGAATTTGGAAGTCGGCGGTGTGATAAACCCGTGGCTTGGAAAGCACGCTAAGCTATTGGTTTTGCGCCTGATCTCTCTGATTCCTTGCCATCCCATCTGACTACGAGAGTGAAGGAACAGGGAGTGCACCTGTGTCTACGCGCACACTTGTGCACTATAATATCTCCCGCGCCGAAGGCTAGTCTCCGTCGAGATTGGCCGCCGTGGCCGAAATACGGTAACAACGGCCGTAAACAACGTATCCAATCACAACTAATAAAAAGTTAGATTCCCTATTTATAGGTAACAAAAAGGGTAACAAAACCAGGGTAATTACCTCCGTACGGGGTAATTGCGTTACTGACACCCGGCGTGAGATAAAGCTTTAATCAGTTTGTGTTGGACCTTCTAATTTGAAATAAATTGTTCAATTGCTGATAAGGGCGGACCCACCCACCCCGGGGGTATGGAGGAGTTAAAGGATTATTTTGTTTATACATTGATTTGTGACAACACTTAGTTACGTAGCTATTCTGGACTAATAGCTTCCACGAGAGTACTTTTGCTGCTAATGATGAGAGAATGCGTTCCTGACACCTGTCAGTTATACCCTGTGGCAGAGACATCAACGTGCATCTGTTACCATGGCCTCAGTACATAAATCTAAACCCCTGCGGCTGAAATTTTTCATCGGTTATCACTGCTGTTTTATAAAAAAGTATAACACCAACGCGGTCAAAATGTATGGAAGAGATTTTTTTTTTTTAATAGATCAATCAATCTCTCAACTCAGCCTATCGCAGTCCACTGCTGCGGCTTCTCTCATACTGCGCCACAACATCCTGTCCTCCACATTCTGCATCCAGTCTGTCCCAGCCACCTTTTTAAGGTCGTCTTTCCATCTAGCTGGGGGGCGTACGCAAGGCTTGCCGATACGTGATTTCCACTCCGTTTTTCTTCGTATATACTGAAACCACGATAAGAGGCTGCGCGACGATGTCCTTGCCAGCTTGTTTATAGTAAGTATTATACGTCTGAAAGCAACCTTACCCGGTGTGATATACACACAACCCTAACAACAGAACCAGTAAAAAAAAAATCTAACTATCAGTCAAGATAACAACTGCAACGCTACAAAGTTCTTTTTGCGCGTGGCCACAATTGGAACTAACGCCGCCATCTTGCACAAATGTTTACTGACAGCGCCCCCTGTCAACGTCATTCGAGCGCCAAAAGATCGTTTTAATCATTGAGATGGGATATAACAGGAGATGCCCTGTTATTCTATACACGGTTGTAGGTAGGTGCCAGAGCAGCCATCTTTGTCGCCAAGTTTCGTGGTAGTTCAGCTGTCAAATGGTTGTTTATTTTTTGTATTATTGAGATTTGCGAGAAAATTACGAGGACTTTACCTTTAAAACTGCATGTAAATGTTGAAAAACAGCAATTCAACATGCCTGTGTGTTGTGTTGTGAAGTGTGGTGCAAGGAAGAATGAAAATCAACCTCAACTTTCTTTGCACAGGTTAGTAGCCGGTTTTCATGCAATAACACATACAATAATAGACATTCGATGATATAATTGTAACGCGATCATGAATTTATGGCTAAAGTATTGATATTTGGGTGAATTTCCGTATAACAGACCTTTTTATTATTTTGTTAATTCATTCGTTTGTTTACAATAATATGTCATAATAGAATAGTGTTGTACCGTTGCCTAATAGTTTCCGGAACTAGTTCCTCCGCTGGAACGATATCGGTATATTCTGCTATGTTAACATAAATAGTCCTGCGTCTTATTAGCTCCGATTGACCTTGCTAGGTCCGGCCCGTGGTTCACAGCACCAAAATCAAAATATTTTCTTTCACATAAACCTACATGGGCACTTATGAAACGTCAGAAGCTAGATGCACGGTTCCAAATGGTGGTTTCCTATGCAGAAGAACCAGCGAGAAACTCCACGGTTACTCTTTTAAAAACAATCGGCTTTTACAATGTCTTCTATTTTTTTAAGTACCTGGTACTTGTTGACAGGCCTACACTGTCCTCCCCTACCTATTAACATTGTAAAAGCCAATTATTTTGAGTAACCGTGGAGTTTCTTGCCGACTCTTCTCCATAGAAACCACCAATTGGAACCGTGCACATAGCTTCTGACGTTTCCTATTGATTTTAGTTTCATATGCTAATATAATATAATGGTACCTCTGTTCACTTCACTTTGAAGAAAGCTGTTTCAATAGAACACTTGATGTAATGAGATTACATGATAACTCTGTTCCCACAGCATTTTTGGTAAATGTGTATTAAAATGATTGATTAATAATAGCCTGGCCGTTTGGCCTGAAATAAATAAATAGATATATATTAATTACATATACAAAAATAATAATAAATAAATAAATCATATTCCACAACTTTCACACAACGCCATCTAGTCCCAAACTAAGCAGAGCTTGTGCTATGAGTACTAAGACAGCTGATAAACATACATATATATTTCTAAATACATACATATTATAGATAAATTACACCCAGACAAAGAACAAATGATCGTGCTCATCACACAAACATTTGTCCTGGGTGGGAATCGAACCCACGACCTTGCGTATAGTAGTCAGGGCCACTGACCACTAGACCAGAGAGGGTTCCGGATTCCGTAGTGGCGAAGTTTCCTGATTAAGGTTTCATGAAGAATACAATTGAATGCCTTGGACCAATCACAAAAGATGCCCAAAGCATCGCATTCTCAAAGTATTACTTTTGTAAGCCTATTTTACTAATCAAACGTTATATTTGAACGATAATTGAACGTTATATTTGTTAATCATTATCATACCAATAACACAAAGGCAAAAAAAAATACTTTTATTTTATTTTTACTCCACCACTCATTAACACAATAATATAAGCATCCCATCCCATTCACGGAGAATGTGATGGGAAGTTTATATTATTCATTCACCCTAGTGATTATCTTGTTTTTCACTAGGGTCCGCATACCTAACAGAAACTACTGCTCTCTGGCCTTCCAACCCAAAGCTATAATATGCGAAAGCACCTATTTTTGGGCATATGGATACATATCTCTTCACGCTGTTTTCCTTCACTTTAATACGTAAACGTGATGCAATTAAAAAGTGTTTTTTAATTCTGTGCCGAAAAAACACTTGGCATTAATTTTATTTTCAGGGAAGAAAGTTGATTGCGATAATTTGACAGTTTCGGGTAGCTTGATGTGCTGGCGTCTGTACCTATCGATAAATAGTTCATATGAGTCTTTTACGCATAACAAAAGATTAGAAATAAAGTATTTTCGCATACTGTATTTTTATGCAAAATTATAAAGTATGTTTATCGAAAATAAACTAGGATACGTTACTATAAAGTAGGCAACCTTAGTTAGAACGGACTATAAGTTAGTATACTATATTATGATCCAAACGTGATAACTAGTACGACTCGTATTTAGTATCGATACTCGTTATAGTAACACCAATGTTCCTTGATTGATACAACCCTAGCAATGGCAGCCATTTTTTGAGACAATATGAGTTGTAGGTAGGCACCCTTTTTTCGTAGGTATTTCCAGTCCATATATATATGTCTATGGTTTTAATAGATTAAGTAATTCTGCTTCTTTTGAATAACAAAAAAAGACATGTAGCATCTACCAACCCGCACTACTCACGTTTGGTGGACAATAACTCACTCCCTCTCACTGAGAAGAGACCTGTGTCCCAGCAGTGGGAAAATTACAGGCTGATTATGTATAACAACAAAAGTCAAAAGACATTGTTCTACTTACATACATCGATTATTCATCCTAGCAGGCATCTCAAGACATCTCATATTTAATATGACGAATGAATTCCGAAGTGCGTCGCCCGGGAACTGAACTAGTTAACGGGTGCAACAACCCATTTCACGTAGAAGGGAGCAGCAGAACTAGAGGTCGATGCCGGGTACGTGAGGAACGCGCTTCTCTTTCATTTAAGATGGATGGAGTTGCAAGATGTAAGCGGAAGGCGGGTGGGTGTTCATTATTGAAATACATGCTTTGAGTTTGAGTTTGAGTTATGTGTGTAGGCAGAAATAATATTTTTATCAATACTATTAATTATTATTTTTAAAAGTAGGTACTTAGGAGTACTAACTAAATAAACATTCTTCATTAAAAATGTTATTTACGTAAATGTTAAAAGGAGCTTGTGGCTAAATAATAACAGCCGCACGGGTCGATCGATCAAGTTAAGCTACGCTTGCCGCGGTTGGTCCGTGGACCATCTTCACATACCAAGACCCCTCCGTGCCTCGAAAAGCGCGTTGAACCGTTGGTCCGGGCTGTCATTCGTGGATCTTTGACAGTCGTTACGGGTTGTCAGTAGCCCGAAAGTCTGACAACCAGTCTTACCAAGTGGTATCGTAAAGCCGACCCCAACATAGTTGGGAAAAGGTTAGGCAGATGATGACATAAATGTTAATTTGTGTGTCATTGTTTCAAAAAATCTAAATCCTCGTAAAGATGTCTGTGTTTTAATAACGTCAACTTATGAGGTATGTCTACAAAAACAGGTTTCCCCGCTAATCGCTACATCTCATGCCTCACACAGATGTGTAATAAAATGAGGCATGCGGGCTATGCGGCCATAGTCTTGCCTCCAAAGTTCACGCCAACAAAGAATTAATCCTTATTTCTAATCTAAGTTAAGGCTAGACTGAACTTTACTTACTTACTTTAACTTTAATAGGCCTGCTAGAGGGCAAGTAGAGTAATTTTTCCCCTTTTTTGGGAAGTTTTGTGGCTGAAAGGTCGTAATTTTCGGGTTTATGGTTCTGCAGATAAATAATGAAAACGGTATCTGCTTTAACATGTCTACGTCATTTTTTATGTTTTAGATTTCAAGACAAAAAAAAAACGATCAAATCTATACATGCATATTTTAAATTGAAGTCGGTTTTCGTGTTTATAGGTATGAACGCGTTCTTCTGCTAAACTACTAATCAGATTTTGATGCGGTTTTCAATGAATGAAGACGAAGAAAAGAAAATGTATTCTGGAAGGTATACAATATACAGGTAGGTATAATAGGTACATTAATGACACCCTTGCGCCATCCCATCTTCCTAGCATGGTGGGCTGTACTGGAGTGGCTGCTGCAGGTGCAGAAAACCTCAAACGGCGAAAATATTCCAACCTGACTGGGAGTTATATGTTCGAGCCATTTGGTGTTGAAACACTAGAGCCATGAGTTTCGAATGCCGACTTGATTTTTCGAGATATCGACAAGTGGTTAGTCGACTCTTCACATTACCAGAGCTGGCCTATTTCTTGGCCAAAAACCATACAACGTGGCAATGCGATGCAGACGTATTTTTCGATACCCTATGATTGTTTTACTTCTTTTTTCATATACATGTACATATTATTATGATAGCTTATATTATGCTAATATTATCAAAATCGAATAAAACAAAAATAACTTACAAAAACTAGAAACTTCGATGTTATGCCAAGTTGTGAAAACCTTGCGAAGCAGGGGCCTGTCGCTAGCATTCTTACTAGCAACACACAAAAATTATTCCAAAAAATAATCGGTCAGCTTCCGCTAATAACTTTTGAAGGCCTATGTATCTAAGTCGGGTAGGCCCGTAGCTTAAATACTACGGACCCCAAACTGTCTTGCAGTCGACACGGCCTGACCGATCATCTCATGAAAGGGAGATAAAAATGTACAAAGTTATTAATTTTTTGGACGTCTCCAAAGTAAAGTTTTACTGAAGCGGTAAGTTACTTTTTCTTTGAGAACGCTTTGACGCGCCATCGGTTTGGACCAAAACGTGGACATTTTTTTGGTTTTGGTTGTTTTTTTTTTTTCAACAAACGGAATTTTCAAGTCTTTATTGTATAGCTGGTTTACATTAGTGTCTCAGTCAGTAAGTGTGGCACATAGTTGAGGACTCCCGAATAATTCCCATTTAGATGACCTAAAAATATTAATGGATACTCTGATTTATCCACTGAGTCCAGTGGTATCAGCTACGACTTACGAGCTGTAGGTTGTGGGTTCGAAACCAGGCAGGCGCTTTTCCATGCGTAAATGATTTCTTCACCACTGCTCTGAAAACGGTGAAGGAAACCATCGTGAGGAAGCCGGCATGTCTTAGAACCAAAAATTCGAAGACATGTGTCCTATACCAACCCACACTGGGCCCGCGTGGTAGATTACAACCCACTCCCTCTTGAAGAGAGGAGGCCTGTGCTACTCTGATTTAATAAATGTGCCCCATTTTGCGAACCTCAAATAATTCCCAGTTTTCAACTGGTACCCAAATTCAATTCCAACTTGGATGTAGCGGTTTGTTTTAACGTAACGTAACCCGTATGGTCGGGGTGCCCTAGCTTAGTTAATAAATATTTCACGTATTATATATAGGTAAATATATAATCCCATCAGGGCCCTAATTCACAATGACCACTTAACGATTCCTTACTCGAAACACGTCAGTTCCCAAATCCCGCCAATCTCGCGTTCATTTCGCGCGGTATCGTTCATTGTGCCATAGAGAATAAGGCCCCAAGTCAGGCGCTTTACTTTGTGTAATTTATTTCATCACAAACTCTCCAAAACGGCGAAGGAAAACGTAATGAGGAAACCAGCATGTCCTAGAACCAAACATTTGAAGACTTGTGACATCTGCCAACCCGCACTGGGCGCGCGTGGTGGATTTTTGAGGTTCCCAGCAGTGAGAACGTTTTACGCTGATTATATTATAAGGGAACAGCATTTTTGTTGCATGAAATATTATGACTAATATTATTTCGGTGTGCTTACTTTAGATCTGAAGTCAGATATTTTGTACGAGTATCAGCTTTAGTATTTGAGAAATAATGAAAACATGATTTTCAAGAAAAATAGTACATTGTTCACCAAGGGAGCAAAGTAGTACATTTTTAGCGGGTGTAAAATTGACCTCGAGCCATAGTTGAGGGTGGCTAACACCCAGGTAAAGTTGTAATACTTTTTTGTATAGTAAACATACTATTTTTTGTCATAAAATTGAAAATTAAAGTTTAAGCATTTCATTTTTTACTCCCATTGCTTTCAATAAACCACTAATATCTGGACAATAAACAAAATCAGTATCTTCAGAAAATAATGAAAGCAACTCTATCTATCTGTTACGATAGTACGAAATTCTTGTTTCTTGGGTTAAAATATTTCTTTGCTTTAATCGAAAAGCTAGCATTACCGATGCTTTTTCAGAAAAGCTAAGGTCTCTGACTAATGCGCTGTGTTCTTCCTGATTAAAGGGCCGGGGCTCAGAAGTAATATCTGGATTCAAATTAACTGTCTCACTTTCTGAAACAAAAAGAAAAAGAAGAAAAGAAAAACTCTTTATCAAGTGATCTTGATAAAGAGTTTTTCTTTTCTTCATGATCATTTTGTGTAGAGGAAGATGCTTGTGGTACTGTCGCATCGCCGGAGTACAGGGGCCCGATTCTGTAACTTTGAGTTAAGCAACAAGCCATTGACACTCTATCGACACACTACAGACATTCTTTTGCCACTGTTGCAAATTTGGCATTCTGCAAAAACTTCAATGGCGTTTCAGTGGTGTCTCAGTAGTGTGTCGATAGTATGTCGATAGTGTGGCAGTACAATAGTTTTCAGTGTTGCTAACAAAAATCTACCACGCGACCATAGAGGTACACCAAACCTACCACTTTTTGAAATCCTATTTTTATCAATTAAATGTTTATATCATGTGTTTTTTTAATAATATAAAAACGTTTTATTATCAAAAACATCAAATTTCACTAAAAACATGCGTTTATTGTTAAAAATGATATTTTTATCACGACAATTTTTAGCTTTTGCCTTTCTGAAAACAAAAAAAAAAAAAAAAACTGTCAAAATAGCAGCGGCTGTTTTCATCGGTTTTAAATTTTATTTCGCAAATTTTATTTTCGAGTATAAGTTTCTTGATTAACAACTATAACGACGACGAAAAGGTAAGTGATGAATGTATAATGATATAAGTTCGGCGTTCTGAAGTAGGTACCTACAATCCAAACATTTTTATTAGATTTTTACAATCCAAATTATCTCACAGAGTATGATACTACGCACGAGGCGTCTGCGAGGCTGGAGGCCATGGAATTTATAAGTGCAGAGGCTACAAGAGAACATGCACAAGCCACTCACCGACTGGCAGCTGCATTGGAAGCACTAGCTGAGAGGCTAAGAGAGCCGATAGTAATTGTGCTTCCAAACCCCCCAACAAGCTAGAGTATGTATTAAAATTTTATTTGCATTAACGTAACCAACCAAGACCATATTTGTCAGAATCATAAGGTACTGAACAGTAATCCAAGGAGTTCTACAGTGACAGTAATGTCACATTATTTTATTAGTAAATAGGGAGGCCTGGGGTTTTTAATCTTGGGGGAGGCCTATGTCCAGTAGTGGACGTATTTTGATTTATGATGATGATATTAATACATATTACAAAAAAAAAAAAACTTGATATTGTAAATCTTTTTTAATTTTCATGTTATTTTTTTTTTAATGTGTTGTTCTCTCCACAGCCTTGAAATCAGCGACTGTTGAATTGCCCGGCCTCTTTGCAGCTCTGGATTGATACGACGGTTCCCCGAATTCTCCATGGTTCTCATCTGATGATCTGCAACCTGTGTGATTTATAAGACTGATTAGATTACTTAGAATGACAGTTGGATTAGATTTCTTAGAATTACAGATTTTACAGGGTGTTAATTCAATGTGTAACTGAGAGGACTTTACCAATGATAGCTGTTGATACTGATAATTGAGACAATTTCATTTGTTTTTAACTTTGTTGATTTTATTTATTTTAAAAGAATATACTGATTTTTTTAAATTATTATTTGTGGTGTTAATTGAACGTTAAAAGAGGATTTGATTTTTGTTTTTAACTTTGTTGAATTTTATATAAAAAGTACTGATTAATAATTTTTTTATTATACCAATGATACTGGTAATTAAGAGAATCTGATTTATTTTGTTTTTAACTTTGTTGATTTTTGTTTTATTTATTGTTGATTTTGTTTCATTTATTGTTGATTTTTGTTTAAAAAACAACATTTTTTATTTTATTTAGGTAGGTACTTTATTTTTAACTGTATTTAAAATATATAATATTAGAATCATCTTGTTTTTTATTTCAATTAAGTAGAAAATACTTGCCTGGTGTTGCAGCTGGTTCTCCATTTCTTGTTCCTCGCTCGTGAGCAATATGATGGGTAGCCTGCTGCGGTTTGTTATGTTATGTAGCACGCAGCATGCATTTACTATTTTCCCAACAGTGATGGGGTCGTAATGCAATGCTCTTGCTGCTAACAAACATCTGAAAACAGATAACTTTTATTATTGTTTATCAAGATATACTTACATCATAATATCAACCCATACGCGTCTCACTTGTCGGTACGCATCTCCTCTAAGGAGCAGGTTTAGGCCATACTTCACCACACTGGCCCAATGCGGGTGTGGGACTTAACAAATAATATTATGTGACTGTATGGTTGTTTATTATAGGTATTAATTAAAATAATATTAAACCTGAATCGAGCCTTCAGTACTCCTATGCAACGTTCCACTGTGTTGCGTGCAGACACATGAATTTTATAGTAATTGTGTCTCAGTCCCCTCCCTTGTATCCAAAACTGGTGTCATCATGGTTCGCCGTAAAGGATAACCGCTATCACCTAGAAATTGGTAGATAGTTGATTACCACTTTTTTAGATTGTTGTTACTGCTTATCTGTAATATTATAATAAATTTGGTACCTAACAAAAACACTTGCTCTCCAGCATTAGACACCTCAATTAGATGGCGGTTCAGTGGGTGTACTTGCCACACCATAGAATCATGGTCTGAACCCGGGCTGCTTGCATCAACACATAATATATTCAAATCTGCATCACAAATCTGTAACAAAATTTATTTTAAGTTAATGTTAACTTAGAATTTGATACCAACCAATCATTGATATATGTCTAAAAATAAGTAGTTGCTTACAATCATGACATTCAGGGAATGGTATCCCTTTCTATTATAATAACACTCTTCGTGAAGTACAGGCCTCAGTAAAGCGACATGTGTGCCATCAATACAACCCAGTACACCCGGGAAACCAAAACATGAGTAAAATCTGTAAGAAATAATAATATAAACAATTATTATCTCAAAACTAAGAATTAAAGTTCAGCTTATTAATTTTGACAAATAACACTCACTTTGCCTTAATTGCATTTCTTTCTTGAGGATGCACTGGCCAAACTATATGTTTGTGATAGATTTTGTTCAATGCATCGGTGACTTGTTTCACAGCTCTTGATACTGTGGTCTGTGAGACATTATGTAATGCGCTCTGGCCAACCAGTGTTTGGTATGACCCTGTGGCGTAGAAGCTCAGCGCAATAACTATCTGAAATGTTTCGAATTTTTTTTTATTTGAATTTTAAGGAACAACTTTGGCAATTCATAATTCTGATAGTATCATTTTATCACTTACACAATTATTCAATGTTAGTTTTATAAGTTGGTTCGTATTGTCAAGTTAGGTACCTTCACATACAAACCTTTAATTCAGCAGGGATTCCATTCTGCCGTCGCTGTCTCTGGAGAAAGGGAATGAGCTCGTCGATTAGCTCCCTTGCTTGCTCCTTACCAAGCCGAAACGTTTTGACAAACTCCGCCTCAGGAAGTTCACGAAAGGCATTTAGTGCGCGAGATTTGCGGCGCTGGCGCAAAGGCAAACGTCGGCGGTCGGCACTATAAGCCAATGCCAGAATACGCCACCGCAAAGTAGGTACAGAAGGCCTCATTGTGGAGAAAAACTACGTCCACTTGCTTTCACAACACACGGACACTATTTTAAATTTAAAAAATAAACAAATTTAACCAAATCAATAGTGAAAAGAGGTGTCGTTGTTCGATGGCTTCACAATGGCGGTTCGATGGCCAAAACACTATTCAAACACGATAGACACAACTGTCAAATACACTTAAAATATTTACAGACTACCGTAACTTTGGCCATCACGATGACACTGACACATTATAGTGGACCAGACTACCAATTGTTACAATAGTCTTACTATGGAGTTTCAATGGCGCCACAGTGGCAACTCAATGACCATAAATAATTTGTAGAATACCAAATGTCAATAACTATTCTATTGAGACACTACCGACACACTATTGACAAGTTAGTTATTTTACAGAATCGGGCCCCAGGACTGGTCGAGTTAACAGATGACAAGTTAGGTCAGTGATTCTTTTTTATTTATGTATAGTGGTGGTGGATAGCAATGTAGTAAAATATAGTATAAATTATAGCAAAGGATAGTGTAGTATAATATAATTATTGTTAGTATAAGTATAGTTCTGTATAAATAGAGTATAAGGTACAATGGGGTTGACGTATCCGTGTGGATAAAAACCCCTTATTAATAAAGAATAAAAAAAATAATTTTAAAAAGTTAGGTAAAAATCATTTGGACCGGTTTCTTTTTTATTTTATTTTATAGTTAATCCCGTTTATGTCAACCACGTAAAAATATGATGATTGTCATCTTGATGGTTCCCGCCAGATCATTGGTGTTTGATACTTGAAATGGGGTCTTTCCTTATTCATCCATAATCTCAAAGACTCAACGCATAATTTACATACCATATTTAGTTGCGGCTTTACTATAATAATCTACATGAAAAATGATGAGATACGTATTTTTTCTTTTTTGCTAACAAACGTTTTAAAGGGGTGAAAATCACCCTCAAAGTTCGTACCCCAAAATGATGGTTTGCAGTTTTCACATTTTTCTAATAAAATGTTTCCAAAATGACTTTAACCATTAAAAAGAGCATAAAAAGTTATGACAAATACCTTTATTCACATATTTATAAGAATTGTGGATATACATTTTTTTTTTAATTAAAAATAACAAAAAATTCATAACTCAAAAACTATTTATTATTTTTTAATGGGACCAATTTTAAGTCTTATAAATATGTGAATAAAGGTATTTTTCATATTTTTTATGCTCTTTTTAATGGTTAAAGTCATTTTGGAAAAAAAATATTAGAAATATGTGAAAACTGCAAACCATCTTTTGGGGTACGAACTTTGAGGATGATTTTCACCCCTTTAAAACGTTGGTTAGCAAAAAAGAAAAAATACGTATCTCATCATTTTTCATGTAGATTATTATAGTAAAGCCGCAACTAAATCGGTGAGGGACACCTCGCGAGGTTTCCTTGTTAGTCTACAATTTTTGAATATAATAATATATTCACCACAGATGTTACACATATAGTTGGGATCGTTTTTACAGAAAATCGACGTGGACATAGTAAAAAAAAAATGCTTAAAAACAAAAACATGGCCAATAGCTGTATCTCAAAAACTAGAGCTGTTAGAGATAAATTGAGTCATTTGAAATCAGCAACTTCGAATAGTAGAGTCAAGAGCCATAAAATGCCATGCAACAAAAAAAGTCGAATTCTGTTCCCTTGTGTTTGTGTTGCCTACATCTCTGTCCTATCGCAGGTATGCTGGAAGAGATTTCTTATGAAATAAGCATTACCTTTGTACCTATTTTTCTGTTCTGTTTTTTCTTGTCTGTTTATGTATGTGTGTACATAAATGGTAAAATAAATAAATATACAAAAGAGGCTCAAAAATTATGGCATTTCTATTGCGTCACAATTTGCTTTTAAAATGGTTTAGCGATGTAAACAAGGCTTAACAAAATCGATACTAATGACAGAAAAGTAATTTAAAATTCATTAGAAAAGTTTAATAATTAAAGTTTAATACTCCATTGAACAGAGACGTTATTACAAAGTTTGACCGATGTCTCCTTTTTTTTTTAATAAAAATATACACGTGGATGGATCGTTCAAGTTTTTTCAATTACAGGGTAGGCAGAGTTGCCTACTGTTTATAGATGGTTTTATTAATTGTTATTAAATTAAAATTAATTTCAGGTGAGTAATTGTCCCCTTACAAGAAAAGACATCTTCTTAAGGCACCTGCAGACAGACGCGACGCGACTTCGCAACGCGATTCTGGTAGAATACTTTCTATAAAAATTTCATGGAAATTGTTCTACCAGAATCAAGTTTTCCCTGTTATGGGAGAAATTTCTCGCTTAAACTTAATTAAAAGTAGGAACGAGTCATGATCATCACGCACAGTGCATATTGGGTATCAGAATTGCAATAGCACTAGCCTCCAGGTATTTTTCCCACAGCAGGGCATAAGCCTAGCGATGATGGAAAAGTAAAAAATGTATTGGAGAGACATACGGTCAATCCTGTTGACAGTCGTTGAAGAAATACGAAATGCTTCGAAAACAATAGCCACTCGTCTAGGCCCTCAGGTCGGTATATTCCAGACTCCCATGTTCCATCTGATCCATCCATGTAATGTTAAAAGGCAAGGTTTGATGGTTCAGGCATCTTCAGGCGTGGGGGACCGATGGTATTTGCATAATGGCTAATAGGGTAGCAACTGTATCAGAGTAGCTAAAAGTCTATAACCAGCAGCAGGCTGCTTTCAGCTAACGATAATGATATACAACATTATTTTTAGTATACTGCAAACCTGAATATAGTTTGTTCAGAATAAGTAACTGAATCGATTCCAATAGTTTTTACACCATGTTATATTTTGTCCCAAAAATATTTTAAAGTGGTAAAAAGTTGGACACCGAGCGACACTAAGTACATATCCGCAATCATATCCGTACAAAACGGGTCACAGCCGGTCGGCCAGTGGCGCGTGTTAAGTGGTAACCAGCTTTTTGTACGGACAATCAGGTAACATAAGAAGCTTATAACTTCGTGATTTTTCATGATACAGTTTTGAAATTTTGTACATAGATTTTTTACATAAAAATACTAGATACGTGTTTCGGGTTTGCCATGTACTAAAAGTAATGTTGTATAACAATATTTTGATTTAAAAGATAGCCCGTTCTTATCAATAGGAACCTACTACGCTTAGCAATGGATAACCAGCTTCAAATTTCTGACTGACCGACTCCTTGACAATTCAAAATTGTCTGCAATTGATTTAATTTGAATAAATGCTTTGAGTTTAGTTCAGTTGATGATGATCCTTCAAAATTTTTTTATAAAAAAAACAACCGACTTCCCAAAACACAATCCAAAGTTAAAAATAACTTTAAATCGGAAGTCGGTGTCAAAAAACGAAAATGCGGAATCAAGGAGACCGACTTCCAAAATGAAAGTTATTTTTCACTTTATAGTGTTTTTGGAAGTCGTTTTTTTTTTTGGTAAAACAGTTTTACTGGTATTTATTGAAGAGTGCTTTTTGAAGTCGGTTAAAAAGAAACCAAATCCAGACGTCCCGATTGGTGACAGAATGAGTTATGGTACTGATGTTAAAATCCATTTCACACCACCAGCGTTAAGCCAAGAATTGCAGCAAGAAATACGTAGCATATCTATAAGTACTTTTAGCAGCTGCGTCATAACTTACAAGATCCTCCAAGTATAAGGAAGTTCTGTTATTCTTTCATTACATAATCTCCGGGACTTGGCACAGGTAGGATTGTTAAATCCACTACTGGTCTTTATTTAAAGTTCGGTGTTTAAGCCCCGCTTTCGAGTTGTCTTTGAAGTTCCAAGATGGCGTTATTGTTTTGTTTTTGAAGGCTTATGCAGGTGTTGGGAGTGAAATAAGCTGGAATTGTTGGTATTTTGAATGGTACAGCTGTGCAAGTAAATGTCATCTTTTACAAGTTTGACGATGCAATGTCTCCACTGTCTAAAAAATGTTAGTAGGTATTTTGTAAACAACTGGGAAGTAGAAAATACAACTAAACTTTTAAGCTATGTATATCTTATATGCGAAACGAGAATTTTCAGTTTTAAACTCGTTTCAATTTACATTATGTTATTCCAGTTGCAGTTGCAGGCCTAAGTCACCAAAATGATAGGCATGTAGAAACTTATTTAGATACAAGTAGGGGAAACCGGGGTAATAATATAATAATAATAATAATAAATAATAATAAATCCCTGGACATTTCACACAACACCATTTGTCCCAAGCTAAGCAACCTAATGCTTGTGTTATGGTAACAAGATGGCTGATAAACTACTTATATACAATTTTTTTTTTTGTAAATTCATACATATTATAGATAGAAAAACACCCAGACTCGGAACAAATACATGTAGGTCATACAAATATTTGTTCCGTGCGGGAATCAGTAGAATGAGTAATGGCGCTCACGGGGTAATGGCGTTCATACCTATATCTTGGCAACCACATTACGTAAAAATATGGAACTAGGAGTGAAGTGTGGGGGAAGTGACGTGTAGGTAGTGACAAGTTTGGCTAGTTTGACCGCAGCAGGAGATAAAGAAGTGCACTTGTTTATTTTCGGTCGCGCTGATCTAATTTTTTTGGTGTATGTTTTTAATGGTCAGTTAAAAATGTTAATACTTTTTTGTTATGACTATTACAAATTAAAGTAGTTATCCATTGTGTTTAACGATAGTTTAGCTATTAAAGTTAAAGTTTATTTTATTGGTTTGTTTTGCATACATAGGTTTTAGCGTCATTACCCCGTTGCTTGAGCGCCATTACCCACGGTCAGGGGTAATGGCGCTCAAACCTGTCCTTTTTTCAATATTTTATTACAAAAAATTAATAAAAGTTTCATGAATTTTGTTCAGGAATATTGATTGTTGGATAGTTAATATATTGCTATTTTATCCTAATTTTAAAATAAAGATATTAATAACGAGAATATTAAGCCTTTTCCTTAAGTGAGCACCATTCCCCCCGCTTACCCTACCTAGATAGGTTTCTACATGTCTATCATTCATCAGTCATCTATCATGATCTGAAAGTAACAAAAAAAAAAAAATACTTACCAAATAAATTATCGGAATAATTACATTATAATGCCCACTAAAACGATGTTTTATTAAATAAATTTATAGCTTTGTGAATTGAAATAATAATCCCACGGTGCCGAGTGGAAAATAGCCCATTTGTTATAATTACGGTTTTCACCGATACGGCTAACGATTAGGCTGTGGACCCACTGGCGTACGGCAAAATAAATTGGATTATGGCTAAAAGGGTCAAAGGTGTGTATCGCTTAGACTTTGCGGCTTATTGGGTATCTAATAGTTTTAAGAGTTTTAACACTATAATAATACAGGAAAAAATTAAATTAGCTAGAGGAGTTCCGCAGACGTGACGGGTATCGATATCCTAACATTATAATTTTTTTTTGTTTATGAAATATCAGTTTAAAAATCAGTTTTTTTTGTCAATTTGACAAACGTGATTGGTATCAATATCTGATAAGACAAAACGAATGAAAACTGATTTTCTTAACGCGAACTTCAAGTAAAACACCAGAAGTCGAAGACCCCACAAACAAATAAAAAATCTTCAATTTTTTATTTTTTTTTATCATGTTTAGATATCGATACGCACTGCCGTGCCATGACAAAACAGTGTATCTAAAAACACGTGAGTTTTGAAAAATCAAGATTTTCTATTTTTTTTTTAAATACGTCATAATATCTCTAATATGAGTTTGTTTTTCTTGAATTTTGGATATGTTTATCATTATATTCGTTTCTTGTTAGCCATATAAAAGAATTAAAAAACTAAATGCTGTATTATCTTTGACATTTGGACCCACAAACGCGTTATGTCAAAACCTATAAAGCCCTAAATTGCTTGTGATTTTTTTTAGTGTTTTTAAGACGTAATCAAAATTTTTAAATTCCAGGTCCTGTTAGCATGTGCGAAAAGCTCATTTATTCGTGTTAGCACAAAACACTGTATCTGAAGGTACAGTGTATTGTCATGACACGGCAGCGCATCACGTCTGCGGAGTTTTGCTAGCAAATTGAATTTGACCCTGTATATCTAGAACTAAATATTATACATACAAGTAATTATTATGACGGTAATTAAAGTCGTGTTAATAATTCAAGACTACCCTTTTAGACCCACAATTAGTACTACGTGTCTCATGGGGAATATAAGCCAGTTGAAACCGGATATAAACCCCCCATACACGAACATCTAAAGTTATACCATTAATATATTACTGTTTAAACCACATCTTGAACATCTGAACTCAGGGCTAATTTACTGCTTTAAACTTAGTAGCGTATTGTGGCCCTGGATTTCGCATACCACCCACTGTTGAGCAATTTTAATCACGGTTTTCTTCAAAAGGAATAATATAGCATTTCGTTTCGCTGGCAATATCAACATCAGTAGATATCAGAATAGAATCTACAACATTATTTTTAGTATATGGCAAACCCGAAACACGTGTCTAATATTTTTACGTAAAGAAGCTATGTACAAAATTTCAAAACTGTATCATGAAAAATCACGAAGTTATAAGCTTGTTATGTTACCTGATTGTCCGTACAAAAAGCTGGTTACCACTTAACGCGCGCCGCCGGCCGACCAGCTGTGACCTGTGTTATGCGCATATGATTGCGGATATGTACTTAGTGTCTCTCGGTGTCCAACTTGTTACCATTTTTAAATATTTTTGGGACAAAATATAACATGGTGTAAAAACTATTGGAATCGATTCAGTTACTTACTCTGAACAAACTATTATACAGGTTTCCAGTATAATAAAAATAATGTTGTATACTAATAATAATGCCGAAGAGTTTGTTTGTTTGAGCGCTCTAATCTCTGGAACTACCAGTCGGGCTTGAAAAAATATTTTTGCATTTGATAGCCCAATTTTTGAGGAAGGCTATATTATTTTACATCATGCTAGGACTCTTAGAAGCCGAGAAAAATGACGCGAAAAAGAAATAATGCAACGGGGTGAGTCGGGGAACAAGAAAGCGCACGCGGGCGAAGTCACGGGGGCATAAGCTAATATAATATTATATGGGACTTTCGTATGCCGAACGTCGAGCCACACGAGACATAATGGCTTTTCAATTGTTTCTGTAATTACGGCCTTGAAAATCGAAATGATAACTGCTAAATTGTGCATAGCGGAAAGCTGGATTTACGAGTACACCTCTGCCAATCCTTTCAGGAAATTCAAGTTCAACATAAAAAAACCTACTATTTATAAGAATCCTTGTTTAATATATCCCCGCTCCGATATTCTAAGCCCACCTTTACAGCGTCCTAATTGCGTTAGATTCATTAGTACGCTTTGACAAGATAATTTCGTTGTTATTTTAACTGTTATTTATCTGTTAGTGAATATAATTTATTATTACAGTTTGTGGTTAGATCAAATAGAATATGGTTCAGTATTGTTTTAGCGTAGCTGGGAAACAAATCATGGTCTCTTCTATTTTAAAGATTGTATACAATGTAGACACAACAATAAACCGCGGGGCGCAGCTAATACAACTATAAATTAAAACACTAGCAATATTAATACATAAGAGTATTTTGGAACTCTCAAATAAATCCAGCCATCGAAATTAAAAAACTGATTTTTCCACAATTCAAACAATCTAAATAGTAGTCATGGGTCGACTATGGGTTTCGCCAATCTTTGAATAGCTATGGAGACTATACTATTTGATATAATATTTTATTGAAATCTTGTATGCAGACTGGGAACGTTTTCAGATACACGCAGTTTAATTCACTGTCGTATTGTCGTCTCCACTTTGTATACAGAGTGGCTCATTCAGAGCGGTCACTATGGGAAAGTCTGAAACTATAAGATATACGAAGATCTGTTCTTAGGAACCATGACATCGATTTTAATAACAAGAAAAACTGCATTCATACATTTTTTAAAAACCTGTACTCAGCTCGGGAATCGAACCCGGTCGTTTTGAAAAAAAAAACTAACACTATTTCTATTTGGATATCGATTGTGTAGGTCTTAAGCAGTAAATGTTTCTATGGAACATGATGTTTAAAATGAATAAAAGGCATTGTTTTCACATACTTTTATTTATTTTAGTAGGTGTTCAATGTTCAATTAAAAAAATCAAATGGCCCGCGAGGTCGCCCGATTTAACGCCTCTAGACTATTTCTTGTGGGGTTATGTTAAGGATGATGTGTACAAAACAAGCTATGACACCGTTGAAGACCTAAAAGCAGCCATAGAGTCAATTTTAACGCAAATTCACCACATGAAGATACAAAATGCAATAGTAAGATCGTTATCTAAACGTCTTGAATATTGTATTGAAAAAAACGGTGGTCACTTCGAACACCTACTAAAATAAATAAAAGTATGTGAAAACAATGCCTTTTATTCATAGACATCATGTTCCATAGAAACATTTACTGCTTAAGACCTACACAATCGATATCTAAATAGAAATAGTGTTAGTTTGTTTTTTCAAAACGACCGGGTTCGATTCCCGAGCTGAGTACAGGTTTTTTAAAAATGTATGAATGCAGTTTTTCTTGTTATTAAAATCGATGACATGGTTCCTAAGAACAGATCTTCGTATATCTTAAAGTTTCAGACTTTCCCATACTGACCGCTCTGAATGAGCCACCCTGTATAGATTTGACACACTAGTTCTAAAACCAGCATTGAATATACTCAGAAGTAAAGAAAGAAAATATTTATTTAGCACAGACTAACAGACACACAATACATCAGGTAAAAATCTAAAATAGAGATCAAATAAAGTGTAAGGTCCGATGTAAGAAATTATCAGAAAAGTGTGCCTCACGGTTGCGCCAAAAAGGCCCAATTCAGAATAAAGGAAGATTGTAATTGTGATTGTGTATGATTGATGTAAGATTTGTTGTCACACTTTCGGCCCATATTGACACTAACACGGAATACAGTCAGCGGCACGTAACTTGGCAAGGTTTTGCCGTAGTGGGAATAAGTTTGCGTAAGTACACTTAGTGCAACAAAAAAAATATCACTTTGATTGCTTGTAATTATTCTACGGTTATTTCCATAATTTATTTTAAACACGTCGGTTTAGAAGAAAGTTAAAGAAAGGAGAGGAAAAGGGGAGGACTCTTGCCAAGTTATGTGCCGGCTACTGTAAAACAACTGTTAACTATATGAAATATCGCGAATCCTCTCCGCATTTTAAACCATAAAGTCATACACTACCACTATAAATATTACGTCACATACATCAAAACTAGCTGCGGAGGTTATTTTTCAAGTCGACAGCTCCACGCTGCTACTGGGCACATTAAAGTGGCCGCGGTCGGTCGTTCCGCACATTTTTATACACATTAGTGCCTCTTAGGGTGGGTTTAGACTGACGGGGTACCTAAGTGGTTTTCAAGGACAGATGGTCAGTTTTTTTTTTTTTAAGAATATTCAAATCTGGGCAAGTACCACAGTGACTTTTACAATTAATTTATGTGCTTTCTGAGTTTATCTTGGACATTACTTACATAGGTGGAGGAAAAACATCGTGAGGAAACCTGAACTTAAAGTTAATAAATTATCAATTCAATTTTCATGTAATTTTTTATGTTTTAAAGTGCCTTCTGTATGCCTATTTGTAATAAATGATTGGACTTTTAATATAATTAAACATTACTATTTTGTGGGGTTCTAAAATAAAATAGCAAAACCGAAACTGAGTCAGAATCTCAATGTTGTTTTTTTTTCTTTTTTTTTTCCTAGACTAGTCCTTAAATAGCGATGTTTAGGCAACTAAAATACTAGCTTTGAAATTATATAAAATGATCAATAGAAAAAAATGTTACTAAAATCTCGATTATGATTGTGAATGTTTGCTTAGTCAATCCCTAGCATCAGTGGGATGACACTGACAGCTCACTCCAGGCAAGTTTTCACGGTGAGATTTTTATAGAATCGACATGCTGGTCCAGATTGCTAGACGACTCTGACTTAGGAAGGCTAGAGACAGAGAAGAGTGGTGTCTATTGCAGGCACTCCGTATTGGGTGGCGAAAGGCTGAAGAAGAAGAGAAGATTATCTTTCTTTAAATTGTTGTAGAGTAAAAGGAAGAGTTGATTTCTCCTGCAGTGAGGCAATAAGGGCTTATCGTAACAACTACTTGTTTATGTGGACAACAAGGAAAATATAAGTTTTTGTTCTGACTTCTTTTCACAGCTGTGATTGTTGTGCTCATTCTAATGCTCATAACTCAATAATAAAGAATGGCTGGTTTCCATATCCTACAATAGTACTACATCAACCGGGGGTTTTACATCAAACAGGGATGATCGTCGAAAGGAAGAATTGTCAAAAGGAATTAATGAAATTTCTTTTCTGGTTGATTGATTTTCACCTTTTTTTTTTAAATGGTCTTGATCTTGATTTCGACCTTTGTACTGAGCCCAGTCCATAGGTGGAAAATGGGAACAACCAAACTAAATTGGCAAAGTAAACTCGAATTTTACTTATCTAGATAAAATCATGATTTGAATCATAATACTTAGACATAATTTAAAAAGACTTAATTTATTTTTTTTAACGTTGCCCCACTCTACGAATTTATCCTGTATTGTGGGTGCGTTTACAAACAACATTTTTTTTGACGGCACGGTTGGCGCAGTGGTTAAGCGATTGGCTGCGCTGCGTGTCGTGGGTTCGATTCCAGCACGGAACAAATATTTTTATGACCTACAAGTAGTTGTTCCGGGTCTGGCTGTTTTTGTATGTGAGTTTAAGTGTTTTTTTTTTGTTTAAAAACGTTGCCCCACACTAGGAATTTCTCCTGTATTGTGGGTGCGTTTACAAACATTTAAAACCACATACAAATATTCTTCTCCACAGGTACCTACTTCGCTTTGGAATGGGCAAGTAGCTTCATCTTTCTGACTGACCGACCCCTTGACAATTCAAAAGTGCCTGTAATTGGTTTACTTGAAATAAATGCTTTGAGTTTGAGTTTGAGTTTGAATATTTGTTCCGTGCGATAGTAAAAAGATAGATAAAGATGAGACAAGAGGATGATGTGATATACACTATCTTCTCATCTCGTCTGAATCTATCTAATTTCCTTAGCAATTATAATTGCTAAACCTAAAACTAAACTAAAAATTAAAAAAAAACTCCGAGAACTATCGAAGTTTTTTGGTAATTTTTAGTTGATATAAACAACCAAGAACTCTAAAAAGGTCTGTTCGCAATAATGAATACACCTTGTCTTTAAGGCATTTTTTAAGCAGAATGTATTTCAAGACTTCACAGAAATGGGTAGCTACAGTGCCTACCGACCTATTGATAAAAACGCAATTTCACGAAGTACCCATTTATCACTCGTTAGAAACTGTTGGGAGCCATTGTGGGAAGAACACCTACATTTTCTTAATTAAATCGAATGCTTTCCACTAGTTCGCGAGGGTAAATCAATTTGACGGATTGCTATTGTAAATATATAAAAGGAAAGAGCATTGATCACGATTGCTCTTTGTGTGTTTACGATTCCACAATAAACCTACCACAGCGCGGCTGACGAATGAATTTGTGTTCCTTAGTTTCATACAAACGAATACGTCTTTTGCGAATTTGACCTTTATTAGCTACTAGAATTGTCGTACTGACAAGTGCCAGGAACGCATTCTCTCGACAGTCGGACTGTAAGGCTGTTACGACTTTTTCAATAGTCTTTAGCATATTTGCTAGGAAAGAGCATAGAGTTTATAAAGTCACATTGGCTCTTGCCATACTTTGTAATTACAGCATCATGCTTAACAAGGCTGAGCGGCCCGTGGCTAAATAATAACAGCCGCACAGGTCGATCAATCAGGTTAAGCTACGCTTGACGCGGTTGGTCTGTGGGTGGGTGACCATCTTTACACATCGAGACCCCTCCGTGCCTCGGAAAGCACGTTAAGCCGTTGATCCCGGCTGTCATTCGTGAATCTTTAACAATCGTTACGGGTAGTCACAAGCCCGAAAGCTTGACAACCAGTCTTACCAAGGGGTATCGTTTTATACAGTAACTGGGTTGTGGAGGTCAGATAGGCAGTTGCTCCGTGTAAAATATTCAGCTGCATCCGGTTAGACTGGAAGCTGACCCCAACATAGTTGGAAAAAGGGTAGGCAGATGATGATGCTTAACAAGGCTGTTCAGGTTGACCTACGGGGTAGCATCAATGTTATTAATCAATTTTCTAATTTCACTAGCTGTTTCGCGCGACTTTGTCTGCTTTCCAGTATGTAAAGTAAAGTAGCCTATATCCTAACCCAGGTCATGGTCTACCCATGTACCAAATTTTATCCAAATCCGTTTGGCCGTTTTAGCGTGAAAGCGTAACAAACAAACTCTTTCGCATATAGAATATTAGTTAGGATTATAACACATTATTTTCATAGGTTTTTACTGTCCCGTTGCTTGACCTCCCCCAAATGCTTTTTTGTAAAATGTTCCTGATCGTGGAGATTGTCACAAGCAAAGAGGGGCATATGACCAGCAGAGTATGAAGACAAGCTATGGATACCTAAATGGTGATGACTATTAGGTCCCTGCGCTACAAAACATAATTAAATCAAGAACCACTTAACCAAGTCATGTGTACTGGCCCCTAACGTTAACATTAGCAACAATACCAGACGAGCAATACATCACAGAGCGACGGGCAATGGATCATTTGGGGCTACAACCCGCCTAATTTATGTATTGCTCGCGTTTGCTGCTAAGCAATATGGTACTCGTAGTTTTAGGATTGTTGTGGTAAATCTGCTTATGTGGAGGAAGTCAAATGTTAAAATGTTTAAGGCATAATGTGTGCTGTATTATGATAATTATAGTGACCATATTGGTGATATTCTTCAGGAAGGTCAGGTGCGTAGTACCTACTCGCAACCGGCGTGCGGAGGCCAATTAATCTCATCTCGGCGACAGTCAATGTCAAAAACTTGTGAAAAATGTAGGGAAATTAGAGGTATTTTTAACAAATTGACACTGAGATCAGATTGTGAACGTTCCTAAAATCACGAGAATTTTCCCTCCGTTGTATGAACGTAAACGAAGCAAAAGTAGTATGTAAGGATCGTAGCAGGTGGAATTCTGTAGTTTATAATTGTACCCACACTGGGCCCGCGTGGTTGCGGATTGCTATCCACTCTCTTTCACAGAGAGGAGGACTGTGTCCCAGCAGTGGGAACGTTATAGACTAATTATATGTCTGGTAATACTTACCTATAGCTAAGAAGGAAGGTTAACAATGAGGTGACGGTTGATAAAGATGTCATGTATGGAAGATAAAGACGGAGGTGGTAAGTACTGCACCTACCAAAGATGAATTGGGATAAGTGCATGAGGATAATGATGAAGGGCAGAACGATCATGATGATGATGATGATTAAAGGCAGTACGATGATAATGATGATGATGATGATGAAGGGCAGAACGATCATGATGATGATGATGATGAAAGGCAGTACGATGATGATGATGATGATGATGAAGGGCAGAACGATGATGATGATGATGGCGATCATTGTCTTCAATAAACTGCAGTTGTAACTATATGGAGCTGGTTCTTAAGATGCCAAATCTATTAATTACAAGTTTTGAAAAGCCGCTTAAGATCCACTCTCTGGACTTACTCTGGACGCTTTTAACTTGTACGCCTTTTTTAAATCGTTCTCTCATATTCTCACAAATTCAATATTTATGATGTCTCTAATATTTTTGTAACAATATAATTAAAAATTTAAAAGTGTGTCCATGTAGTTTCTCGCTTTTCCTTTTCCATAGGTACCTGCTACGCAGTGGAATGGGCAACTAGCTTCATATTTCTGACTGACCGACCCAATGAAAATTCAAAAGTGCCCATTTCAGTTAAAATGGATGCTTTGAGTTTGAGTTTGACTATACTTACATAGGTACTATATGAAACAGAATAATATTTCTCACATATAAATGTAATTCTTGGAATTCTCGTTTCAGTTAGTTATCTCGTCGCAAAACTACTAACTACGCAAATTATATCCCCCACATTCAAAACGTATTCCTATTTAAATCCCCACAGCTGTCCATTCATTGAAACCTGAAACCTGAGGGCCAACGGGGAAGTCCAAACTATTTTAATTAAACAAAATTTTCAATTAAGCATCGCTGTAACTAGGATGTAACCACAAAAGTTTTGAGGACCAAAAATCTCTGTACTGTTGCGGTGATAGCGTCCCCTAATATCAGCTAGTTTGGACACGTACGGTATGTGGTAAAAAGGTGTTATTGGACTAGTTTTTGGTGAAAGGAATTACATAAGTAATTTATAAGCGACCCATCTATTATCCAGATTTGCGAGAGTGCGTCTGTCCTTCATGGATAACGTTCTGAGCAAATTACTATAGGTACAGTCACGAGCACCAATATGTCAACACTTGGCAACTTTCAATTGCGATTTTTTTGTGAAATAACGAATGCAACGTTGAAATACGACACTTTGCATAAACCTATGGGTTCGAAAATACTATGTTCCTGGTAACATAAAATTTAATTCAATAATAAAAGAGAAAATCGCCTTTGAGTAAAACCAAGTGTATACATACTTATGCTCGTGACTGTACGCATCAGATTTTTACGCCGCAGGAATCCGCTGGATGCGAGAAACACAGAGCTGGTCGAAGTGGTGGTGCTTGGGGGACGCCTATATCCAGCAGTGGACGTCTTTCGGCTGAAATGACGATGATGATGATGACTTTCAATTCCGAAGAACCTACGGACTCTCAACTCTTCAAGAATAGGATCTTAAAATTACCGCTACAATGACAAACGAGAAAGAGACAAGGTTTTAATATCACGATACCTTGAAGACTAGGCATGGCTATTCAGAACCTTTCGACAGGTTGTCGAATCGAAAATGACATATTTTCAATTACTAACTTGCTTTGCCCACGATAGCATATAACTATCGGAAGAATGGCGGTCATCTATTTATTTAAATTGACAAAATTTTCGGGTTTTGGATTTGTGAACAGCCATTATAGAGGACTCTTTTGATAACATCGATTGGGATTCGATTCGGCACGGAAGTGTTACAAACGGTTGTGAATAGCTATGCTGGAAGCAATAACTCAGTCTCTTTACGTAGGTAACTCTATAGTCAAATGGTGAAAAATATTATAAGAAAGTCTTACAGAGCGACACAAGGCTCCTGCAGACAAGTGTGACGCGACACTAGTAGAACAATATCTATGAAAACTTCACAGAAATTGTTCTATCAGAATTGCGTCGCACCGCAGCGACGCGTACATCTACTTGTCTTGTTGACCAAGCACCTTAAATAAAGGTAAAAACAACTTTCTTCTTAGTTACTTTTGTGGACAGCCATTGGAGAAAAAACTCCCGTATTCTTTTGTAACCATACACGGAAGTCACGAAACCATATCGCATAGTATGAGTACCAATAATCACATGAAGCCTGTACTCGCGTTACCTCTTGGCTATGAGCTAACATTGCCAGCTATAAGCCAACATTGCCAAAATGTACAACAAGGGAAAAATAAAAACACAAAAAAATATCATCTACTCAAAGATACAGGATTTATAATAATGCTCCCTGACACAAATCGCCTTCATATCTTTAATTCAAAATGACTATAAAGGGAACGAGTCGGAATATTGGGCGAGCAGATCGTACCTACATTCGGCAACAGAATCGCATTCAAACTTTACACTTTGTGTCAAATCAAATCAAAATATTTTATCTAGACGAATATTATAAAGAGGTAACATTTGTTTGTTTGTTTGTATGTAAGGGGTGATCTCCGGAAGGCGTGATGTTAAAACGATTTTTTTTAATCTGACTGGTTGTCAGATTAAAAAAATAGTTTTAACATCACGCAACCCTTGGGAGTAAAGCAAAAAGAAAAAAAGTCAGAAAGAACGGTAAGTGAAAACGAAGTAGTAGCACCGGCGAGCGATAGGCTGCGACGCGATGGGTCGGGGGCCGAAACGACAATGCTTATGGATGTATCGAATCTTGTACCATACTGCATCAGTTTTTTTAGACTACACTAATCATATTAACTCCTACAAAAGTTCTTTTTGCAAAAAAATCCCGGGTTTCGGAGATTATCAAAAAAAAATTTGTTATGTTATGTGATCCTTGTATGATTTTATTAGACCTAATGAATAGGGTTGTAGATATAGTACCTTTTAGAAAGCTTTTGTGCAAGAGTGGTATAGGCTCAAGTTCGTCGAAGTAAGGAACGCTAAACCTTATACAAAGTCTCATTAAAATATCTGAAATCTCTTTAGAGGTAATTGTACCATCATTATAAGAAACTTGTATTATTGGGAACAACCCAATCGCGGTTGTTAGCCCTATTAATACAGTATTTCTTTTTCTAAGGAGAGGATGTACCAGAACCCTCATTGCGTAAAACACTCTCAATCAAATTTAAATAATTTTGAAGAATATTGCTAATCCATTGCTTCATAAATTCGAACAACGTAATTGCTCAACAACGTAAAAAACGCAATGAATGTTGTTGAAAGGTCAGAAACCCATTGCTACTGTTAAATGACCACGCAGTTTAGCACTTTACGTCAATATGGTGTCGCACCCTTAATGATTCTTTCATGTTAAATTGATAAATTTAATATAATGTTCGAAATAAAGCTCTTAACAAAACCAGAGCTAAAATGCAGATGTACTCAATTACAACATTGTTGAAAGAACTTTAAGGAATATTAGCTTCATACGTACCAAACTAATGGCACTTAGGTATTCTTAGCTCAGCATTAACATCGGGTTATTAGCTGCCTTAAATTAGATCATGGCTGTGCTGCATTATACAACGGAGTATCTGAGTGCAGTTAGCGCTAAATTAGCTTGTGTTCATTATTTTGATCTTCATATTCTAAGAGGTTGATGAACCCATTGAAGGAACCATCTGAACGAGACTAGACTATAGAAGTTTTATTGTTATTATGTCAACATAGCTTGTAGAGTAAGCAAGCTGAAGTGGCAGTGCGCTGGCCATGATTGTCAAAGGACCGATAGCCGGTGGAGCAGACGAGTCCTGGAGTAGAGACCGCGTATGCACAAGCGTATCTACGCCCCCCAGTTAAATAGACAGACGACCTCAAAAAGGTGGCTGGGACAGACTGGATGCGGAAGGCGGAGGACAGGGTGTTGTGGCGCAGTCTGGGAGAGGCCGATGTCCAGCGGTAGACTGCAATAGGCTGGGTTGATTGATTTGATTGATTGACGTCGAGGGACGTTTAATTTCCCACAAAGTGTGAACCTTAAAAGGGGCGATATAGAACTGTGGTTGCGGTGAAAGAAAACATAGTGAGGAAACTTGTAATCGTCAACATTTTGTGACATCTACCAACCCGCACTGGGCCCGCGTGGTGGATTACGGCCCACTCACATTTTAAACCAAAACTCACTGTACACATACCAGCAAAAAGCCACACAGACACTCATCGCTCTGTCAATCGTGGCTTTATCAATCCTCTTTATTGCCTTAACGAGCCACAAAGGAAGATTAGTATTCTTTGCCGACCCTTCATAGATTAAATTAGGCCAGATAACAGAGGCTTGTAGCAAGCAGAGACAAATATTTTGGCTCAGAGTGGCCGTTTGGGTTGTGTTTAGGGCCGTCTTTTGATCGGGAATTAATGGGATGTGAACTGGGTGAAACAATAAATAGGGTGCTGATGTTTTTAAGAACACTTTGGCTTAGTTTCACTCACAGATCACGGAGAAGCCTCGGCACCCACTTCTCGAGACGGTATTACCAATGCTTTCCATATTAACCATGCGTGTTACCTTTTACTCGCACTACGACACTAATGATATATCGAAATCGACAGTTTTGAAGGCGGTCCCTGACAGAAGTTGTGCGCCCAACACACTTTCAACGCCACGAAGTTTATTTGAACCTAGCTATTGTCGTCTCTAGATCCTCCTAGTGCGGCGATTCTGTGCTTTATGGTTTCACTCCTCTGTTTCACGACCACATCAATATTACAAAAATGTTAAACTCGAATTGCCATAGAAAAAAATACAAAAGAATCGTTAATTTCAAAATATCCAAAGAACTAATCCGCTATTACAATAACGATAACATTCCCAGAATGTTCTAGGAATAAAAAAAGAAAAAAATAAACGCGATATAAATTACCAAGGTATTATGTCGACAAACTATAAATTGACTCAAGAAATGGATTCCTTAATGTCCATAGCAAATGCTTCACTATTTATCAGTGATCACAATCATTGGCCATTAGTCACGAAGAACGTAAAAACATTAATAAAACCTATTCGAATAAAGTTACTCACGAATTGATTTAGTATTATGAAGGTCAATAAGGAAATGGTATATTTTAAGAAGCCCGCGTGTCACTGGTCAGTGTCCTTCAGTCGTCAATTTATTTCATTCGCCAGTCTCGTTGGTAAGTTAGTTTCACTGATTGGTCAGTTTTTCCGATTAGACAGTTGTGTTACCTTGACCATTTCCAGTATCCGCCAGTTTTCGTCGATTCGTAAGTTTGGTACACTCAAGGAAAAAGCTTTCAGTGATCGGCTATAGACCTGAGAGCAATGGTAGTTCTGTGATAAAAGCCCCGACTTACGAGTTTTAGGTTATGGGTTTGAACCCAGACAGGCGCTTTATTTTGTGTGAATAATTCAACACCGCTGCTCTCAAAACTATGAAGGAAAACATCGTGAGGAAGCCGGCATGTCCTAGAAACAAACATTCGAAGACATGTGACATCTACTAACTCGCACTGGGCCCACGTGGTGGATTACAGCCCACTCACTCCCTCTCACCGAGAGGAGGCCTGTGTCATAGCAGTGGGAACATTATAGGCTGATTACTCGTATGCTACATTTTGACCGCGTAGGTATTCCATTTTTCTATGAAACGCTATAAAATTAATGCTTAAACGTACTCTGAAAAGGTTGTAACTTGTAATTTTACACAGTCACGACATACCAATCAATTTAAAGGAAGAACAATAAAAATATACAATAACTTAAAATTAAGCAAAGTTAATTATCTTACAAACATCAGTTATATTACATTAACTAACTTAACTATTATTCTTTAAGATGCCGAGTCACGTCGGGACGGTACATCCTTAAAGATGTAATTTTATTAAAAGTACAGTAATAGAGAAGATTATGTGCCAGGAGAGGTAAGGTCATTAAATCAGTGGGTTTAAGAGGTTCTCTAATTGTCAACGACATAAGTGCATGCTTTAGTAAATTATTGTAATGTGGTTAATGACCTGAGGAGGTCGTTGTCATATTAAGTTATTATGTGGACCCACGTTAAACGGGACCCCCAAAAATACGGGAATAGCCCGTATTTTTGAGACAGATTAGTCAAAAAAAAAATAGTCAGTAACTCACCTACATTGTTGACATGTTTTTGACATTCATTCTCGCTGGAGTTGAATTTGAACGTTTTTGAGCGCGAAACTTCTGTATTTTTTTTTTTGTTATAAATAGACAATATCATATTTTTTATTATTATTTGACAGCAGAGCTTCAAGTTGCTGTCTTTTAAAGTTGTTTTACAATTTAACCCGGAGACAATAAATCTAGCCAGACATTAAAAAATATATATCTTACAAGTTACAAAATGTTAACAACTTATTTAAATAGGTAAGAAAATATAGTACCTTTCAAACAGAGTTGAACGAATGTCCCATTTAGCCACTAAAACCCCCACCTATTTCCTAACTCCCTTACTTTAAGGCCCAACGCTCTTTCGAGCCAACTCTCCGAAATGCTATAAAAGTCGTTAATATTCACGTAAAGAATGATTTTACGATAAAAAAGGTAGGGAAGCCGTCGTAAAGAAATTCAAGTTAAAACTTAGATTACACGATCAAATATCGGGATCCTATTAAAGGTACTATTCTTAATCGGGTATTTTTAGGGTTGGCTTCTGATATCGGGGGTGAAAACAGATGGTGTGCGATAGGGTTTTTCCTTCTAGGTTGAGTAGATTTTATGTGAATTTAACAATGCAGGGCCATGTCTGGAAGGGTCTTTTAAAGAAAGAGCCATTGCAACTTGGAGTTGAGCAACAGACGGCATGCATGCATCAGTCATCGTGTAGCTCAACCCTATTTTAGGGAGCACAACGACCCGTCACACGACGCTACCAGATCTGCAGGATATTTGCGAAGGTCATAAAGTCATGTATTCAGTCTAGCCTGCATGGTACTCACATTAACAGTCAGTTTTCTGCTGCCATAACGTCAGCCTGTCCATGGATTTGTGTGTTCCTTAAAGTTATGTATCCATGAATGTTCATAACTATGCAAGGAAACTCGTCATTCATAATAACAGTTTCAATGATCAAAAAGTTTTGGTTGGTGTGCGCACTCGGGTTTCGATAGTTTTCTATGAATTTACAGCAAAACTCAAAATTAAGTTTTATTTTATTTCTTTATAGCTCGAACGTGTTCAAAAATGACCAGAATAGCTGGGACCACATGTACGTAAGTAACTTTTTCATAGTTTTCTCCTAGATTTTGTCATAAATTAATAATAAGTCAAAGGTGTATACTGAATACTTAGTTGATAATGAGTAGAGAATTAAGTACAAAATGTTGAAAGGTTTTTCGTTTACAAAAACTTATTGATTTTATGTTATTTCGGTGTCAAATTGTTTAATAGTACCAAACATGTTTGTAATTTCCAACTCCATCTCTACTTCATCTACATAGTAAATCAGAATAATTATCGAGGACTAAGCATGAGTACAATTACTACATTAAACGGATTTACCTAAGTGAAGTTCTATTGTAATTATACGAAGTGCTTAGTCCTCGACAGAATGTTCCCTCCTAAGCCCTAAACAAGGCCATAGTTTGTTTTTCGAATCTGGGAATGAAGTTGGGAAATTACTGTTTGTTAATTTTAATTCTCTTATTTCAGATCACTCTAAATATATTGACATAAGCTGGACATACGAGTAGTTGCCAGCGTAAAAGTTTTTTTTTTGCAGAATATTATTCTCTGAATATTTGCGTGTACAAAATGGACCACAGTGGAACTAATGTTGAATACGTTCCCGATTGTATATTGTACAGTTAGATTGTATATGAAAAAAATGTGCAGGTATATAATTCTAGCGTGTTAGCATCCATTTACTGTCCCACTGCAAGATAAAGGCAGGCTTCTGATACAGAGAACACGATGATATGCTCCGTTAACTCTTCATAAGTGTCTAGCACAGTTGTAGAGGTATGAGGGACAGGGCGTAACGATCACTCATCTTCTATAGAAAAGGCAGGATCCTCCGACCTGTGCTGTGGGTGTCGTATCTGGTGGACAACTGCCCGACAATTTATGTCGGGACGTTGTTTGTATGCTAGTTGCGCACTAAACTCTGCGCGATGCAGGATTTTCCGTGACTTTAGTGTGATGCGTAGTTTGTATATGGCGGTGTAGATGCCGCCACATATATACTCAAATTCTGTTAGGACGCCATACTTTAACACATCTCCTCATCCAAGGAATACATTAACTTAGGTCTCTTCTACACAGGTTTGCCAGACTAAATCTTACCTTGCATTGTGGAAACTGCTCCGGCGGCCTGCTCACCCTCCACCCTAATAAAGGCGGTATGCACACGAGCGCCGACATCAGCCACACGGCAGCTATCATGAGCGCAGCCCGCGCCGGTGTGCGCTTCTTTAGGTAGTCTACTGCCTGTAACAAGGAGAGAGGGTTGTTAGATTTATGTAGATATGATAATTAAAGGAGCTCGTGGCTAAATAATAACAGCCGCGGGTCGATCAAAGGTTAGGCTAGTCGAGTGGCTTGTCGAGATTGGTTCGTGGATGGGTGACAATCCAGTAGCTTGGAGAGATTTCCCTCTCCAAGCCTCGGAATTCATGTTAAGCTGTTGGTCCCGCTTGAAATGTAGTTCTTTGATAATCGTTACGGGTAGGCAGAAGACCGGTGACAACGGGTAACATATTATGCGGTTGTGAAGGTCAAATGGGCAGTCGTTCCATTAATATACAGTATTCAGCTGCATCTGGTTCGACTAGAAGGTGACCACAACATAGTTGGAGAAAGGCCAGGCAGATGATTATGTAGTTAGTGGGTGGGCACATTATTTTCAGACTATATAGTCGAAAAAGAAAAGTTCTAGATTGGCGAGGAAGACTGCGTGGGTAGGTGACCCTCCAAGGTGAATGGACTACCAGTTGAAGGTTGTGGAATCCCGCTGGAAGCGCGAAGCACAGGACCGGTCGTTGTGGCGATGCTTGGAAACCTATATCCAGTCGTTATTAGTTATTTATTTATAAGTATAAAAACTTTTTTGGTAAAAATAACAACCGACTTCCAAAAAAACACTACAAAGTGAAAAATAACTTTAATTTTGGAAGCCGGTGTCGATGGTTCCGCATTTTCGTTTTTTGACACCGACTTCCGAAATTAAAGTTATTTTTCACTTTGTAGCGTTTTTTGGAAGTCGGTTGCTTTTTTTTATAAATAAAATATTTTTCACTTTTTAGTTATACCTGCCCCAAACAAATTCATATAACACTACTTGCTATGTAAATATCAGTGACAGGAAGCTGCATCTGCGTTTATAGGGCACAGACGTGATGTTATGTTGTGCGATTGAGAAAACAATGCATACATATGCGATAGCAGCAATCGCGGTTGTTTTACTGTTATTTATTGAAGAGTTCAGTTGTCTGTCTCCGAAACTCATAAAAAAAAGAAAATATAAACATCCGAATTGATAACCTCCTCCTTTTTGAAGTCGGTTAAAAATTGATGCTGTCGCGGGAAAAACCTGGATGAGGCTGGCACAGGAGCGTTTTTTTCGTGATTTTCACAAGAACAGAGAGGCCTGTGTCCAGCAGTGGGTAAAGTTGGGCTGTGGATGATGATGAAGAAACAAATATAGTACGTATGTACATATGTTGAAACTGTTTGTACTCCCCGTCACTTGTCCCTAAAGGTTCATAAGAAAACCAGCGTCAGATAGCATCTGTCTGGCATTAATATTGAAATGAACCTTTTTGGCGCAGCCGTGAGGCATTATTATAATAGTGTGTTATTGTAATTAAAACATTATTTTCACTTTATTTACACGTATTTTGTGTTTTACGAACTGTGTCTAAATAAACGTTATTCTTTCTTTCAGTAAACATCTTTAGGCTGAATCATAATGTTGACGACCTGAACGCCAATTCTCGTAATTGAAAACGTTCCAAAACTATTCGCAATCAATGTCTAAAACTTGTCAAAAATGTAGAGATTTTAGAGGTATTTTTGACAGATTGATACAGAGTTCAAACTGAACGTTCTTAAAATTACGAGAATAACCATAAGCCACCTTGCCTAAATCTTTGATATCCTTTTGTTCGGCCTTTAGACAAACGAAAATAAAAAGGCATATTAATTAAAAAGCAAAGGCCTGTCTTATTTAGAAAGCTACGATTACTTGAAATGGTTATTTTCCCTCCGAAAACTGCAAATACAACAGTTTTTAATTCAGAACCGTCTTATCCCTGAGATCACAAAGAGTACTTCGAAAAACATAACGAAAACCCGCCCATCCATACAATTAACAAGGCTAAATATTTACAGATCGGCAAAAAGAACAGTTTCTCATTTCCCTTTTTAAATATTTGATGAAAAAAAGTCCGGAGCCATTTTAAAAATTCTCTTCGAGAATCCCTTTTGAAAATGTTTTATCAAATTCTAGGGTGATTCGGACGAATTCTGCTGGAAGTAAAAGGCATCTATAGATGTCAGGGTATTTTTAGATTGCGATAGAGTTAAGGTAATATTTAGTTAGCTGTAACATCTTGGTGCGGATGTTCAAACCTAAATATAGAAGACTTTTTCACTTCCTGAAAAGAGTGGGCTAAGCACACACTGCACAGGATTACTGCATGCAGCCGTTTAATAGCAGCATCTAAGTACTAATTAGGTAGTATGTCTGTTGGTTGGTTGGTAGAGCTATCATCAAATTCATGTGGTGTTAATCTGGAAATTTTACTTTAACTGTCACACAAATCGTTGTACAATTCGAAATCGAACTCAGTTAAAGTTTGTTTTTTTTTTTATGACCGTGGCTTGACACCTCAACATTTTCCAAAATAATGTTTAGAAAATAACACTTTACCTATACGTTCGCTTCTCGGGTTAAGCAAAGTGCTTTTGTGTTTTTCATTTAGGAAACTCTCACTAGATTTGCGGCTGGTGCCTAGTAATAACGAGCAGTAGTGAACTAGTGGCAACTGCCGCGACTTACGATTTGTAGGTTCTAACGTACGATACTTTGTGTAAGGTCTGGGTTAGAACCCAGACTGGCGACACTTTGTGTAAATTATTTCATCATCACAACTCTCAAAATGGTGAATGAAAACATCGTGAGAAAACTGGCATATCCTAGAACCGAAAATTCGAAAACATGCTTACGAATGGTAGCATGTTTTATTCCTAAACTAGGCAATAAATAGATTCGTAAGCTAATTTTACCTGTAATAGCTACTTAAATATGGGAGGGTCTACTATGCAAAGCTAACATTTTATCTTTACCAATAATAAAGCATACACCTCGTATGCTTTATTATTGGTAAAGATAAAATGTTAACGAATAAGGGTCCGTAAATTATAGGAATCGGCCCATTACTGGTGGTATTGTCCTATCGCAGGTATGCTGGATGAGTTTTCTTATGAATGAGCATTACCCTTGCACCTATTTTTCTGTTCTCTGTATGTGTATTTGTCTGTTTATATTATATGTGTGTACATAAATGGTATAATAATTAATGTTTGTTCAGGTTCCAAACTCAGAATACATAATAAGTATAAATAAATAAATAATAAAATATTTTATTGACATAATAACATACATGACAACACAATATGACTACTTCCGATATGTATTTGTCCATCCGATAAATTGAATTTGACTCTGGTTGTGAGATATCTTCTACTTTCGGACGGGACCGTATCTTCGTTGATGGACATAGAGATTAGATCCACTCGTGTTGTTACAGTCAGCTTCGCAAGTGTTCTTTTGGTACAAATATTTCCCTTATTTTCCTCACACACCTAATCATAATCATCTGCCTGCCTTTTTCCACTTATGTTGGGGTCGGCTTCCATAATAACCGGAACAAGCTGAGTACCATTATACCTCCACATTACTGAGAAATACCATACCCCATGGTAAGACGAGTTGTCAGACTGTCAAAGATCAACGAATGACAGCCGGGACCAACGGCTTATTTTTATATTACCCTCACATTCACACCGAAAAGCAACCAAAGTCGGGTATTAAAGTCTCAATGCATTCTATGTAACCCGAACTTGAGATTCAGTGCATAATACTTCCATCGCGTGGTAAATATTTACGAGGCAGCTAAATTGGGCCGCGTCTCTTGCCAAGATATTTGATTATCATCGAAATCTTGGATCTGAGTGCGATGTCTTATAATAATATTTTAACGATGACTCTCGTCGCTGATCGTACGTTTCGTAGCAAATAAAATAAAAGCATAATCATAAAGCATAATAATGAAACTATAATGTTCGTCTGCTGGGACACAGGTCTTCTGTCTATGAGAGGGAATGGACCGTAATCCGCCATGCGGGTTGGTAATGCTCTTCGAATTTTTGGTTCTAGGACATAGGCTTCCTCACGGTGTTTTTCTTCACCGTTATGAGAGCAGTGGTGATGATGATTTAAATAAAGTACAGCACCTGTCTGGGTTCGAAAATATACAACATTATTTTTAGTATACTGCAAACCTGAATATAGTTTGTTCAGAATAAGTTACTGAATCGATTCCAATAATTTTTACCTCATGTTATATTTTGCCCCAAAAATATTTAGAAAAGGTAACAAGTTGGACACCGAGCGATACTAAGTACATATCCGCAATCATATGCGCACAACATTGGTAACAGACTGTCGGCCGGCGGCGCGTGTTGAGTGGTAACCAACTTTTTTACGGACAATCAGGTAACATAACAAGCTTATAACTTCGTGATTTTTCATGATACAGTTTTGAGATTTTGTACATAGATTCTTTAGATATAAATACTAGACACGTGTTCCGGGGTTGCTATATACTAAAAATAATGTTATGTACAACGTATAACGTTAAATTCGCAAAACCTGAAAATAGTTTGATCAGAATAACGAGCAGAATTAATTGAACCACTTTTTTGTATAGGTCACATTTTCAAAAAATCTTCATTAAAAACGTTGCCGTATCTATTTATTAATAGGTCAAGTAAGCCAGTGTCAGCGCGGCGCAGCGCGGCGCGGTGACGACTCCTCCCTCGGTAAAGCGTCGTTGCAGACACAAGAAACTATCAGAATGGCCAGTAAAACTAAAACAGCACATAAAACTTTTACAATTTTTTTCATGACTTATTTTCTCTCTGAAATAGGTTAACTGAATTAAAAATCAGTTGGGGTGTCTGAGGTTTTGCGCATTTAACGTTACACGTTGTATATACATGACCTACCTACTGAGCCACCACTTCTTTCATGTAATAAAAGCAATAGGTACTTATTTCTGCCGTCAAGCAGCGTTGCTGTTTTCCTGAAAAAATGTTTTTACCTACTGGCGCATGAGAAAAATCAACTTTGTCGTTTAGCATGACCACTCTACTTAGAATAAACATAATTATCTCTCTCTCTCTCTCTCAGCATTATCGTGAGCGATGGCCGTTTTGCGTGGATGTGACGCATACAAGTATTGTTCTTTTTTGTGTTTGTGTTCTTTCTCTGAGTCATTTTTATCGCAACTAAACTTTATTTCCATCTTTCTTTTCTTTTTCCTATCATGAATATTTTTTCTTTCTTAAAAAAAAAATCTTTTCTTACATTTTTTTTTCCTTGAATTCATTCCACAATCTGTATGTTTGTCTTTCGTTTCTTCCGTGTCCACGGTTATCATATCCCTTGGACAGTTAAGTGTTATTAGGAGAAAATTCTCAGTTGACTTGGTCTATCATCATGAGGTGGATAAATGTGGATTTTTAATTCACCTCTGCCCCACCCTTCAGGAGTTCAGGCACAAGAAGCGTGATGCTATGTAAAAATATCCTAATAATCCCTACCTCTATACAGCTATTTAAATCTTATAACGGTCACGTATCACAGTAAATGCGACCTCTCTTGAGTAAAGTGTACTCGCAAACTATTACCCGTTACCCGACTCCGCAAGTTGTTGGCGGTGTAATGTGTTTGGCCCGGCCTACAGCGAGAATAAGTCAACCGATGTTATGGTAAAATAGAAAATAATATTGGACAAGGATCTTTGAGCGCACTTGGGTTAGACTAGAAGGGGCTTGTGATTTTTTATTTTTTGTACTGCAAAGTTTATTTGAAAGCTGTATACATTTTTGCCATGTTTTGTAATCGGAAACTCTTGTATTAAGTCGGAAAAAATATGATTCCCGAATTGTGCTGAAGGCCAATTTCCGTAATTAAAAACGTTCAAAATCTAGTCGCAAACTCATCTTAACGACAATAAATGTCAAAAACTTGTCAAGCAGCCACACCGAGGACATTATCGGCTAGTGAAACAAACCCATCTTTTTGAACGCCTTTCCCGTCTCATTGTTTTATTTATTTGGGAAAAATCAATTATCATCCCTATATGAAGATTTCGGTTTATGTTTGAGCACCAAGTCAAAACAAACCATTTCCACCAATCTAAATCCACACTACACCGAAAAAAACTGCCTGAAACTGCTCGTAACCACTCCGTACCAGTTCAAACCACTTCTAACCGGTTCTAGTCGCTCCTAACTCCGTATGCCGCGTGTGTATGACAGCACACAGACTGGTACGCAACCACAATAAATCATATGAAACAATTCGACATTCCACAAATGAGGTCGAAGGGAACATATCGTGATATTAATAATATTACCTAGCTCACTGACGGGGTAGGCAGAGTTCTTGTGTGGGCTGGAAAAATAATTGGAAGATAGTGTTTTGGATGACGTAAATGGTAATGTTTCAAACCCAAGCAGGCGCTTCACTTTATTTCATCATTACTGCTCTAAAAACGGTGAAGGAAAATAGCTTGAGGTTTTAATACATGTGACATCCACTAACCCACACTGGGCCCGTATGGTGGATTATGGCCCAATCCCTCTTGGAGGAGGCCTATGACCCAGCAGTGGTAACATTTTCAGCTGATTATGCTAAATGGTAATGTTTATCTATAGATGTTGGTACAAAGGAAGGATATGTTGAATTTGGAGCAGTAGAAACAAAAAAATTGCAAGAGAATTTTTCTCTAAAGTAATGGTTTACGAATGAGAACATTTGAAAACTTAGTTTTAGTAACATGTTATTACAGAGTAGAAACTAGAAAAACCTTTCAAAGAATAGCTTTAACATAAATTACGAATGATAATTTAGTTCCTCCCGTAATTAATTCATTTTAAAATGTTAATACTCTGCTAGACAGGAAACAGCGTATTTTGACCTATTTCAGCCTATTGCAATTGTATATTTTTTTTTGTTACGTATTTTCTGGTGTACAATAAAGTATATATGATAATAATATGAAGAGGAGATAGCGGCCTTGAAAAGCTGGTCATTGTTGGCTATACCGAAGGAAATAGAGCACAAGGCTGGTCGCCAACACGATGGTCTAACCAAGTAAAAGTAGCTACTTCCTCAAGCAAATATCAGCAGGTGGTGATGGCGACTTTGGAACGGAGTGGATGGAGGCAGATTGTCCGCTTAAAGGGGTCCAGTGACCGCCCTCCTCAGTAATGAGGGACCAATCGAAGAAGAAGACAGGAAAACAGGATGTGATTTGCACAAAAATACAGTCAAGTTCATAGAAAGACAGACTGATGTCGATGGAAACAAAACAGGGGTTTCATAATCCCTTTATAATAATCAAAAACTATTTGAATCTGATCATGACCATTCCTGGTTTTATATATTTTTTAACTTTTCTGCTCTTTTTAGAAAAACATTTTTTTCTTTCAGTCTGCGCTACATAAATGTATTTTCTTTCTTTTCTTATACTTATACAAACTACTAAAATTCTTTAGAACTCTCCTCTCTTTACAAAACCAACACTTTTCGAAAAAAAAAATAAGTAGCAAACAATTATAAAGCACTGGACATACATATATTCTGCAAGAGAAACACAGCATATCAAAAGTATATGAATGTGTAGAGGATCAGGATGCTAATTATATTACACAGAACGTTTTGAAAAGGTAATGTCCGTCGACTACACCGCATGTTTAGCGTGTGGTATCCACCACACGCTTATAAAGTAAGTTTTGTTTAGTCTGTACAGAATGAGCATACAATATTTTTAAAAGACTATGTATGTTCAAAACTTGAGTAGTAATTGACTCCTTTTTAATTAACGATTGTTGTATAGTGATCGTCATCATCTGCCTGCCTTTTCCCAATTATGTTGAGGTCGACTTTCTGTCTAACCGGAAGCAGCTGAGTACCAGTATTTTACATGGAGCGACTGCCTATCTAACCTCCACATCCTTTCAGTTACTTCCAGTTACTGGGAAATACCGTACCACCCCTTGGTAAGACGAGTTGTCAGACTGTCAAAGAACAACGAATGACAGCTGGGACCAACAGCTTAACGTGCTTTCGGAGGCATGTAACGATGTATTCAAGAGAGGTATGTAAAGATGGTCACCCATCCATAGAACAACAGCGGCCAGCATAGCTTAACCTGATCGACCGAACTGTGCGGTTGTTAGCCATGGGCACGTCTTTTTGTATAATGATAGATATCAAAATACTATGCTTTATTTATTACTTCGCAAGGTTCTTACGACGAGATCGAGATTTCTTTACTATGTGTAAATTGAATATGAATGAGTTGAATATTATACACGTAACCAGAATAAATTCTTTAAATTATGGTGAAGAACAAACCGGTCACACAGACAGACAAGAAAAACGTCTTTCGTTTATAATATTGAGAGATACTGAATATTAGAACAGTGGTGGCCCAGTGGTTACGACTTACGACTTACGAGTTGTACTCGTATGTAGGTCATGGTTTGGAACCCAGTCAGGCGCTTTAATTTGTGTAAATAATTTCATCATCACTGCTCTCAAACGGTGAAGGAATCCATCTCTTTTATTATAATATAAATATGTAAATATGTGTCATCTACCAACCCGCACTGGGCCCGCTCCCTCCCGAAGAGACGACGCCTATCTTCCTGGCTAATTATGCGTATTATGTGAATATTTTGCATCCATCTTATTGCAGTTGGTTACAAGTCTTTCTTCATTTCCAAAAATCGGCTATATCCCACGCACTTGTCTAGTTTACTTGTAACACATTCATAGCTCAACCGTTTTAAACATCAAAGTTCGTCTTCTAAGATTCTTTAAGATCTTTTGGCATGGTGACAGTTTAGACTAGCGTTAGAAAATCGTGACAAATTTCAATTTTCACGCTGTTAGTGCGAACAAAGTGTTCGACGAATTCTTGTAATAATTTGTGCTTTAGTCCACTTTGGTCTTACGCTAAAAAGTACTGCTGACCAAAGCTATCGATACCTGGGAACGATAAACTTTGGAAAAATGCAGGTGCAGAGGTTTTGTGAACTTAGCAAAATGCTATTGAATTTTCTGCTCTCTGGGTTATTTTTCGAAATTGAAATTACGTTTTAAAATATTACGACTTCCTGCTTGCATTATTTGATCTTCTTGCAACTATTTGTGTAAAATCATTTCAATGTGTCAAGACTCGACACAAAATTGTCTGATGATCATTACGGCAAGACTGTTGTCGAAAGTTCAGAAGTAAAGAAAGTTTAGAAGTGTACATTATATTTATCCCCATTATCACTGGTTTCTAAGGGCCTTAAAATTAAGTCTCTGGACTGAGCTATGTTCATTTTATGAAATCTAGCTTAAAAGGCTACTGCGCGCTGTTCAAAACTTGTTCATAGACTGTTCAAAATGCTGGATATATCTAAGAAAAAACTTCTTATTCTTCTTCTTTTCTTGTCGATGGTACTCTTCATCGATGTTTTTTTTTTTTATATTGTTGTGCCCCATACCTATGTGGCCACATGAATTTATTGCGGCATCAGTGGCATTTTTGAGGTCATCCTAGGTGAAGGTGAACGGGCACTTGGGACACTCCAGCAAGTGGAGCATGGTCTGATCAGAAGCACTGCACCCGCACTTTGTGTTGGATGGGTCAGTAATCCCCCACTATGACAAATAGTGAAAAAATGTAATGGAAAATTTGGCTTGCTGTCTAAAACAGTCTAAAACTAGTTAGTAGAGGATTCTTGTAACTACCTAAGAAACCTCCGAGACAAAGCACATTAAACAACAAAATAATTGCCTAAACCCTGATAGGTCTGCAGGGAGCTGGTCAATCAGGACTCAATCTACTCAAAGACACAAAGTCATAAAATTTACGATTCGCGAATTCTCAGCGATCATCCGTCATGCGCTATCAAAGTTTTATAGCCCGTTTGTTAGTATGTTAAGTTGTAAACTCAGAAACGTTTGCATGCTAATGTAAAAGACTGAGGTTGTGTTACTTTGTTGTGTTTTGCGTCAGTGAGTGCTGTTTTAGATTTGTGGTTGGAGTGGAATTTGATTGCATGGGAACAATCAAAGTTTTGAACAAAACATCCAATACTAAATTGCATAACTTTTTCATTGGCCTTGTTGATGGCCAGTGGAGTAGATATACCTACTATAATAATAATAATAATAATAATATATTTATTCAAAAATTATAAGGCATGAACATTATTACAATTTTGCTTAAATAAAAATTGTATTGCTAAGACTTACGTGCCTGAACTAGGTAATCCTGTGTTTCAGGCGAGAAGAGCTAAACTAGTCTTTTAAAATTAATAAATAAACAAAAGTTGAAAATGGACAGATATTATATGTTGAGTAGCTTAAATCTTACTATCTATATTTGGTAAATATTTAAGATAGGTGAAAATTGTATACCTATATTTACTTTTTACACAGTTAGTAAATTTTCTGTTTCTTCATAAGACATACTTTGGAGAGCATCCTTGAGGATTCTCTTACAATTTGTATACTATATCGAATAGAATACCTTGTATCGGTAAGCGTAGTGTGAGATGCCCCCCGGGTAGATGGACCGACGACCTTAAAAAGTTGGCTGGGACAGACGACGTGGAAGACAGAGGACAGTTCTGGCGCAGCCTGGTAGAGGAATATGTCCAGCAGTGAACTGCGATAGGCTGAGTTGATTAAACCTTGTCATTGAACCCCGGACCTCCTCACATGCGCCAGCCACGTAAACCCAAGATCAAAAACATAATAACATTGTCAATTTACTTGATTTTGATTTAATCACGGGTCTTTCGATCAAGTTACTTTGTCTTACATAATTTCATAGAACCAACAAGTTTTCACGCCTACTTTGTAGCCAAAATTATACAGCTACAATAGTTTTAATTGAAACGGCAATTAATATTGTTAAACCAAAATTAAACACGACAAAAACAATATTTGTTCAACATTGTGGTTTAAATAGGTTTTGTTATCCAATATAACCGCTTTAAGCTGGTTTTATCTAAATTGATTCGGTTTCGACTGGTATTATGCGGTTTTCAATACGTGTTATAAATTTGTAATCGATGCGTTTGTTAAACTAATGGAGTTAAGTTATAGTTGATGAGGAGTTGGCTTTCATTGTGAATTTGATTGAATTGTCTATAGGAACGTTAGTGGAATTAGAGATCCTTGTGAAATGCCTTTGTAGGTGCGTCTCATCGTACAGACGCAGAGTCTTATACTGGATAAGGATTTCTTAGGGATTTCAATGAGGTTCACGATGGAGCCATACCGATTGCTAAACATTGATCGGAGAAGTTTGAGTCAATCTATTGACGAAAAAATAAAAAGTGCTTGTGGTATGGTTATGTTAAACTAATAATAGACATAAACTGAGGAGGCTTTACCTTATTTATAGTTATAGTATGGTCTTAGAACTGCAACTTCTCGAAATTCTGACGACCAGTCTTACCAAGGTGTATCATTATTACCCAGTAACTGGATTGTGGAGGTCAGATAGGCAGTCACTTCATGTAAAATACTAGTATTCAGCTGCATTCAGTTAGACTGAAAGCCGACCCCAACATAGTTAGGAAAAGGCTAGGCAGATGACGAGTGTAGTCGTGAAATGGGACCAAATCGGCAGACATATTTCGCATATAACACTAACGTATAATAAATATAGTATTACTTATTATTTATGTAAATAATAATATAGAATAGATAAACCACAAAATGTAATTTTTATGCATAACTAACAACGCATACGTTTAGTCGACAAATTGGATTCTACCCTGCGAATATATCGTCACTTTTACAATGTTGGATACCTAATTTGCTAGTTTTGTAAATATTAAATTGTATGCCCGTTTTTACAAACACTAGATAGCGCTTAAATTAAATACCAAAGCGCTCTGTTGAATTTTCATCGCTAAGCTCAGACCCCAGACTTGAAAATTCAACGTGCAATAATAATAAGACATTGAAATTAAATTGTTTATTCTGTAAATAGGATATGGAAATCAATTTTAACATGGTATAGAGGTATGAGGAAGAGTATGTAAAGTTCACTCATTCATCCTCCTTTTTGTGAGCTGTTGCCCGACATTGTTGAAATCGGGACATTATGGTAAACTCTGCTTGCGCGATGCAGGATTATTTTATGAGGTCAGTGAGATGCGTAGTTCGTATGTGGCGATGTAGGTGCCCCCACAAGGTAATATAAAAAAATATATATATAAGTTACATGCAGTAGATATTTTCTATTTGATTACCCCTTAAGAATGGGGAAACAAACTCATTACATTTAGGTGTCACCCAGTGTTACAGGAAACGAGACACACAAGGAACAAAGATTTTCCTTTATTTCTTTCCATCTTTCTATCCTTCCAAAACTAGGACTGTTTTCAACAATATCGTGACGGAGTTGATTGATTGGCCACCAGCTCTTCTAAATTACTTTCAGTTAAATCGATGAGACACGATAATATCAACATCTAGAGATCTTTTGTTGGCCCAAGATTCACAATGATCTCTTCAAAAACGTATCGCAGAAGATATTTACTTTATCACCAAAACCATTAACAGAATATAAACGTGTGCGATTGGGGGACCCCGGGAAAGAGATAGAGAGAGACAGAGAGAGAAAATGTGAAATTTATACGTGTTTTTAATGCAGAGTCATCATTTTTTCTTAGCGTACCGATGTATGAGCTGTACCTACCAGGGTTGCGGGTTGTTCGAAAGAGATACCGTAGCCCCTGGCACAGGCAACTGAAGGAATACGGGTGGATTTTAGTCAGTAAAAGTCTGACAAGACCTCCCGCTCCGCCTAGAGCGGGAGAAGTTATTCGATAATTTCCCACAGAAAAAAAAAAATGTGTGATCTGTGTCATCTACTATCCTACCCTCTGCGCCACAAAACATCCAGCCAATGTGACTTCTGCGCTGCCACCGATAACGTCGTGGAAGTGACGAAGTTCTAGGCTAACAAAAAACGGTCGTGCCAGCGACATGAAGAAGAAGAAGAAGCGTATCGATGGTAAAAAGAACGTGAACTGCACTCACTGACGCAGTAAGTTCATCATCAAATACCTACATTTGTAACAGGGCATGCGGTGTAAAATAATAATATAATAGTAATAATAATATTCCACAACTTTCACACAACGCCATCTAGTCCCAAACTGATAAACATACATTATAATTCTAAATACATACATATTATAGATAAATTACACCCAGACAAAGAACAAATGATCTTGCTCACCACACAAACATTTGTCCTGGGTGGGAATCGAACTCACGACCTTGCGTATAGTAGTCCTGACCACTACTAGTGCACTGTACTAGTGGTGCTGACCACTAGACCAACCGCTAGGCCTGCCAATAGAAGTATGTGAAATGAAATTGTTTATTCTGTAAATAGGATATTGGAATTACTTTTACACGTCATATTCTATTTATAAAAACCTGTCAAGTTCGAGGCACACTCGCGCACTGAGGGTTCCGTACAAACGGTTTTCGGATTTTTCCCTTTACTTGTGCTACATGACATTGCTTCTTGCCAAATTGCATGATTCTAGGCCAACGAGAAGTAGCCTATAGGTTTTGATTCCTTTGCGAGTGTCAAAATATGCGACATAAACGGAAAATAAACGCCCGTATCTTTTAATTTCGTTGACTTAGAAGTTTGATTTTTGTACTGCTTCAAGGGATTGTAGCCCTGAGTATTTGGTTTAAATTTCAATTTGATAACTCAATGCGTTCTTGAGAAAAAGAGTCTTGACAGACAGACAGACGAACAACGAAGTGATCTTATAAGGGTTCCGTTTTTCCTTTTGATGTGCGGAATACTAAAAATAAGCATGAAGTTGGCATTTCCTATCTGGCTACCCTGAGAAGAAAGGCCGAAACTAACTCAGAGATCACAGTCTCTTTTAAAGTCCAGACATAATCTTGGTCAGAACATGTGAAGACGATGTAGGTTGATGTCGGAAATGGTCCTTTGAAGAAAGTACTACACAGATTTGAGTGGGCCAGTCCAGTCAGTGCAAGGATTTGTCAGTAATCGTTTAGCTCAACTCAGAACTTGAGGAGCTCAACGATTCGACGAGCAATATCAAAGACAGGACATTTGGGTTGGCCGCATAAGAAGGTGTGCCATTGTCGGTAGACACCGTATACGCACTTGAAATCTGAGTCGTCCATGAACCCCCATCTTTGGAGATTGTCTTTGCTCCGGTCGACTTGGGTTCGAAGTCTATTTATAGACCAACTACATATTTTCATATGATTCACGTAATACATATTACAAAATTTATTTCCCACCGCCACCGCCACCTACTCTGAAAGTACCGCATAGTTCTCACAATCCCCTCTTAATATTAAATCAACATGTCCGAATTTACACCGTCGTATATTTTACAATACCGTTTGGGTGTTATTGAAATTGCGTTACGTTAGCATTATGCTGATCCCACACGATCGATGAGTTGGTTTACGATATTGCGAAGTACGCGTCAAATTTAGAATTGGTGTGATACGGTGCGGTGTGATTGAGGAAAGGTAGCGGGGCGATTGTGATTTATTTTTGTTGTATCATAATTATTATTTATTTAATACTTCAAGAACATAAATGAACAGAGGCGGCCTTAATGCCATATGCATTTTCTACCAGTCAGTCAATTGTTGTCAAATTAATTTGTTTAAACTTTAGACACACGAACATATTATAATCTTATATTTTCTAATTTAATTTTTAGAATTCCTTGTGCTTAAACTGACTTCGTGGTAGTCTGAAATATTTTTTTAACAGCTACTCGGAGGAGAGCAGCCTCACTGTTACAATATGCCTTTGCTGTGTCGTTCTTTAAAATTGCATAGCTGGTAATGACGCATGAGTAGTAGATTTAAATAATATTTCTTCTCATAAGTGTATGACAGTTTTTTTTTTATTCGTACTTCATGAACGTGAGCTGTAACCAGTGGGATCATATAATGTACTTTCTTCGTGACATGCTCTGCCAAACGTGGGCTGTGAACGCTTGTGTCAGAAAAATATACACAGGCAAAATGCCACCATGAAACATTTACAGACCACGTTTTGGTCGTCAAAATCAACGATGTGGATGATACCGACCACATCAAAGTCACGTCCTAGCTACAACGCAACCAGCAGTGAAACCGCCCACTAGCAGCCGGCCACATCGCAAACACAACGATCTATCTGTCTGCAAACACTAGCCACACGTAACCACATCGCAACTACTAGCGACAATGCATAATGCAAGAAGCTTTAGCGATACTATTCAGACGTAACCACTGCTTTCCCACATTTTGTCACTGCGATGTGGTGTCGTTGTGGTACTTTTCAACGGGACGCTGTCTCTCTATCCAGCAAACTAAACAAAAGAAGTCAATAAAACCGCAAATCTCTCTTCACTTGCACCACACACCACACTAATAGTTTTGATCTGTTGATAGCAGTCAGTTACGAGCTACCATCAGCTTGTTTTAAGTGTCGATAGGGGATTCGTTGCGTCGACCAGACGTAGAACATTGTAGTTTATGACATGGCCTGGGAGGTCAGCAGGAGTGGAGGTGTTGCCAGTAAAAAGTACCCTTTAATACTTGATAGTGGTTGGACTAAATAGAAACGGACACTTAAGAAGTGGGTAGTTTTATGACAGTTGGGGGATGAGGTTATTAAAGTGGTTCCACTTTTCCGGAAAAAGGCAGAAGTCGCGATAATGTTTCGTCACTTCACAACTTGTATCTGAAACTGTTTTTCGTTACCGATACTTGTCAGCTTGTGACAAAAATTGATATAGTATATCAATGTTCCCACTGCTGGGACACAGTTCTCCTCTCTTTGAGAGGGACTGGGCTGTAATCTACCACGCGGGTCCAGTGCGGGTTGGTAGATGTCATATGTCTTCGAATATTTGGTTCTAGGAGATGCCGGTTTCCTCACGATGTTTTCTTTCACCGTTTTGAGAGCAGTAAGTGGTGAAATTATAATAATAATAATAATAATAATAATAATATTCCACAACTTTTACACAACGCCATCTAGTCCCAAACTAAGCAGAGCTTGTGCTATGAGTACTAGACAACTGATAAACATACATATATATTTATAAATACATACATATTATAGATAAATTACATTATTAGACAAAGTGAACCGCCTGCTGGGTTTGAACCCACGACCTACAACTCGTCTGTCGGAGCCGTTACCACTGGGCCATCACTGCACTCACAACCAAAAATTTGTGCTAATACTTTATTCTCGGGCGTTCAAACCAGTAGTATCCTGAATATCGAATTACTATGAGCTAAGGTATACGCTTAGTAGGTGATTTTGCGAACGAGTACCATTGTTAGTTCAAGGTTCCCTTCACCACCATTCACCTTCTTAGCTTACCATCAACCAAGACAACCAAAGTATACTGCTGGTTTATGAGTCTACGTCAGAATGGAGCTCCTATTTATCTATCTAAGCTGAAGAGTTTGTTTGTTTGAACGCACTAAACTCTGGAATTACCAGAATATGTAAAAATATTTTTGCTTTTGATAGCCAAATTCTTAAGGAAGCCTATCATATCAGGCTAGGGACCTTAGGAGCCAAGAAAAAATAATTAAAAAAAGCCATAACGAACGATAAGCGAAAACGAAGTAATAGCGCGGGCAGGCGATGCGATGCGACGCGGTGGGAGGGGGAACAAGAAATTTCACTTGGACGAAGTCGCAGGCAGAAGCTAGTTCCTAATAATCACTGTCGCTGGACATTTAATACGCCCTTCTCATTTTAAAAGCTTCCTGTCAAAGTGCCCTTTTGATGTTCCAAAAATGTTTCAAAGGATGATGCCATATTTGACCCGCCGAAGTCCCAAAAAAAACCCATTTCCTCTAAAATCTAACAACATTTCCCCATCTTCCATTATGTTAATCTAAAATAAAGGGCAGCACTCACTGGAGACGTGCCCCTTCACAAGAATGAAAATATCGTGCTCAAGTAAACACAAGTCTGCTCAAGTATCACTTGAAGTTACGTGCGGGATCTTATTTATTTGGGCAGAGCCTTTATTTGATTCGGGGCGTAAGTTGATTTACAAGTAGTTGGGGGTAGGAAATAGAGGGTGATCGACAGATGGGTGTAGTGGGACATCAGGGTAGGAACACTTCATCATATTAGTCCTTGAAGTAGTTTAAATTATTAAAATGTCACAATTGTGTTAGGTAACAAAATATTAGGTGTACAAAAAAGTTCTACCCGTTTTTTGCTACGAAAAGATCGTATAATTATGTACCTCTAATATTACCATTTTTTTAACTAATATAGTCACCACCAGCTTCGACTACCCTTTGCCAGCGCTCAGGTAATTGATGAATTCCGTGACGATAAAAGGCTTCGTCTTTTGATGAAATAAATTCGTCAACTATTTTTTTTACTTCAGCTTCGTTTTTAAATTTCTTCTCTGTTAGGAAATTTTGAAAAGAGCAAAACAAGTGATAATCACATGGTGCAATGTCTGGTGAGTGCGCTGGATGCGGTAAAACTTCCCAATGTAATTGATTTATAGTTTGGTGGGCGACTGAAATTCGGTGAGCCTTCGCGTTATCGTGGTGCAATATTACTGGTCGACCATTATGTGCCGCAGATGGTCTTTTTTTTCGGATATGTTCTGCCAGACGTTTCAATTGACAACTGTAACGTTCGCCAGTGAGAGTTTCTCCTGGTTTAAGTAATTCGTAATACAGCACGCCACACTGATCCCACCAAATACAGAGCATTACTTTTTTCCCGAAAACATTGCGTTTTGGTGTTGATGTGGTTGGTTGTCCTGGGTCTACCCAGTGTTTTCCACGTTTGGGATTCTCGAAATAAATCCACTTTTCATCACCCCACGAGTTTCCACAAAAAACTTTTCTTTTTTGTCTTGGAAGCAATGAGAGACACGTGTCAACTCGTCTTTCACGTTGCTCTGTGGTTAACTCAAATGGAACCCATTTTCCTTCTTTCTGAATTTTACCTAAAGCATTAATTAATCTTACAGAAATAACTTGTTGGGTTACGTTCAACTTTTCTACAAGTTGTTGTTGCGTTTTCGCAGAGTTTTGATCCAGTAATTCTTGCAGTTTTGTGTCACTGATTGTTGGGGGCCTGCCGGAGCGTGGTTTATCACTTAAATCAAAATCTCCCTTTAAATTTCCGGAACGTGACGTATATACAGAGTACAAACAGTTGTGCACGTCTGAACAGGAATTAGTTGCTTACACTTTACCGAGATTTAGATAACGCCATCTATGGAAAACGGGTAGAACTTTTTTGTACATATAATAAAATGGTATTTGAGGAGGATGATCAAATACATAACCTTAAAAAACTAACATAATCAGCTTATAATGTTCCCACTGCTGGGACAAAAACCTCCTCTCTGTGAGGGAGTGGGCCGTAATCCACCACGCGATTACACGATAAATTTATTAATCTAACACCACTATTATAATATCATATTTTTTAATGTTTATTGCTAATGATGTTCTTAGAGAACGTTTTAGTTATGTATATTGCTACGAGATTTAATTTTAATTATAGTTAGGTACCTGTATAAAACTCCCGATACGAACTCGTTCAAATTTTTTTACCCTGGTATACCTCTGAACTATTCTGGATTGTACTTATCGGGCAGATGTAATCCCAATTCGTCAAAAGTATCGAACCACCCAAAAACTTTTAAAATCGCGCTCTTATCCTACAGCTCCGGAGCGTATGATACGCCCGAATCCATTTCTATACCAAATATTCTTTTCTTTTTTATGCTGAAACTGAATTCCACTGTATTTAACCAGGCTTATAGCCGTTCAAACTTTCTTTCAATCGAACCATCACGCTTCCGCAAATTTATGTTCACAGTATGAGTAGTTTGAAATATACCAATCCTTCCATATTCATCGTGCCAGTTCAATTGTTCATCTAACTAACAAAGATCAATGCAAGACTAAACAATCCATTCCTAATCCGTAGATTATATCCACTCGAAGAGGTTTCATCTAAAGCAGACTATGAAACCCGCTCAGAAACCTGGATAAGCTGTTTTTGTATTGGCTTATCATCATAGTTTTATCTGGCGTCCATTTTGAATAAATTGCATGAATTATTTTATAAGGGCGTTGGTAGATTGGATCACTTTTGACCTTACGGAATGGTTATGGAATGCCTTTCCCGTGTCGGCAAGGCGTGCTCAATCTTTGTTCACTTTATATCATCACTACATAGTATAAAACAAAGTCGCTTCCCTGTCTGTCTGTCCCTATATATGCTTAGATCTTTAAAACTGCGCAACGGATTTTGATGCGGTTTTTTTAATAGATAGAGTGATTCAAGAAGAAGGTTTAAATGTATAATAAATGCATAATATAGTAGAGAAACACTGATAATTTTAGAGGTTTCTAATGTGATGTCGTAAATAAACACATTTTTTTGCGCTTACATTGTAAACGCTGGCTGACCCCGTCGGGATGGATCAAAATAATGTACTACAGTATTGTACACCTTGAAAAGGTCTACAAAAAAGTCCGCGATGGTACATGTCTATCTCTTAGGGATAACCCACAATAACGATTTTTTATCCTATACTTTTTACGAGAAATAATGGCTCTAAAATTATCAGTGTTTCTCCATTGCACCCGTGCGAAGCCGGGGCGGGTCGCTAGTGATTAATAATAATAATAAAAAGTTTTATTGACATAAAAAAAGGTGTTAATTACATTTTAATTTGAAGCCTGGACTCCTGAGCTAGGTGTTACTTGTGTTACAGGAGTTACTGTCTTCGCCCGTTTTTGGAACATTGAAAATGTATGCATATAACATTAAAATAACGTAAAATTGTGTGCGTGTGTGTGTGTGTGTAGTAATTGTATATGTATCGTACACAGCCAGACTACCTGCAGTATTATCTCTTCTTCACCCTTTAAAGTCATCTAAAGGTTGTCGTCTTTAAGGGGGAAGCACCAGGAAAGCCCGCGAAATCCAATTTTATTACGTTTTTTGCACTACGTTTTTTTTCCCTCTAAGTTCATCAAAATCAAAATATTTTGTTTCACATAAACCTGGGCACTTATGAAACGTCAGAAGCTAGGTGCACGGTTCCAATTGGTCGTTTCCTATGTAGAAGAGCCGACAAGAAACTCCACGGTTACTCTTACAAAAATAATTGGCTAAAATAGTCACTCAATATGGTTATTTGAAATTAGAGAATATTGATGGTTTTAATGATTATAATTCTGTAAATACATACTTGTGACGGTCGCGAATTATATTTTGTTCAACATACAACCCGACAATGATCTGCAAATTCTAAAAAAGCTAAGAAAAGTTGAATTACCAGGCTACCATGGCGTTTCGCCCTTGAAAGACCAAGAATAAGACCGCCCATTGTGTCACTATAAACAATTTCTACGTATATATCTGTAACTCATACGGTAATAAAGTATATTCTATCCATCCGAGGAATAATATTTTGTATTTTACATTTGCCCGGAGATCGGTTAGGTAGCAGTGGCATATCTATGCTTGAATAATATCGTTTTAACCTAAATCAAGTTTCCGTTTACAATCTAAACGAAAATCCGATTTAGGTCCAGAAATTGGAAGACGAAATATCTACTGAAAAATCTATTTAGCAGTTCCGAAGATTACCCCCTACATACAAACTCACAAATGTTACCTCTTTATAATATTAGTATCGATATGGTTGAACACCATAACCAGCAGAGAACCAAAGATGTCCAAATAGCTCACAGAATAAGCAAGCTGAAGCGGCAATGGACCGGCCATATTAGCCGTAGAACCGATGTCCGTTGGGGTAGACGTGTTCTTGAGTGGAGACCGCGAATCGGTAAACCTAAGGTGGGACGCCTTCAGGCTAGGTGGAGTGAAGATCTCCGCAGGATGGCTGGTAGCATCTGGATGAGTGTTGCCGAAAATCGAGTTGAATGGCGTGCAATAGGAGAGGCCTATGTCCAGCAGTGGACTGCTGTAGGCTGGTGATGATGATGATGATGGTTGGCAAAACAAAAGAACGGACGGCACAGTTCTGTAATTAACTGTGATCACCAATATGTTTCCCAAGCATGGTGATTAAGTAGGTATCATGGTGATTAGCTCGATCACTGTTTACTGTATGTTATATGGAAACCAGTGTTTACCGGTAGACGAATGTGAATGTTTATACTCGTAAAAACATTTTTATTTCACAAATAATATTGCAAAGATATCTGTACTATTTCAACACAGTTCACCAAAAATAGCAGTGATTCTCCGTGATTCGATTGTCACTCAAAACTTGAGGGACGAGATTCGGATAGTTTTTTAATAGAAAGCCCGTGAATTCGCGATTTACATTGGAAGTGTTAGACGCCCCTAAGTGTTTGGTATAAGTAGGTATGTGAACTATTCGATGAATTTGACAGTGAGGTTTTTATGTTTATTCGATCGCTATTTTCATTACCTTCGAAGTTCCATAATTTCTATCTGTAGTCTCAAACCTCTTTTTCAGTAACATCAAGTGATATCAATTTATGTGATAGGAATTACCACCACGAAACTTTAAATAGATTTTTAAAATATACTGGTTAATCAGGGCGATGTCTCTAAAAACATAGAACTTCTTCGCATGGAATCACTGGAAGTTCAGCACCCCAACTGCGTATCACACTTTGAATAACAACCCCATGGATTCTGATGGAAATTCGTAATCCAGTGCTTGGTATGTTCGAAAAATTCGTCAACTCAACAACATAAATAACGCAATGTTTGTTGTTGAACTGTCAAAATAAAAGATCGTTGCAAGTGTGTAACTCAATTACCCTGCAGCTTTCCCCCATAAAATTAAAACAACTCAGATAATAAATATAACACTTTCCCAAAACCGTGACTAAAGCATATTCGTTACATAATTCCTGTACCTAGAAAGAAATTACCAAACGTGTCCCTTCCACATCTAGTGAAATTCTGCAAAATCAAAACGCTGCGATGTTATTTGGTAAACAATCTGGTAACATTACTATCTGTTTTTAAATGCTAACTTATTAAAAAGGAAGGGATTATGTTTGTGTTTTGTTTTTCGAGTGTCAGCTGTTTTGTTAATATGCGGATGGTTAGTAAATGTTATGATGTTTATTATATTGGAGGGGCTTGTGGCTAACTAATAAAAGCCGCACGGATCGATCGCCCCTTGAAGTATCAGGTTTCTATAGGCAAAGACCTCCCTTTACAGCTTACAAACCTACAACATAAAAAAATTTGCTCCCATCACAAGTAACCTTTTTAACCGACTTTAGAAAAAGGGTTCCCAATTCTACCAAACACCCAGACTTCCGAAACTAAAGTTTGTCTGTACATAGGTAATTAGATAGATAACTTGATTATCTAATAGTAATCTATTTTAAAATCCACTCATAAGCAAACAAAAGTAAAAACAGTATATCCAAATTAAAATTACAAAAAAATAAAACAAGAAAACTCAAGTAAAAAAAAAACATTACACGCCATAATTACGTCAACACTAGAGTAGGGCGCGTCGATAAGTCGTTGTCGATAAAACTTGGCGTTAATGTAGACTGTCGAGATAGAGATGCGTCAAATAAATTTCAATCGACAGAAATAAAAAGCATTGGTTTTCCTCGGTTGAGGACACAATGAGATGGGTTTTATATTAGTTTGTGGGTATTCTGGTGCTGTAATTAAACGTTCAAGAGAAAAATAGTGGAATTTCATTGCAGTCAAGGTCGTAACTTCTTGTAGGTATGATCTTTAGACCATTCACATGATTACCTAACAAAAAGACGGCTTACATCATTTCAGCCTGGAATCACATCAGTGGGTGATTCCCAGTGAGCCCAGCGATAGTCCCAGCAGTCTGGGACTATATAGGCCTCTCCTTTAGTCTGCCACACTTCCCGTTTCCGTGCGTCTCTCATGCAGATGTTTCCCGCGACTTTGCCGATATCGGCAACCCAGCACGCTTTCAGACGGCCCTGGTTTCTTTGGCCGAACCTTGGCCACAGTGTTACTCTATCGGCCAACTCTTCGTCTTGCTAGATGTCCTGCCCAACTCCACTTGAGGCGCATCACTATGTCCCTTAATATACGGCGGAACGGATATCAGTATCCGTCTGCAAGGCTTACGTAATAATCGCTATTTATTTTTATTTTCTTATTAACCAAAATAAACAGTTTGCAGGCATCAACCACAACTAAAGATTTTTTTTTTTTGTTCATAGTACGCCATATAAAACATTTGAAATAATACCAAGATTTTTCCCGCGAGTTTTATTCGTGTTAGCTTTTAACCAATAACGCTCTGTAAGATATAGAAATCCAACCAAAATAACATCACGTTTTAACAGCTGTACCCTAATTCTGAACTAAAAAAAAAACACGTCCGTTGTTCGCTCCCAGTGTGTACAATTCGTTAGTTCCCTCTTAAACTATAAATAAAATAAAAACGGAGACAGAGTTTTGTCTGCGCTAGAGAAAAAATAATAAAAAAATGTCTTTGTTTAAAGGTAGATGTATATTGTATCTTGGTATTTTAGTCTGTGACCTAAAATAAATACATATATTACGTTGTTGAACAGACAAAGTTTTCGAACATATGAAGCAATGGATTAGCAATACTTATCTTTAAAATGATTCAGAATGTTATTGATCGTGTGTTATGCAATTAGGGTGCAGGTGTTAAAATAACAATTCGGTCGCAACAAAGCGGCAATGAACCCATTAACACAATTGTTACATTGTTTGATAGAAAAATGATGCAGGACTTTGGTGATGAAATTAAATATCTACACAAAGTAAAGTGCCTGCCTGGGTTCGAACTCACGACCACTGGGCCACCACAGCTCTTCTATAATTACTAATTTAAATTCTGATCATTCCGATGATACAATTTCATCATCTGCAGAGCCTTTTCCCAACTATGTTGAGGTCGGCTTCCAGTCTAACCGGATGCAGCTGAATACCTGTATTTTACATGGAGCGACTGTCTATCTGACTTCCACAACCCAGTTACTGGGTAATACGGTACCCCTAGGTAAGACTGGTTGTCAGATTTTCGGGCTTCTGACTACCCGTAACGACAGTCAGAGATCTACGAATGACAGCCGGGACCAACGGCTTAACGTGCTTTCCGAGGCACGGAGGGGTCTCGGTATGTAAAGATGGTCACCCATCCACAGACCAACCGTAGCAAGCGTAGCTTAACATGATCGATCGACCTGTGCGGCTGTTATTATTTAGCCACGGGCCCCTCCGATGATCCGATGATACAATTTAATAGAAAAAAAAGCATTTTCCATTATTTTGTTAATCAGTCCTAGTTAATCTTGGTCCCCGATTAATTAAAACCACGTATTGTTTGTGAAATTAACATTTTTAAAGTACTCTTGAACAAAATACATGGCTCACTGACGTTCAATGAAAAACACCATTATAACGATTGTCAATATTCATCAGATTGTGATTGGGTACTTTATATTCATATGTTCTTTTATTGACGTTCAAAAATTGATGTTCAAGTTGATCAACATTATTTTTTTATTATTATATTTCAAAAGCAGTTGAGTAGGTATCCCAACATATTATAATCAGCCTATAATGCCCACTGCTGGGACACAGGCCTCTTTTCTTCGAGAGGGAGTGGGCTGTAATCATATACCACGCGGGTTGGTAGATGTCACATGACTTCGAGTTCTTTGGTTCTAGGACATGTGAGTTTCCTCACGATGTTTTCCTTTATAGTAGGGGAGCCCAAGCGGGGATTTTTGAAGTGACTCGAGCGTGTCAGAATATTATATAGGGAGAATCCTTGCATCCTTTAAAGTACCTCTACCAAGTATGAACCCTCCATATGGTGGGGTGTGTTGAGGCGAACCCGTCTGATTGGTAAAAAAAAATCGATTCTTAGAAAAACTCGAGCGCGTCAGTCATTTACAGTATGTACGCGCATTATATTTCTGGTAACTATTAGATATTAATCTGACGATTAATTCAAGGGGGCTGGACGTAACGAGCGGTTGAAAACAAAAAAAAAAAAGTTATTCGAGCGTGTGAGACATTCAAAGTGTATGTCAACTAAAGTTTAAAAAGTGTCCTATTAAAATATCCGACGAGTTGATGTCATAAATGATAAATAAATGATAAACGATTTATTTTCTGTAAGTAGGTTTGTACAAACACTTTTACATGTCAATCATATTTTTTAAACTAGATGAGGTCGGCGTTTCCTATCTGACTACTCTGAGAAGAAAGGCCGAAACAAACTCAGAGGTCACAGTCTCTTTTAAAGTCCAGACATAATCTTGGTCAGATCATGTGAAGACCATGCAGATTGGTGTCTGAAATGGTCTTTTGAGTAAAGAACCACACAGATTGAGCGGACCTGTCCAGTCAGTGCACGCATTTGTCAAAAATTGTGTAGCTCAACTCAGAACTTGAGGAGCCTTACGATTCGACGAACAATACCAATGAAAGGACATTTGGGTAGGCCGCATAAATTACTCAAACTGCCAGACCATGATTAAAACTAACTAAGAAGGAAAAAAGAAAAAAGAAATGACCCACATAGTCTTCACACTCACAATAATAATAATAAAAAATAAGATACTATACAAAGTAAATATCCATGTCATTGTTTATATAAAATTCATCAATGTCAATGTGTATATAAAAATCCGGACATCATCTTTGGTCTTTGAGGACCATGTAGATTGGTGTCTGAAGTGGTATTTTGAGGGAAGAACCACACAGATTGAGTGGACCTGTGCAGTCAGTGCACGCATTCGTCAGTAACCGTGCAGCTCAACTCAGAACTTAAGGAGCTCAACGATTCGACGAGCAATACCAAGGACAGAACATTTGTGTAGACCGCATAAACCACTCAAACTGCCAGACCATGATTAAAACGGAAACAATGACCCACATAGTCCTCACATTCACAATAATTAAAATAATATAAGACTTTAAACAGTAAATGTTCATGTCATGTCATAAATAGATATTTAGAAAGAAAAAAAATAACAAAAGTGTAAATCAGCAAAATAAAAAATAAACAACATTCACTGTCTAGACCTATTGGAGCAGCTCAATCCCAAGCGTTTTTGTCCTCAATATAGTCTTTTACAGTATAATAGGCTTTCTGGCATAGTTTTAGCTTTATAAAAGATTTGAATTTATTAATGCTTAGTTCTTGAATGTGGCTAGGAAGTTTATTATAAAAACGTATACATTGGCATCTAAACGAGCCACCTATTTTCTTGAGCCTTGTTGTAGGAACAACAAATTTATGTTTGTTCCTAGTATTTATATCATGGATATCACTGTATTTCTTAAACAGATTAATATTTTTATGTGCATACAAAAGATTATCATAAATGTATTGAGAAGGCACAGTCATTATATTAATCTCTTTAAATTTGTCTCTGAGGGAGTGTCTGGGACTTAATTTATAAATGGAACGAATTGCCCTTTTTTGTAAAATAAAAATTATCTGAATTTCGGCGGCATTTCCCCACAACAGAATACCGTATGACATCACACTATGAAAATAACTAAAGTAAACTAAACGGGCTGTCTCTAAATCAGTTAAGTCACGAATTTTCCTAACGGCGTATGCTGCAGAGCTAAGCTTTTTTGACAATTTATCTATATGGGGGCCCCATTGAAGCTTGGCATCCAAAGTTATGCCTAAGAATACTGTGGTATTTTCGGGTTTTAACTCTTCACCCTTTATGAGAACACTAGTTTCTACTTGTCTAACATTTGGTATCGTAAACTTAATACATTTGGTTTTTTTTTCGTTAAGAAGTAAATTATTAACATTAAACCAGTTAACTACTTTTGCGAGGGCACTATTTATACTGTCAGTAACCAGCTGTTGACGTTTGAGTTTAAATAAAAGTGAAGTGTCATCTGCAAACAACACATAGTCCTCCTGAATAATAATCTGACAATTATATGGAGGGATATCGCTAGTCTGACCATTTTGAAGGAAATTTTGAAATAATATATCCGCATTTACGTACAGAAATTGGATAATTTATTAATATAAAATTAAATATAGATCATTAGTTAGTTTAGGGACGGTGCGAGAGAGTGAGCTCTCCAAATGCTAATAGTAGGGGAGCCCTCCCCTACTATTAGCATTTGGAGAGCAGAAATACCAACTTATTCGCTTTTATTCTGAAGGCTGGTGTGAAATTTGACCTTAATAATAATATAATGGTCTGATGAGAACCTCATGAAAGTTGAGAAAGTGAAACAAATTTAAAATCTCGACTTAGCACACGAGGTTGTTGAAATGTGAAATGTGAGCTCGGATTGTCGTATCGGCCGATGGCCCGACGGCCGAAAGCTTCGATGAACATCTCTCGAGGTTCTCGTTGGGCGGTTGGATGATTTAAAAGGCAGTACTCCTCAATACGGCTGGCATTATGAGAAGGTTCCTTTCTCTGGAGCGCTAACCACCGGTAGCTTGGAACCTGCTCCCAACATCGGCTGATCACCATTTTTTTATATTTTTAAATGGTTTTTATACTTATTTTTTTTTTTTATATTTTAACACTCGTAAACATTTAAAAATGTAATAAGATAAGGAAATAGATAAATAAACGAAATATAATGGTTTAAAAAATGCCTGAGCAAAATCGTCAAACAGAGCTGAGAACCAAGTGGTAGCCTAGTGTAAACGGCCGCGACTTACGAGTTGTATGTCAAACTCAAACTCAACTCAAGTAAACCAATTATAGGCACTTTTGAATTGTCAAGGGGTCAGTCGGTCAGAAAGATGAAGCTAGTTGCCCATTCCAAAGCGAAGTAGGTACCTGTGGAGAAGAACGGGCAAGAAACTCCACGGACATTCTTTTAAATCACAAAAATTGTTACAACATTTTGGTTACATCATTCAAGTTGAAATTATACATGTGAGAACGATGTAGAAAGACGTGCACGTTAAAAGCGTCCGTACTAAAAAAGATAACAAAAAAAAACAATTCAGAAATGAAAATACTTACATTAAAATTAAAATAAGCCGTGGCGGCTAAGAGATGACCAGTCCCTACTGGCGGCGCCCGTTCACGAACATGACGTATGGATCAGCACCATTTAGCTCAACCATTTTGAAGGGAACTTATCATTAAGTTCCCTTCACACACGCCACCACCAGCGAGACATTTGAGTGAGCATGACATACCCTCAGCCGCCATGGCACATTCAAGTCAATGAAAGACGTACCCAGTAAATGGTAGCTTTATAGTTTAGGTACATAGTGCTCCCACGTGTTATGCAATTATACAATATTAGTAGATTGAATTTAAACAATACAAACATAGTTTTTTCAATCTTCAGCAGTCTTCAGCAGCTCCAATGTCAAGGGTTCGATCCCAAGCGGGCACTTTACTTTATGTATTTACTTTCATCACCTGTTCTACCTGCTACTGCTCTCAAAACAGTGAATGGAAACGTCGATAGGAAACCGGTCTGTCCTAGACATGTGACATCTATCAACCCGCATTGGGGTCGCGTAGTGGATTACAACCTATTCTCTCTCACCGAGAGGAGGCCTGTGTCCCAGCAGTGGGAAAATTGTAGGCCTTAACGCATTACGCTTATACTATACTCTGTCTACGGTGCTTGTATTATTCTAAGTACCTAGTTTCACCACAAAGAAAATGTTTAAAAAATGAACAATTTTAAAGCACAAATAAAACATTAATAGCGAGTACTAAAATACCCTATACATTGTATTTAAGTGTTTTAGTACAATGTAAACAGTGTTTTAAGTTGAGACGTGACTAGAAATAAGGTTCGGCGTAAAGTTCACATTTCTTTGTAAAAAGGGTAGGTAGAATTGCTAGGCATGTAGCCTCTTTAGGATATTTTATGATACTACTATGATCAGCTATATACATCATCTGCCTGCCTTTTCCCAACTATGTTGGGGTCGGCTTCCAGTCTAACTGGATGCAGCTGAATACCAGTATTTTACATGGAGCGACTGCCTATCTGACCCCCACAACCCAGTTACTGGGTAATACGATACCCCTTGATAAGACTGGTTGTCAGACTTTCAGGCTTCTGACTAGCCGTAACGACTGTCAAAGATCCACGAATGACAGCCAGAACCAACGGCTTAACGTGCTTTTCGAGGCACGGAGGGGTCACCCATCCGCGATACCAACCGCGGCAAGCGTAGCTTAACCTGATTCATCGACCCGTGCGGCTGTTATTACTGAGCCACAAGCTCCTCTGATCATCTATATACATTCAGAGTTATTTACAAATGGCTAGCCAAACTCCGCAGATGCGATGGGAATCGATATCTTAACATGATAAATAAACAAAAAAATAGTAATTTGATACTTTTTATGTGGGGTCGTTGAGGCGGTTCAAAATCATGTACTGAAGCCATGATCGATGTCCCTGTCACTGTATTGTTTACAAAAATAGGTATTGCTATAATTGACCCATTTACGTGTTGTAATAATGGCAATATAATTATTTACAATAGGTAGTGCGTTGATGGGGTGCCACCATGTATAATGAAGTAGAATAAAAAAGTTAAAATAAATACGTATTAGACCTAGGTTAAGGAACACGAAAAAAAATAGCTAAATCAATTTTAACGATAATATTCTTCTCTTACTAAATATATTTTTTCTTAGATTCAAACATACGACTGCCGAAAAAACTTACAACTTACCTTTTCTTCATCTTTCCTTACTTTAGATTAACCTACAGGCTCATAAATCACAGCAAAAGCACAAAAAAACCGTTAAAATATCCTCCTAAAAGCAAACAAAGATATAGAACTTTCTCATTTCACTAAGGACCACTAAAAACTGCTGGATGATATATTATGTATGCGCTACGCCGTAGCAGCTACCTAGCTACGTCGGAGCTACGACGGTGCTACGGTGCTACGAGAAGGGCTCTATCGCAGATGAGAGGGGACAGAGTAAATATATTTGCAGAAGGTTAATTAGAAAAAAGTATTTGTTTATGTGAAGTAACAGTTCTGTCAATATTAGCGTTAGTTATTGCCGAGTTAGATAAACTTACCTAAGGTAGGGAGGGGGTGTGTGTTTGTTTGGTAGTAATGTATCTCAAGAAGAAAAACGGTAAGATTATGAGTTTCTGTTTCAATTTTAAGCTACTTTTTTCCTTTATATACTTGTTCATAATATATATTTTGGTGTGAGATTGTTTACTTATTGTATTAAAGATTTATTAACTAAAAAAAAAAAAATACAAAAAAAAAAAATACAAATTGGTCCGCATCGCTGTCAATGGGATAAGTGCCCAAAAGGCTGGCAGTATTACCACGTTGGATGGCAATGCTGATTCTTTGGGCTACAAATAGGCCAGCCCTCTGGTCACGTGAAGAGTCAACCAACCGCTTGGCGATGTCCCCAAATATTCGATGAGCACTCGGACCTCAAGGCCCTAGTGTTTCAGCCAAAAACGGCCCAAACATACAGCTCCCAATAAAGTTGTTATATTTGAGGTTTTCTGCTCCTGCAGCAGCCGCCCCAGTATAGCCCACCGTGCCAAAAAGATGGGATGGCGCGAGGGTGTCGACATAGGTTGCATCCCACACCAAAGGCCTACCCAACTTCCAGGGCATTATGGTTATTCCATCTGGCCTCTTCCCACCGTCGCGTGCCAAGCCATTGGGTTCTAAAACAGCTGGCACCCCGGCGCGCGGCGGTGACAAGAGCCCGACGGATGATGTCGTTAATGCTGGCGTGCCGTGCCATCCGACCAGCGCTCTTGATGCAGGATAGGCCATGGTGTCCGAGACAATCGACTGCTTCACCGCATTGACAGCTATGCGGAGCTTAATTTATTTATTAAAAGTAAATAGGTAAGAAAACAAATTGACCCGCTGCGCTGTTGGGTTAACTCGAAAGTCGGTATTGATACATAAAACAAAAAATCAAAATTATGCGTTTTAAGGTTTATTCAAAAATCGACTCATACAGGGGTGAAAAAGGGTAATAAAGGTTAAGATTATTATTATTTATTATTATTTACGTGGATTTTACTGCTTGCATCCATTAACTCGAAAATGGGTATAAAACTATAAATAATATCTTTAAGTCATAAAATGGAAACGTATCAAACGCTTTTTTTAAATCCCTGTCCGGGTGAAACGGTGCGTCACGGTTTATTTGAAAATTCTTATTCTTTGTTCTATAAACTTAAAAATTGGCCCAAACACATTTTATTATATTTATCTCAAGCTCAAACTCACAGCATTTGTTTCAATTAAACCATTTCCAGGCACTTTTGAAAGGTCAAGAAGTCGGTCAGTCAGAAAATATGAACTTACGAGTAGTGGTCCATTCTAAAGCGTAGTAGGTACCTATGGAGAAGAACGGGCAAGAAACTCCACGGACACTCTTTGAACTTAGATTTTTTTTTAAATAAATAAATGAATATAAATAAATAAAATCGTTTATTTATAAAAATGTTAGTTACATCATTATAATTATATTATGTGAGAACGCTGACGAAAAAAAAGACGTACGTGTTAAAAGCGTCCAGAGTACAGCAAATAGTGAAAAAACAACAATACAAAAATAAAATAATTAAAAATAAGCCGAAGCAGCTAAGTGATGACCAGTCCCTACTGGCGGCGCCCGTTCACGAACATGACGTATGGATCAGCACCATTTAGCTCAACCATTTTGAAGGAAGCTAAATGATCCAACCACCACTACAATTACCTGTTTTATTTATCCTGACCTACTGCCATCCACTACCTATCGGCAATAGGTTTGCGCAGCACTTTCTATTCTATTTACATAATGGACCCTTTATAGCTAAATATACTGTTCGACACCGCACCAATTGACAGCCGAACTTAGGGCAATATTGCACACCGGGCAATACCGTCAACTGGGCAATACCGCCAACTGGGCAATACCCCAACTGTACAATATTCCCCGTGATCGCACTCTGGCAAGTTTCACCGTATTATATTGTGTATAAATTAAATTATGCGCATATGCTTTATGGCTATTGTTTCGATATTACTGCCCGATATTAGGGGTGACCCTATTTTGATTGGCGATGTGAAGGATATCCCTGATACTATGAATATATTCATTTATTAAAATTCATTTAACATCAATATGATTATGTTTTCATAAAATTAAAATCATGCGCGTTTTATGTAGATAGAATATATTTTATTGTAGGTCTAAAAAAATATTTTTCTGATTTATAAATTAATATTCCCCTTTTGTTAATACTACGTTGATTAGAACTATTCGTTCAAAAATAAAAAATTTAATCCAAGTTCCAGTAATCAAATCTACTATTATTATTGTGATAAACTTGTTCAGCAATGCTGCAAACTCACAGGCTACAACCTGACAAGTTTATAAGTTTGTTCCATACATTTTCTACTTCATAAAACAGCACCTTTGGTGAAAATGTGTCAATTATGTCATATTTAGACAAATATATCGCATTGTCAGGGGGACCGTTCTAGTAATTTACAGAACGTTCACAGTCTGATATGTGTCAGTCTGCCAAAAATACCTCTCTAAATTTTTGACAAGTTTTTGACATTTGTTTGTCGCCGCAATGAGACTTGCGACTAGATTTTGATCGTTTTAAATTACAAAAATTGACCCTCAGTTATATGGAATAGGGCCCAAATTGAACTTCATAAAAAAACGAGCTGACCTATTTAAAACAAATGAACAAGAAACTAGCAGGTCTTTTAATTCAATTGTCAGACAAATTGTAGCAAAGGTATTGCCAACGCAACTATTTAGTACAAAGTCCTTCGAGTGAAACAAGGAAAAATAAACTGTCTAACGAAAATCGGTCGAAAGTCGGACGAAAATTGTCGGTTAATAATAGTTTTTTTTTTTATCTTCTATTGATAAACAACTAGAGTTACCGCCATTTTGAATGGGTAATCTGCTTACTACATTGTGAGCTATTTTCGCAGAACTCAGCAGGAGTTCTAGGAGATAGGACAGAAAAGAGATTCTAAAGACTATCGTTATCGTCAATATTATGTCGCTCTTTCATATAAAATAACACACTTATAGAGGGTCAAATTAAAACCTAACAGATGTGATGGTCGTTACCTAAACATGATAACAAAATGTAAAAAAAAAAAATATTTTCTAAGCTAATTTCAAGTAACTACAATACAAGGTGATGACTCTGGAATCAGCTGTATTTGTTTAAACATATACCCCTTTGTTCATAAACGTTTCTTAAAGTTAAGTAGTGATTATCGACTGTTTAGTCATACATTTTTGACGTTTGAACTTCACTTAACTTTAATCATCGTTTAAAAATAAACCCCACTGAGTTTGAAAACTCGTTTTTATTTTCGTTTTTTGTTTTGTCGTGTTTAGATATCGATGACCATCCCGTCTCTGAAGTTCCGCTAGTTAATTTAATTTGACCTTGTATCCAATACTCAGGTGTTAATATGACACAGCGTTATAATGAGACTACACAGCTTTTATATTATCAATTTTAATTTATTATTATACAACTCACATTTTATAAATTTAGATATTTTTTTGCTCTTAATCAGGACAAATTTAGAAAAATGGCTATTGATTTACTTTCTGGTCATCCTTAACGATGACTGCTTCTTGCTGATGTTATGGTGTGATCTGATTGGTGATTACGGACCAAATCTGGACGGGTAGCGCTTTCTTGAGTTGGTTTGTGTGACTTTTCACGCTTATTTTTATTTTCTTACTGTTCCATTTTGTATACGTCCGTTTCCTTATTTCTTTTAAAATCGTGTGACAATAGTGTGGGTTGTGCGTTTGTTTACTACTCGTATTATACCTTAGCTAACTATTAATATTGTAACGCATAACTGTTTTTTGTCCCAAATAGATAAATAAAATAAATAAATACATTCTCACTATCACTAAAACGGACGTATTTTTCGAGCGTATGACACTCGCGGTCAGCAGCTGAAAATCAGTATCAGGTAGTATACCTAGTGTTGTCATCTGAAATTGTGCTGAGCTGAGGCCCTTTTGCCATTATAAACATTGCTATCTTTCTGTGGTCATAATTTTAAGGTGATTTTTTGTTACAATAAATAAAAGAAGCAATAAATGCATTTTTCTTTCTGAAGTATTAAGTGCCAGGAGACGACGCTCTGCAAATAAAAAGTTCGAAAGGTCACAACAAAAATAACACATTTTTAAGATCTGGCAAATACATTTTCTCTACATACCTACTTCAGTTGCTTCCTAAATAAACACTACAAATTTCTCAAAAAAATATAAATTTAATATATAGCAAAAAAATCAATAAAGAAGAACGTATACTATCTTACAGCCACTGACGAACTGACAGGAGACAGAATAACTAATCGTTAATCGTTTAAAATGGTTGAGCTAAATGGTGCTGATCCATACGTCATGTTCGTGAACGGGCGCCGCCAGTAGGGACTGGTCATCTCTTAGCCGCCATGGCTTATTTTAATTTGGCTTATGTTTAACTTACCACCAGATATAGTAACAAATAGCAGACAAAAGTAGTAAATGATCACCAAAATGAAACTCGCATTTTAATGTAAAATTATAACCAAAGTTTTAACACTTTGCTATCCTATTTAAGTAAAATGACTCCAAGTAAATCATGAGTAACCAAAAAATAGTAAATGATCACCAAAATTTTAAAGTAAACATTTTAAAGTAAAATTATAAAAAAACATTTTAAAGTAAAATTATAACCAAAGTTTTTGTACACTAATTATTATCTTTAATAATAATAAGGCGTAGTCGACGGAGCCCCGCTTCGCGGGGCCCCTATTTCTGTCTGCAGGGTTTAAAGGAACCTAACACGAAGCGAAGGGATGACGGAGGCTCGTTCGCTCGCTCCGCTCGCTCACTTGAGCCCCCGTCATCCCCTTCGAACCTAACCTGTCCGTGTCGGGGTGCCCCAAGTCACGAGCTCGCTTCGCTCGCTCTTGCATCCTAAGTTCTCAAGTTCAATCTTGTGTTTTTCTGGGAATGAGTCTTCAGAGATGCCTATAGTTGCCTTTAATACAGTTTGTTATCCCACTGTTAATATTAGTCGCCATGTCATTATTTTTAGTAGCAAATAGATAGTCGCCCTTTTAAGTTGTTAGTCGCCTGGAAAATAATATTCCGTTTTTTTTAGTAGATTTGGTGATCATTTACTAAATTTGGTGGTCGAATACAATTTAAAATGGAGTCGTGACTAAAATAGCTGGTACTATTGTATTTTTAGACTTTATTTTTCTGGTGTTAAGTAGATATTTTTGGTTACAAAACTAAGGGTATCAAAGCATTTTATGGTGGTCATTATATTTATCCCCTTTTAATTTTAATCTAAGTACTTTCATTTCTGAATATTTTTTAATTTTTATTATGGATGCTTTTAACGTGCACGTCTTTCTACATCGTTCTCACATGTGTAATTTCAACTTGAATGATGTAACCAAAATTTTGTAACAATTTTTATGATTTTGAGTGTCCGTGGAATTTCTTGCCCGTTCTTCTTCACATGTACCTACTACGCTTTGAAATGGGCAACTAGCTTCACCTTTCTAACTGACCGACCCGTTGACAATTCAAAAATGGCTGTAATTGGTTTAGTTGAAATAAATGCTTTGAGTTTGAGTTTGAGTTTGAACGCTTGTATTTGGGGAGGCTGAAATGGTAGTTAGACAAGATTGTGTGAAGAATTTGTTTGAAAGATTTTCATGATTGAGATTGAGACTGTATTATGCTTTTACGTATTATATACGAATTATATTAAAACTAATTGTTAGCCGTTGCTGTTGTGTGAAAATTGAACCTGAGAACCGTAGTGCATAACCCAATCAATCACTTAGACTACGTTTTGGTTACTTTCAGTAGTATTTATTTAATTCTTTCCCATTTAATAAAAATCTTTTTTACAAAAAATAACCGACTTCCAAAAAAAACACTACAAATTGAAAAAACTTTAACTTCGGAAGTCGGTGTCTTTGGATCTGTATTTCAGTTTTTTGGCACCGACTTCCGAAGTTAGTAATTTTTCAGCTTGCAGTGTTTTTATTGAAAGTCGATAGTTTTTTTTTTTTTGTATTATTGTATTTTTACCCAACACCAATTTGTATAGCACTACTTGCCATGAACCCCTAAAAAGATCTCTAAAAATAAAAAAAAATATAGGTGTGCCTCTAATTTTTGAAGAGTTCCCTCGATTCTTTCAGGATTCCATCATCAGATCCTGACCTGATGAATGATGACATTATGGGACCACCTGGAAAGTATACCCTGGTACAACCGTCTTCGAGTAATCGGAGAACAGACATAAAAAAAAACTCCGACGAACTGAGGACCTCCTCCTTTTTCTGAAGTCGGTTAAAAAGAGCTCTAGCCAAAGTTTTATTATTGGTCCTTTTTCGTCCAACTTTATTTTTCCAAAAATCTAATTTAAACTCCTCCTAATACGGCCCTGGAGGCACGAAAAAAAAAACAACAAAGAACAATAATTCCCGCTTCTTTACACTTAACACCACAAATTCTAACTACCCACAAAATTGCCCAATTTTTACTTCTTTTAACTCAAAAACTTGGGTGACATTGTCAGAAAGTTAACGTCAGCCGAAATTGATACAGAAGGCCTAGCGTTGTATTAAATGTTACAAATTCTAACAAAAGTGATAAATTTTATCCTCGTACCTACCCGGTGCCAATTGTGAGGATTTATTTGAAAAGTCAGCTATCTTCAAGGTATTTTAATTGAGTGGGCCGGCAGTATTCATGGTGATTTTACGATGTATTTGTTTAGGAGTATTTATGGGTTTGTAAAAACGTATTTGTGTATTACTGGGAGGTTTATTTTGAAGTAGAGGTTATCTCTAATAGTCGTTTGCCCAGTTTGTTTATCATGGGCATTCTGGGCCATATGTAGAGGTCATTTAGTGGTATAAGTTTAATAATAAGCCATGAATTCAAATGTATAGATAATGACAATAAACTAAAAGCAACTTTCAAGTTGGTCTTTAAATTAAATTCATGTTTTTATAAGAAGAAGAACCACAACCGCACTGAACAAAGCCCGCCGCGTTTCCTCATTACCTGTTGACGATAGTTAAGTGAATGTTAGACCATTATTCCAGGTTTCCTATTTATGATTTTCTTTGCAGCAAATCACTCTTTACACGCTCAATAGAGGTATCCCGATAACGATCGAGATTGACCTAGTAATGCGTCAATTTTATCTTATTTATTTATTTACTAGCTGCGCCCCGTGGTTTCACCCACATAAGTCTAGATCCCGTAAGAATATCGGGATAAAAAGTATTCTGTGTATTAATCCTGGTTATAAACTATCTGGTTATAGTCGCAATCTTATCTCAGCGATAGTGAATGTCAAAAACTTGTCAAAAATTCAGGGAAAATAAAGGTATTTTTGACAGATTGAGACTGAGATCAGACTGGCTGTGAACGTTCTTAAAAAAATACGAGAATTGCCGCTCTGATCTCTCTCCGGTTGTTGGCCGAAATCCGGTCTGGAGGACTTTTATTACAATATTGGACTTATAGCTTACTGGCAAAATATGGGTGTTCTATACTCCTCTGCCGTACCATTTCGGGAGTACAGCTAATGGTAACTGCTAACTAATGGTAACATGAACGGACGCCTCTTCTAGTAACATTAACAGTTAGTAGTAAGTTTACTGTAGTTCGCGTCAAGAGCGCTCCGTGTAGTACTACTTTGGTACCGTTAGCAGGTTAGTTAATTTTAATCAATGAAATTTTGTTTTTTAACCAATGAAACATGCCTTAATTAAAAATTTCAAATTCCATGGAGGACTAGAAGACTAGATCTCGGTCGTCCGGCGGCGAGATGGGCGGATGCCATTATAATAATTATTCATTTGTTTCTGAGTATACGGTACATAAAAGATCTTAATATTTAAAAGGTCTCACCTACCACCACCGGCCATTGCCGGTGTAGAATTTTTAAAATTATATTGAAGTTATGAATTTTTATATAATATTAAGACCAGCACAATTTTGTTATATTATATTATTATAATGGAATGAAATGTCAAACTTATTATACAATAATACTTATCACTATATGTCAAGTAAAAACAAACAAAAACAAAAATACAGGTCAGTAGGTACACACACAGAAAATATTGATAAAAATGTAATTTAAAAAAAAAAACTATTAATTGTCAGTTTAAATAATGTCAAAAAAAATATAATGTCAAAATAATAATAATGCCAAAATACTAAAAACAGAATATTTATTACTGTCATTACTTCGAATATTTACTATCTTAAAACTATGATTTAAGAATTCGCTAACCGAATAAAAACACATGTCCAAAAGCCAGGCAAACATTTTACGTTTAAATTTATCAATTGGTAGCATTCTGAATTCAGGTGGTAATTTATTATAAATTTTTACTGTCATACAACTGGCATTTCTGCTATAGAGATGCAATCTCAGAGTGAGTCTGAGTGGGAACTAACAGTTTCCCAGCATTTTTTTTATTCAATCTTTCTGAGACGTGTTCATTCAGTGAGAATAAATGAGGGTATTTTTTTACAAATAAAAAACCTCAAAAATATACAGACACGGGAGTGGGAGAATTTTTAATTCTTTAAATAATGGTTTGCAATGGTCTAAATATTCTGCTCCACTCATGGCTCGGATACACTTTTTTTGTTTTTTGTACTTTGAACGCTCTTTCCACGTCCACTGAGTTGCCCCATATGACTAGGCCGTAATGTAGTACTGACAAAACATATCCATGATTGAGGACTGTTTTTTTACTGGACACTAGTCTTAACTTGCGAAGAGCATATACAAACTTGTCAAGCTTACTGCATACTCTTTCTACATGTTCCTTCTAATTCAGTTTGTTGTCAATTATAATACACAAAAATAAAGCCGATGATTTTGGTTGCAAAATTGAATTGTCATGTCGAATTGTTCTTGGTGTAGCTGACAAGTTGCATAGTTTTATTAATATTAACATGTAGGTTATTGTCCCCTAGCCATTTTATTATATTAATTAGTTCAATATTACTATTCATATCTATTCATATCCGTCAAAGTGGTGTCGTCAGCAAATTGGATACATTCACATTTTAAGCATTTGATGAGGTCATTTATGTATAATACGAACAGTGGCGGACCCAGTATGCTTCCCTGTGGAACGCCAGAATGATTAATTTTCAATTCGGAGCAATATGTCTTCCTAGTATTTTTACCTATTCTAGAAATAATAGTTCTCTGTTGGCGATCAGACAAATAGCTTTTAAGCCAGTCATGCGCTTTGCCTCTTTAATGACAATATACTCGCCTATTATTCAATCAACTCAGCCTATCGCAGTCCACTAGGGGAAATAGGCCTCTCCCATGATGCACCATAACACCCTGTCCTCCGCCTTCCGCATCCAATCTGTCCCAGCCACCTTTTTAAGGTCGTTGGTCCACCTAGCTGAGGAGCGTTCTCGATAATATGCTTGCCTCCACTCCAGGACTCATCTGCTCCAAAAACATGGCCATCCCACTGCCACATCAGTTTGCCTACTCTGCAAGTTATGACCGTTACTTCGATTCTCTTCCGGATAACTTTATTCCTGATAGCCTATTATTAATGGGACCATAAGAAGCAAAATAAATGTGGTGTACTACCCCAGCTAAATAGCAGTATAGTAGAAAAGGTACCCAATAATATACGCCTAATATTATGAGATAAACAGTTACATTTATCTCACAAAAAACTAGAGCAAATAACAAACTCTACATTTATCTAATATGAAATCAATTTTGCTGACGCTCCGCGAACAAGATCGAACGTATTTCAATAGTCTCTATCTAGAGCGCGTACAATTGAGCTCTACACTACATCCTAAACTCTACCAACGATAGTCGTTTAGATAGGACAGTTTATTCCAGTTACGGTCGCACTCACAGATGTCCTTCTAAGTTAATGAGTGATTTTTGTTTGTGATTTGTATTGTTTGTTACAAAAGTATTTTTTTTTTTCAGTTTGTTTTGATTGTTATTATGTTATTGTTTAGTTGTCATCTGCCGCTGTCGCGGGCGCATCTTGATTAATGTATGTGTTGTCTTTGGTCCCTGGCCCTGACATCAAGCGCTTGAGTACGAGGCTTTTGGCTACGTTGTATATTTTATGTCTTTTTTTTTTTTTTCATTATTATTTTGTTTTTTATTTGTAACGTGCGTTTTGTTTGTGCAGAATAAACGTTTTTTCTTTCTTTCTTCTTTCTTTCTTTTCTTTATCAACTAAAGATAAGACAGCACTCACCGTTTCTAGGCAGGTGATTTATGTAGTTTACATAAAAATTTTATATAAAAAAAAACAACCGACTTCCAAAAAAACACTACAAAGTGAAAAATAATTTTAATTTTGGAAGTCGGTGTCGTTGGTTCTGCATTTTGGTTTTTTGACACCGACTTCCGAAATTAAAATTATTTTTCACTTTGTAGTGTTTTTTTGGAAGTCGGTTGTTTTTTTTATATAAATTATTTTATTTTTCACTTTTTAATTATGTCTACCCCAATCAAATTCATATAAACACTACTTGCTATGTAAATATCAGTGACAGGAAGATGCATCTGCGTTTATAGGGTACAGACATGATGTTATGTTGTGCGATTGCGTAAACAATGCATACATATGCGATAGCAGCAATCGCGGTTGTTTTACTGGTATTAATTATTATTATAATAAAAAAAAAATTATAACCTTTGTAGTGAGTACAGGCGTGATATTATGTTGTGTGATGGTGTAAACAATGCTTAGATATGCTATAGCAACAATCGCGGTTAATCTGCTGTTATTTATTGAAGAGTTCCCCCGATTTCTACAAGATCCCATCATCAGATATTGAAATGGTAACAATGGGACCACACGGGAAGCACCAGCTTTCAAATAAAAAAAGAATCATGAAAATCGGTTCACCCAGTCGGTTATTATGAGGTAACAAACATAAAAAAAAAAAAAAAAAAAATACAGTCGAATTGATAACCTCCTCCTTTTTTTGAAGTCGGTTAAAAATAAAGTGGCATTCTGTCAGCGATAACGATGACGGAAATGTCAAAAATGTATCGGATTGACATTACAATCAGCCTATAATGTTCCCACTGCTGGGACACATGCCTCCTCTCGGTGAGAGGAAGTGGGCCGTAATCCACCACGCGGCCCTGTGCGGGTTAGTAGATGTCACATGCTTCGAATTTTTGGTTCTAGGACTCGCCGGTTTCCTCACGATATTTTCCTTCATCGTTTTGTGAGCAATGGTGATGAAATAATTTACACATACAAAAGCGCCTGTCTGGGTTCAAAACTACGACCTGACGACGACTCGTAAATTAATAGCGGGCGTTACAACTGGGCAACTAAGTTACTACACTTGGATGGATATAAGCTACCGAAAAGCTCATGGTAGTCTTGTGGTCGTAGAAATACGAAACGCTTTGCAAGCGATTGCCACTTGTCTAAGCCCTCCAACCTGACGCTAATATCATATTTTTTTTTACGTTTATCTATCTACGTGTGTATATTTGTATTAATAGCAATTGTAGAATTGTAATACATTTTTCTGGTTATCTTAAGTCTGCAATCTGTTCTTAATTAAACCACGTCACTTGTTTATTTATTTTACTTCGATGGTCCTATTTTTTTTTTGTTTTGTTTAGTTTAGCCATTTGAATAGAACCCAGCATTGCATAAATATGCAAGCGGTCACGCCCTGTATACCTGGAGGCTTTTATTTGGTTACTCGTAGGAAATTTTTGATTACATTTTAATTTTTTTTGCTTGAGTACGTATAGTTTTTATTGTATTTGTTGGTTTAATGGCGTGGCTAGCTGACATATCGCAATTTTAATTTAATGTTCTGCGTCTTGTTATGGTAAGTATTTTGCTTACCTAGTATTTTATATAGTCAAGTATTTAGTCAACTGAACAGACAGCTGTGCTGCTGGGGAGTTTGTTGCGGCAATTCTTCTTTCCAGCGAAATCACTAGGAAGTGGTGAAGGGCAGGTGTTTTGGGTTGTGGAGGACTGTCTTTTGTAATTTTGACATTCGAAAATTGCTGATTCTCAGCCTAATTTGAATAAATAACTTTTGATTTGATTTGAATTGTTTGTTCTTCGACGGCTGCAGTTGCCTTTTTTCACGCGTGCCGCTTGGGTGTACGCACACTAAGTTAACTTAAACCTAGCTTGATTAAATCAAAAATGTAAAATAAAAACCTGTCCGTTTTTTAATTTATTGTAATTCAATTTCTATCATAATTTGAATAGACATGCTCCAAAAATAAACCCCATCTTAACATTATTGAATGTCTGTGAGTACGGCGGTTAGTGTAGGTGCTAGTCAGCTGTGACGTGGAAGTTACGATAATAAACCTATCTGTATGTAGAGTCACTGACTCCTGAGTATCGGGGAGAGGATCTTCCCTTGATATAGTTTTAAACTTTTCAGCTCTTGACTTTACTTGTCTCGACTGAAGTTTTAAAAACGCATGAAAAGTTTTCCAAAACCACTTTTCGATTTAAACGTTAACATGGAAAACTGCGTTGTAGTTATGTTTAAACGTTGACCACATTATCTACCGAGAATTTTCCCAACCATGTTGCGGTGGGCTTCCAGTCTAACCGGGTGTGATCATCTTTAATCAACATACAACCTGACACTGGCCTTCAAATTGCAAAACACGTAAGACTGTTTGAATTTCGCGGCCTACCTTAGCGCATCCACCTTATACTTAGATTTTTTGTATCTATTTTATCCTTTCTAAGTTTATCTTGGATACCTATTACTGACTGAAAAAGTCGTGAAGAAACCTGGACTTACAGTTAACTAGCTGCGCCCCGCGGTTACACCCGCATAAGTCTCGATCCCGTAAGTATATCGGACCAACCCGCACTGGGCCCGCGTGGTGGATTACGGCCCACTCCCTCTCACAGAGAGGAGGCCTGTGTCCCAGCAGTAGGAACATTATAAGCTGATTCTGTATGTTGAAAAGGTTGGCGTAAAAAGAAGGAAAAAGCAAGTATTGAGAATTGTTAAAGTTGGTCATCATTAACTCCAAGATTCCTTATTATGCATTCCTTTATTGTAAATCGACTTAGAATTTCAATATAATTAGGATAAGAAAGTCACAAAAGCACTTGCCAGGAATTAAACACTTTTACATTGAAAACAAGTCCTTAAAATTCCCGAATGAAAGTCACAAGAAGTGACATAGACTCCTTAGTAAAAACAGAGCTAGTATCTTGAAACAAAGAGAATTACATTAGGCAAAGAAAAAGCTTGAACAAAAGGACAACTTCAGAACTTGCACATTTTGAGCTCATCAACAAACTAACACCCAATATTGTAATAAAAAGAGACAGAGCAGAACCACCCAAGTGCGAGTAAAAGTTGGGAGGGTTCCGTGTCGAGCAAGTTTAAAATCTTTTTATGGCATGTAATAGTTATACAATAAGTAGGCAACAATCCTACTCCTACTAATATTATAAATGCGAAAGTTTGTGAGGATGGATGGATGGATGGATGTTTACACAAAAACTACTGAACGGATTTGGATGAAAATTTTCACACAGATAGTTTATAACTTAATTTTGTTTATTTCTCCTCACAATAACAACTTATTCTAGGTTTCACATGTTATTTGTTTTTTAGCAATGTGAGGAGCCGGTGTCTGAGTTAGGCGTAAAATGCCTGTATTAGAAATCACCAGGTCCCCACCCCATGGGAGAACAGAACGATTTACTTTAAAAAATATGATATTACAATCTAACGTTATAGGTAAGGAGATTTAAGACTAAAAACATGCAAAAAAACTAAAGTTATTATAATTTGGGGGGCAGAAGTTAAAAATAAACTATAAACAAAAAGTTAATCAGGGCGCCTGTATCTGTGTGTATGTGAAAAACTAAGATTAACACACAGGATACTGTTTGTCCCGATATTTCCACGGGATCAAAACTAATGCTGGTGAAATCACGGGGCGGGGTACTACCCCGAAAAAAGTAATATTTTTCTTTCGTATCGAAACAGTAAAACCGCCGGCGCACTAAGAGAATCTAGTTTTTGACTGAAAAAATATATGGCGCTGATATTTACCATCGCCCAATAAGAACGCTTTTAGTGTTTCCAGTACAAAATACTACAGATTCATTGAGAAATTAAAAAAAATACTGAGAAATGGCGTGACTAAAGAGTACGTGACTAAAAAGTAAAAAAGGTGAGACATTTTGTTTATTGCGTGAAACGTAATATATTTTAAAGAAAGCAGGATACAATCAACTTTGAACCTTAAACTAGATTATACGAAGGTGCTAATTACAGAAAATTAGAACGTTAGACATACGTCAAGTAGTATTTTTTGAAGCGGCAAAGTCGTTGGTACCCATTGAGACAAAAAGATTTTGTATGGAAAAGTAAATCATGATAGTGACAACTTGAAGCGTTACACAATTTTATGAAGTATTTTCGGTCTTTGCGATATCTAATCCTAATCAGGAGTATATTTCTTCATCCCTTCGCAAATATCTTGCAAGAAGTTTCATCATTTTATTTTAATATTTTGACTCAAACTTTTGGGACATGTTTTTTTCCACAAATGTACAACTATTTTGAGAAATACTCATAAACGCAAAAGTTTGTGAGGATGTATGGATGGATGGATGTTTGTTACTCTTTCACGCAAAAACTAGTGCACGGATTTTGATGAAACCTTACAGTAACATAGCTTATACATAAGAATAACACATAGAATACTATATACCCCGATATTTTTGTGCGATCGACACTTATGCGGGTTCAAACTACAAGGCGCTGCTAGTACGACAATAAATGAAAACACGGACATAAGAGTATTTTGATACGATCAACAAAATAACGTTGAATTAAAACAAAATATTTTTCAAACAAACTGAATGGTAGTGATGGGCCGGCAAAGGTTCTTGCCGATCTTTTACTAGCTATTAGTGACTAAATTTTTGGATATATTTGATTGCATTGTCGCACTAAGACTGGGAACATCATTATATATACCTACCAAGTTTAAATTATTGTTGTATAGTCGTCTTCAGCTTGTATATGTCGCAGCCAACTAGCTTAATTAGCCATTCAGTTAACTGCCTAGCCTTTTAACTAAACGGCACCACTAGGTGCATCAGAAAGATGTAGTCAAATTTAAGAGTGTGGTACAGACCATCAATCTGAAGAACTTTCTTCGTGAAGAAAATATCTGCCATCCCTTACATTTGGGTCAAACAGGTATTGTAGTTTTGTATGGGACAGTTGATAATTTTTTAATTGTTTTTTTTTTTTTTTTAGTGTCGATTTATGCTTTCCTCGCGCGTCAATTGCACCTTTATTGTTAAATTCATATTTAAATATTTTATTTGTAGAACAAATTTAGGTAAACGAAATAATATGTATTTAATTTCAAAGATCGCTCTTAGCGACAAGACCGCCCATTGTGTCACCCTTTGTAAAATTTCTACATTTATGTCTGTAATTTATATGGTGTACATAATAAAGAGTATTCTATTTAATTTCGGTCACCAACCCCACTTAGTTCTTAACTGGGTGGGTGGTATATCAGGCGCAACTAATTATAGTATTAACTTACATGTTGAGAGACTTGTCTCGGTGAAATTCCATAAATGATGAGGGATTCGGTGTGAAAGTTTCGTTTGGGCTTTGTTTTATTATAAACAAATTGACTTAGAACCTTGAATGTTACAAGAAAAATGTGGGACATTTGCTTATTTAGCTTGCGGGGTTTATTATTGTTCTGACAATAAAGGTGTAATTGGCACTTAAGAAAGCGTAAATCCACACACAAGCTACTACAATCTGTCAAATTTTAATAGATTTTCAACTTTATCGCTAAAGCGTAAGGATCAAAGTTGATTCGGAAAATTTGACAGTTTCGGGTAACTTGATGTGCTGGCGTCTGTACAGACCATCGAACTGAACTTCCTCCATGGGACCAACATGGTAATCGCGAAAAAAATATCAGCCGTCCCTTACATTACATATTTGTTGATTTTGTTTTGGACAGTTAATACATTTTTCACGATTTCGATGTCACTCCCATGGAAAAAGTTGTTTAGCTTGATGGTCTGTACCATAACCTTGATGAGGGATTCAGTATAAAAGTTTCTCTTGGGTTTTGTTTTACTATCTTTGACAGATTTACACTGTCCTCCCATAACTGTTAACACTGTAATTTGAAAGCATTGTAAGAGCCAAATGTTTTTAAAAGAGGTACCGTGGAGTTTCTTGTCGGCTCTTCTCCATAGGAAACGACTAATTGGAACCGTGCAACTAGCTTCTGAAGTTCCAAAAATTCCCATGTAAGTTTATGTAAAATAAAATTTTTAGATTTTGTTTTTTTTATTTTTATTTTATAACCAAATTGACTGAGAACCATGAGTGTTACAAGAATAATATGGGACATCTTAGTTTAAGTGCTCATCAACTGATGAGTGGTGTGGTTGCCCAGTGTTGACGGCTCCGACTTACAAGCTGTAGGTCGTAGGATCGACCCCTTTACTTTGTGTAAATAATTTCATCACCACTGGTCTCAAAACGGTGTAGAAAAACATCGTAAGGAAACCGGCATTAGAAGACAAGTGATATCTAACAACCTGCACTAGGCCCGCGTAGATCATAGCCCACTCTCGATGTCCCAGTAGTGACAACATTATAGGCTGAGTATGCGTATGCACATCAAATGAAGTACTCCAGCAGATGTTGGTAAACAAAAATTTTCTTTACATACAAAACACAACAACACTAAATGAATCCCCTAACCGCTATCTCGTTACAACTTACAGAACCCTAAAAAACAAAAATAAAAAGCTGCTCCAATTTCCTATCTTCAGCAAGACAACTAGGGTCTCGGTACGTGAAGAGATTGCACAAAGCATTACCTAAAGGGAAGACGATTCTGTGTTGCCAGCCTTCTAGTTTTCTTATTTTTTTAAATAACAAGCATCTAACCAGTCTCAAAAGAGGTTAGTTGCAACTTTTATATAGTAAAAAGTTTTGAGCTCGCGTTGGGTAAGCAGGGAAATTCTCTATGATATAATGATGGTTATTCTCTTCCAGTCTGTTAGTCTTTGGAAAGAAAAACAAGGAGTTTTGACGTAAAGTTTGTTAAATGTGGGATGTTCTTACACGTGGCTGAATAAGTAAATGTGTTGGCCACAACTGAGTTCGAAGGAAACTTCTCTTTTTTACTCAAAGAAAATTCTTGTGTTTCACTTTGAACGGTTCGTTTATCGTGTTACTACATTATACAAACATTATCAACTGTACTATACAAAACTAAGTCCCAATGTATGGGACGACTGATATTTTTTTCCCAATTACTATGTTGGTCCCATGGAGATTGTTGTTCAGTTTGTTTGTTGTTTGGTTGATGTTTGTTGTTGTTTGTTTCACACCCTTAAATATGGCCAAGCCAGTAGGAGTTTTAAATCTTTGAGTAGGTACTTAATTGATGTTATCAGCCCGCACTAGACCCGCGTAGTGTATTACAATCCAGTCCCTCTCTGTGAGAATAGCCCGGTGTCCCAGCAGTGTAATGTTGCCAAAACCATATAGGCTCATTTTAAAAACCCTGAATAATCATTTAAATATCATTATTTTTCTAGTTGCCATTATATTAAAAAGATTTTGAGGCCTCTAACCCTTACCTATGTATAATTTGAAAAATGCTTAAATGTTTCTCGGTATTCAATGCGTCTCGCTACCCGCTAGCACTGTAACCGCAGCCTTATTCGCTATAATAATACTGCACTTAGCACTGACAGCATCCTGTCCTATCCGATTTCACGTCCACAAGGAAGACAGCCCAATTTCTTTGGAACATCCTTATAATACTTAGAGAGAGATAACAAACAGTATAAGAGAAAGAGATAGTGCATTGTTGGTGAGGAATTTCTGTTTTCTGCGAATTATGATTTAGAAGCAGACATTTTATATTCAATTATATATTTCATTTTTATCATAATTATAATTTTTATTCTTCTTGTTTTTATGTAAGGGTTTTTAATTAAGACAATTTCTGCCGATTTGATACTTCAAATACACAGAAAGTGTTTTAATTAAAAACCCCTACGACAAGTATTAACAAAGTAATTTTCACTGCTTCCTAATTAAAACGTCCTTTTAAGATTTCAAATAAATTATTCATCCCATTTAACAATTGTAGGTTACTTTTGTTTGAAAAATTCACACAAAACGACCGAAAGATTCCTAAAAGAAAGAGTAGCAGCGGTTTGATAAAAGCTCTAAGATATAATAATATAACAAAAGATTGTTTTCCTCCTCGTTGAATTTACAAATCGCATTTATCAATTTTTCAAAGTTAATATTACCACGGACACCTTCCCGAGTTAAATTTCAAAACAAAATATAAATGAAATTAAGCCAAAAAGTTTTGTTAAAAGTCGACAAACACCCGAAGTTGCGTCCCTGGTTAGCAATAAATTAATTCCTTATAAACTTTTAATTGTTCCCTTTAAAGTTTTTTACGCGGATTATAAATTCGTTACTTGAAATTACAACGCGGTTTAGATGTTACAATGGAGAAAATTACAGCTTTATTGGCGAAAACGTGGTATGATAGTTATAAACAAGTTTAGAAAGTACTTTAGAGTTTCAGTTTCTTAGTTTCATGTGCTCGTAATAATTTACAGATATTAATGCCGTATTGCCCTTAAATTAAAATGTTTTAATAGTTCTAAGATTTAATATTGTGATCGTTAATTGTTTTACAGCTTTTAAAGTTGTAGGATTTATTGATTAATCATTATCTTAGTTTATACAACGTTGACTGTCCATTATCATTCTACTAATAGATATCTTATTTATGGCATAGTTCGTTTTCTATTTTTAGCCGCCTTCAAAGAAACAGGAGGAGGTTCTTAATTCAGTTGTATTAAAAATAAAAATAAAATATTACCTCAGAACTCCGTCATTTACAAACTAATTTCCTTTTTGATTTCATTTGAACAGGTTTATTTATAGGCTAGTCCCATATAAATTTTATCAAGCTCTGTTGAGAGGTTTTAGAGTTGGCTTCAATAGTACGTATTTTTTCCAATTAGTGTATGTTGATGATGTTATAATAACTTCCTTTCACTGTTATTTACTTAGCAAGTAGTCTTATGTATATGTTAGGTGTAAGTACAAATAAAAAGTAAAAAATAAAAACTTCATTAAAAAAAAAACAACCGGGTCCAAAAAAAGAAAAAAAAAAGTAATCGTGAAAAATAACTTTATTTTCGGAAGTCGGTGTCTTTTATTTTGTATTTTTGTTTTTTGCCACCGACTTCAGAACATTTTTTTTACTTTACAACCACAATTCAAGAACCAAATGCATGAAAGAATGCAAGAAATATCGTAGAACGATTTATGTGAGACATTGCAAAAATAAACTACTCATCCTCAGATGTCACTTCTGTCTTCTGTCCAATGAAACCTTTTTATGAATAAAACTCCAGATTCACTTCCCCATCTCAAATAATTTAATTCACAATCTCTGAATTAATTTCGACAGTTTTTGCAAAGTTAATTTTAATTGCGGGTGAAAAAATTGTTTTCTAAATTTCGTTGAAAATTATATCATAGTTAGTCAGTGTTGAAAAGTAATTAGGAAAAATATTTTTGTGATAATATGAGATTTTGGAAACATTGAAAGGATTCATTAAATAACGATAAGTTCATAGAAATATTAGACCGATTTATTATTGTAATGAATGAAATGAGGATTGACACTGAAAATTACTACAAAATAATCTGCTCAGTACTACAACAATAGGTTTTGAAAGGTGCATAATCGGCCTATAATGTTCCCACTGCTGGGATACAGGCCTCCTCTATGTAAGAGAAAGTGGGTCATAATTCACCACGCGGGCCCACTGAGTGGATGTCACATGTGTACGAATTATTTGGTTCTAGGACATGCCGGTTTCCTCGCGATGTTTTTCTTCACCGTTTTGCGAGCAGTGGTGATGAAATTAAACACACAAAGTAAAAATAACCTGAGGCCAAACTTACGACCTAGAACTTATAAGCTGGGGCCGATACTGGGCCACCACATGGGAAGGGCGGGCATGGATGCTGGTGTATTTAGAGACAATTTAATTTTGTCTCTGGGTTGGCAACGCACATCGTGCCTCGGAAAGCGCGTTAAGCCGTTGGTCCCGGCTGTCATTCGTAGATCTTTGACAGTCGTTGCGGGTACAGTCAGAAGCCTGAAAGTCTGACAACCAGTCTTACCAAGGGGTATCGTAATACCCAGTAACTGGGTTGTGGAGGTCAAATAGGCAGTCGCTCCATGTAAAATACTGGTATTCGGCTGCATCCGGTTAGACTGGAAACCGACCCCAACATAGTTGGGAAAGGGCTAGGCAGATGATGATGGTTGGCAACGCACATGCTTTTGTCTCCGAGATAGCATCGCACATGCGTTTGTCTCTGGAATGCTAACGCACATGCTTTACCTCTGAGACGTGACAGAAGTGACAGAAAGTTCACATCGAAACAAAGTTCAAAATCAGTTTCAATGAAAGAAATATTTTTAATGAACTCGGTAACTAACTGTTCCCATATTAAACGAATAGTATCTAACCAGTTATAACAAACCCAGGCTCTAGGGCACACTGAAACTTCAAAAACAATCCCAACTTTATAATTTAAGGTTAAGCATTTTGTTAGCAGTAGTTGGGAGGGTACACGCGTTCAAGTCCCGGCGGGGGCATTAAATTTGTTTAGTGCCGAAGCTTGGCAATTTGTGGCGAGCTGATCTATGTAGATACTCGGCTGTATCGTAAATGCTTTTTGGGAATGGAGATGAGAGAAAAAAAGATAGGTAATCGTGATTTTGAAAATTGGGTATCTGGAGTTCATAAATGGTTGATTTGGTTCTTAATTGGATGTAATTTTTTTTTAATATAGATAACTAGATGCAAATTTTTAAATTCTGTTTTTTATTTTTCTCTTGTCTTATGCTGGTCCATGGGCTGTTTGTATTATAATTTTTTTTGTTCTTGTTTTCTTAACACGTAGGTACCCAAATAATGATTGTCGTGTAACGAATTTTGTGAGTGCTGTTAGATGGTCATATCAAGTAACGATTAGAAAAATTTCAGGGAAAGAGAATGAACATTCTTCAATTAATTGTTCATCACCCGCCATTCTAAAAAGTCAAGCTTTTTGTTTATTTATTTCACCCGCCTAAGTCTCGATAAACTATACAAACTTTCACATTTATAGTAGGACTAACAGTGCCTTGTGGTTTCACCCGCATAAGTTTCGATCCCGTGGGAATATCAGGATAAAAAAATATTTTATGTGTTAATTCTAGTTAAAACTATTTGTGTGCCAAATTTCATTAGTTTAGTAGTTTTTGCGTGAAAGAGTAACAAACATCCATCCATCCTCACAAACTTTCTTGTTTATAATATTATAATATAATATAAAGCATTACTTTTAGTATATGCCAAACTTGAATATAGTTTGTTCAGAATAAGTAACTGAATCGATTCCAAGAATTTACTGTCCTAAAAATATTTAAAAAAGGTTACAAGTTGGACATTGAGCGACACTAAGTACATATCCGCAATCAAATGCGCACAACACAGGTCATGGCCATTCGGCCGGCGGCGAGCGGTAGTGGTAACCATCCTTAGCAGGTAACATTACAAGCTTATAACTTTGTGATTTTTCATGACACAGTTTTGAAATTTTGTACTAGATTCTTTACATAAAAATACTAGACACGTGTTTCGGGTTTCGCATATACTAAAACTAATGTTGTATATGGTAGAATTATAAGTAAAATAGTAGAACTACTTTCTAGTACACCTACATGGTTTAACTTTTTGGGCCTTAACCGTAAAAGAATAATGTAATAATAAGCCATAATACACGTGATGTCACTTTGTCTAATGTACGCAATGTACAATATATCACTTTTATCTAATGAAGGAGAAACTACTTAGCGAGTTTGTTTTTTGCTGAGACCACATGGCCAAAACATAATATAATAATTTGATTTCATTATACCTAATTTAGCATGAACAAACGGAATCGTAGCTGATGACAGTCTGACTAGATGTATTATAGCACAAAAAGGAAGGGATGAAAGTTTTATTATTTGGCCCGATACTTTTTTTTTGTTAACTGAGAAATATATTTCATTCGTGTTTATACTGTTAATCTGCCTAGCCTGTTTCCAACTACGTTGGGGTCGGCTTCCAGTCTCATCGAATGCAGCTGAATATAACCGAACTGACTATCTGACCTTGACAACCAAGTAACTGGGAACATGATATACCTTGGTGGAATTGGTTGTCAGATTTTTAGGCTTCTGACAACCTGTAACGACTGCCAAAGATCCACGAATGACAGCCGGGTCCAACGGCTTAACGTGATTTCCGAGGCATGGAGGGGTCTTAATCATTATGTGAAGATGGTCACCCATCAGCGGTCCAACGACGCCATGCGTAGCTTAACCTCATCGCTCGACCCGTGCTTCTGATATTACTTAGCTACGAGCAGACACAAATCAGTATACCTACACTTAGCAAATTCATAGTCTTCTGAACACGGGTTATATTTCTAACTTCTGTTATATTTTACGCGTAGTGTGATTTGCAAATACATACTACCTTAATAATTAATATGATAAATAATACCAAGGCACTTATTGGGTCCTTTATAATTTAAAATTTAATTAAAATATAAAATTCATTAACATATGAATAAAAAAATAAATAATAGAAGGGTATATGGACTTGTAAACTGGCCACTATAATCGTAGATGAATTTAACCAATATTTAACATAAGTAGAAACGGAAGCTTTCTATGTAAAACACTCACGATTAAGAAACATTCTAATGCACGTGAAGTATAAAAATTACTTGTTTATTCTTCAAAAGTGGTTAAAGAGAAATTTCCCTATACTTTCTAAGTTATTTTAAAACAGCTTATTCGTTCCTTCTTATAATAAAAGTATACCATCGCTACCACAGTATTTGCTGAGAGTTTCATGTATGAATTGTGATATTAAAATATTTGAAGCTCAGTGTAGTCTAGAGACAAACTCGAGTTTCGAGTATGATATGAATATCGAGATTTTGTCTTTTCCCGATACATTTTATTTCAAGTTTGAATACGAAAATATATACATATTTTTGACGGGAAAATCCTGCCTTTTTCTCATTTATTTTTAGTTGGATCATTTTACGTCTTTTCCCACACATATAAAGGTATATACAGCATGCTTTTTTTTAACGGTTTCAAGTTTTTTACAGAGTGATCCATCCATAAATATGAATAGCTTTCACTATGGAACCAACTCTGAAATCACGAAAAAAAAAATCAACTGTTTCATACATTTTGGTCAAGTAGGTATTGAACTTTTGTATTAAACAGCTGATTTTGTATTCGTGATTTCTGAGTTGGCCCCATCGTGAAAGTTGTTCATATTCATGAGTAAAACACCCTGTAAAAATTTGGAGCCTGAAAAAAAACATCCAGTATTAGCTCACCTGTAAAATGATAGTTATTCTTTAAATTAGTCTTTAATGCTTTTCAAGCCATTATAATATTATCTTTTATACAATCCATCTTTTATTTAGTAAACGCACACACACCCAATGTGTTTAGGTAACATTTGAGCGTATGGCACTCGTGGGTTGCTGAAAATCAGCGTCAGGTATGTTGTGTTGTCAGCTGACATTATACTGAGCTGCGGCCCTTTTGGAATTATAAACATTTTTTTCTGCTCGTTATAGTTTTAAGCTGTATCTTTTTTCCTGAAATGGCTATAAACGCATAATTCTTTATTTTTTCTAAAATTTTTTGTCTCATAATACGTTTTTGATTTCAGATAGTTAAAACACGAAGCTATTCTTGTAGTTTTCTAACCATAAGCACATCAAGCTACTACAATCTGTCATTTTTTTAAAGGATTTTCAAATTTATTGCTAATGCATAGGGTTCAAGGTTGATTGGAAAAATTTGACAGTTTCGGGTAGTTTGATGTGCTGGCGTGGCTAAACAAAAGTTCATATTTGCTGATATTCTTTCTCGTTACCACATTATTAATATAGTGGGTATAGAACAAACGACGCACTTGTCCACTGCCTGTCATCAAAATGTCATTACCAAAGTACAGACGCTAGCACATCAAGCTACCCGAAACTATCAAATTTTCCCAATCAACTTTGAACCTTATACTTTAGGTATAAAGTTGAAAATCTTTTAAAGAAATTTGAAAGGTTGTAGTAGCTTGATTTGCTGGGGTCTGTACAATATTTAATTAACTTTATATCGATCGCTTGGCACTCTGCGCATGTTGTTCAGTACTTAGTACTTACAAGTTAATTTATTAGACGATGGGCTCTAGGTCTCGCCCATAGGATCTCAACCTTATTTTGGCCATCGCCTACTTAGAGAGTATATTTTTTCTAGAGGGCGCCAATTTTTTTTTTTTGCGAATCTGAAACAGCTATTGCCACGATTCTATCTAAACGCGTAATATTATGAAGTTGCAAGACAGGATAAATAATTTTCTCTGGGGCGTCTACTGCCCCCCTGAAAGTTTCAAATGCCCACGAGGGCGCGTTATCGGCCACATTGATATCTATAGTCTAGTCTATCATTTAATAAATAAGCCATACAGTCTACTATACGACGGACAAGGGACAGTTTGCACTTATTTTAATGAAAAACAAATGGCTTACTTGAAGTAATGATATTGCATAATTAACAATGTTTTCTGACCCAACAATATTTATACATAATAACAAACAAAGTAGCTTTTCGGGTTTGTCTGTGTGATTGCTTCGATCTTCGTATCTTTTGTGGTGATTTATATAGAACTACTAGCTTCAGTCCGTGACTTCGTCCGCGTGAAATTTCCTGTTCCCCGGAGCCATCCCGTCGTATCGCATCGCCTGCCCGCGCTATTACTACGTTTTCCCTTAGCATTCTTTCTGACTTTTTATTATTTTTGCTCCGCTCCTAAGGGTCCTAGCGTGATGTTAAATAGCCCATAGCCTTCCTCACAAATTGGACTATCAAATGCAATTTTACACGACTCATGATGTGAAGCATTAGAGAGTGCTTCACGATCGAATTTTTTTTTTGCCTCCTTTCTGCAACTGTTATTTTAAAATTAAGTAGGTTCTGTGTACTAGCAAGAGTATAACAATAGATGTTATACTCTTGCTAGTACACAGAACCTACTTAATTTTATACGATTGTGTAGATAATTTAATCGAGATTAATTCTGTACTTTTCAAAAACTTATTTAATGCAGTAGAAACGAAAAAACATCAAAATATTAATTTTAAGATTTTTCCCGTCGATCAAGTGTGAGACCTGAAAATATTGTAGCTTGCGAAAAAATCAATTAATTGAAACATTTTTTTTTATAGATTCGTTTTACCTACAGGATTCCATTGAAAATTGCTCTTTAAATCAAAGTAGTTTAATTATAATTAATAAAAAATAATTCTGAGTCGTGAACTTTTGGATTTTTTTTAAATATCCTCCAAAATCTGAGATAGAAGAGTTTTGCGCCGAGCCTGGGTTTTTAAAGAATTTTTCAAATACGATTATAGAGATTAGCGCGCTCAAAAAAACAAAAAACTAATTCTTCAGCTTTATTATTATAGATAAGATACAGCACAGAAATCTCGATCTTTTGACAGTCATCATCTGCCTAGACTTTTCCCAACTACGTTGGGGTCGGCTTCCAGTCTAACCGGATGCAGCTGAATACCAGTATTTTACATGGAGCGACTGCCTATCTGACCTTTGCAACCCAGTTACTGGGCAATACGATACCCCTAGGTAAGACTGGTTGTCAGACTTTCGGGCTTCTGACTACCCGTAACGACTGTCAAAGATCTACGAATGACAGCCGGGACCAACGGCTTAACGTGCTTTCCGAGGCACGGAGGAGTCTCGGTATGTAAAGATGGTCACCCATCCACAGACCAACCGGGGCAAGCGTAGATTAACCTGATCAATCGACCTGTGCGGCTGTTGTTCTTTAGCCACGGGCCCCTTTAAGCCACGGGCCCCTCTCAAAATCTCGATCTTTTGACAAGTTGCACCTATTTAAAGCAGGGGCGGATCGCTAGTTTAATATTCATATTTACCATACTACTCGGGCTTATAACAAATGTCAAATATCACACCGAAATCAGTGCCCTAATAATCTGAGTCTGAACTAGTTGTTATAATAATATCAAATGCTAATTCTCGCTGCATATATTCGGGCAAAGTTTGCAGAAATCCGGGTAACTTTAATACGCCGCCTGACATCGTGTGACGTCAGCCTTATATTAGAATGGAGATGGGGAGATTGGCTGTTTGTGAAACTGGGTTTGTAAGGCTAATGACACGTGCTGATTGTACCTACCGAGGAAAATACCTCGGAAAACATAACATAGCATAGTGCTTGTATTGCCCGAAGGATTAGGTAAAGGAGGAAAAAGATAAATTGTTTTATTTCTGTAAGTAAGTTTGTGAAGGAGAGGAAGAGGTGGCGAGACGACCTAGACGCATACCGCCAAGGTTGGATGGAGGTGGCTCTAGAAAAGAATGCCTGGAAGGATTTGGGGAGGCCTTTGCTCAGGACAGTGTCGGTTAAACAAAAAAAAAGTAAGTTTCTACAGACGCCAGCACATCAAGCTACTACAATCTGTGAGATTTCTTTGATAGATTTTCAACTTTATTGCTAAAGCATACGGTTCAAAGTCGATGAAGAGGGGAAAATCTGACAGTTTCGGGTAGCTTGATGTGCTGGCGTCTGTACAAACACTTTTACACGTCAAAAATAAATTATGTTTTAAAATTAGATGAATTCGATGTTTCCTTTCTGACTACTCTGAGAACGAAGACTGAAACCAACTTAAAGGTCTCTTTTAAAGTCCAGACATTATCCTGATCAGATCATGTGAAGACCATGTAGGTTGGTGTCTTTTGAGACAAGAAACACACAGATTCGAGTAGACCTGTACAGTCAGTGCACGCATTTGTCAGTAATGTTAAAAAACTATGCGGCCTAAAAAAATGTTTGTGAATGTGCAAACAGCGTTGTTTCATATGATACCCCACATGCCTTAGTAGCCCCATTTCAAATTTTTAAGTCCCGCTTTCAGTCCCTGTTGCTAAAAAAATATATGCATATTTTCATTTATTTCTTATTTGCAAAATAGTTGTGAAAACGTCATCTATAACTATTCCCAATTTCAAGTTGATAGCATTAGTAGTTCTTGGGATATCCAGCTGCGACAGACAGACAGACTGAGTCGCACCATAAGAGTTCCTTTTTACCATTTTGGTACGAAACCATAAAAACACACTTACAAGTAACAAACCCTAAAAACACAGAACTTTGTTTTGTATGACATCGAGTTTACTGTTCCAAAACTTAATAATTATCTAAGATTCTGAATTCAAATATTTATAATCTTTCATTTGACAGATATTTTTTATTCGTAGAATAAATTTGACGTCTGACAAATTTTGTATGGAAGAACTGTCAAAAATTTAAAACTATTTCTCGGCTAGATTTAAAAGAGAATTTAAAACTATTATCTGGCTTTGGAAAAATCAGCCCTAATTGAATATGCAATGAGTTTTGATTTTTTTGAGTTTTTTTACTACCTACTTTCTTTTCACAGGAAGTGACTGCTGCGACCTCTAAGCGACCAAAATTCATCCTAAAATTACAACCAATGAGCTGCCAGAAAGAAAAAACGAACAACTTGACAAGCGTACTTATTCTCAAACACCTTGTAACTGGCAACATACGACATTTTCATAAGCCTTCTCTCACAAAAGCTGTCACATAACAGGAATGTTATCTGTATGTCTACGTAATACGTTGACAAGTCGATATCATTACAAAATGACTGAATATGTATCTACTGAATAGTTTCAGGAATGTGATACTATTTTAGTAAAATAAAACTTTTGAATTTTACTGGAAGACATAATATCTACATACATAATCTCACGCCTTCATTCCTTGGGGGTGGCCGAAACTTCAGAACGCAACCTGCTACGATCCTTACATACTCTTTTTGCCTCGGTTACGTTCATACATCTGGTCATACACGCATGCTGGTTGCGAGTACTACGAACCCGACCTTTCTGAAGAACATCACCAACAAGGTCACTATTATGTCCTTCTAGGGCGTCTCCTCCCGGCGTTTCCACTCACATCTGCCGTATAAATACTTTTTTTTAGTCGCTTTTCAGGCACCTTCTCAACATGACAGCCCTATGTGGAAGAGTTTTAATACGCGACTTCATACACGAAGTTCCACTATATAGTATCGCATCGACTGCCCGCGCTGTTACTTCGTTTGCGCTTAGCGTTCTTTATGATTTGTTTTGTTTCTGCTAGGTCCCTACGGGTCCTTGCGTGATGTTAGTCTATAGCCTTTCTCAAAAATTGGGCTATCAAATGCTAAAATATTATTTCATATCCGATTGGTAGTTGCAGGGATTAGCGTGTTCAAACATACAAACTCTTCAGCTGTATTATTAGTATATAAATCTGCAATTATTCACAGATTTGCATTTAATATCATGTTTAGCGTGTCCTGTTGTCTGCATGTTACAGGAACTGATGAACGCTACTAAAGGCGTCAAGCTCGTAGACATATTTTGGGTTGACCCTATTCAGATTGCCATCGACAAGTTAAGAAGAAAAATGACCTGCAAGACACATGGCAAATATTTATTTTAGAGCCGTGACGTAACATATTATTATTATGTAACAATCGCAAAAAATAGATGGAAGGCGCAAATAATATCAGAACTGGGTATGTGGATATGAATTGGTTTTGACAGCCTGATACGGCTGCGAGGTCGATTCCCACACGAAACAAAAATATCTACATGACAACGCTTACCTAAAGAAAATTGTCTGGATTTTCGCGCACGTGCTTTTTTGTTTGTCAGTTTTGCTATATTTCACAAAAATAAAATTGTATCGTGATAAAACAATCGTAAAAGAGAGGTAAAAAAATTTTTCTTCGTATAATTCTCAAAATTATGAGCGTAAACTATTATAGTTTATGTAATGATAATAAAGGGAATTCAATAAATTAAAGTAAAAATTATTCCACTGAGCTGTCCTTTTATTTTTTAATTGAAATAAAACTGCAAAATTACTTTTATTTTGGTGTCCGTTCGATTCAACTAACGTGAAACTCCTCGCTGTTTTGAACCTTATTTGCTCCTAGCAATTTGCTTCTAACCGCGCCTTAAGTACAAAGCTCACAAAAGTATAGTAGGGGATAAAATACAATTCTAGGCAATCAATCGGCCAAAATTCAGTCCCCCATAAATTCGGCAATTTCTTTTACCATCTATCCACGTTCAAATGGCTCAAAGAGGCGTCGCAGAGCGCTTTAATCGAATGTTATTCCCTCCAGTTGGCTCTATACTCAGTCTGGCTAAGGATTGACACACACGAACCATTTTATGATGATCATTGCTGTGCCGCTAGACAGTTTGTTGAGACACTTCTTCTTCCCAGATAAAGCACTAGGAAGTGGTGATGGGCGGGCATTTTAGGGGAGTGTCTTATGTAATTTTAACGTTCGAAAAGTGATTCTGAGCTCTTTGAATAAATGACTTTGGTTTGATTGGATGTAGCAAAATAGTATTTATGGAAACGTTTATAGCACCGATATATTGTCATCGATTTTGGCGACAAACGCAATGCGTGGCAGGTATCACCCACAAAATAGTCGCAGTCGCGAATTGAACTGACTGACTACCGAGAGTCATTATTGAACTTTACGTAAAACGTTGACCACTTTTGGACTTTGTTACGCGTAACTAGTAGTTGTCAACTTGATCACGTATGTATTAAGTACTGAATGTTCGGTTTGTTTACGCCAAAACATCTTTTAAAATTACCCATCAAGCCGAAATTTTTTGTCTATATTGTCCCTAAACAGGACAAAGACAAACTACTTCTTTTCGTTTTTCCACTCCTCTGTCTTGAGCTAGTGTGGACCAACCCTGTCTGTAGGCGTCAAGCTCGGCCCGCCATCTTCTCCTGGGTCTGTCTCGGTGTCGCTGGACGTTTTCTGGAACACACACGGTGGCAGATTTGGCCCATGACTCGTTCGACATGCGGCAACCCAATCGCACTTAATCTAAGCTGCTTTTTGGGTAGCGTCAGTAATCTGTGTTTTGGAGTGAAATAACGGCGTGGAATTTCCGTAAAATACGGAATTTCCGTGTGTAATTTATCTGCAGTTGTGTCGCTACCCTTACAAAAAAAAGATAATTTATTTGTCAGACATGCCTTTACATACAAACAGGCATGCAAGATCTTAAATATTTTTAGTATGAGAATTTCTAAGTATGGTAATAATTTTTCATAGTCCGTCTGTACGTGTGAGTCGCGCCTAACTCTCAGTCTATCTAGTCGTTGTGATAGGGTCGTGTTTCAGTCTAGATTGAAACGTTTCACCTTTGACACGTAACCTTGGGAAGTGGAAGTGATTAAGTTGATAACTTTAGTTGATACAGTAAGTCATAGTGTTTGATGCTCCGTTCAAGTTTAATGGCTGATTAGATGACTGAAGTTCAAGTTCAAAATATTTGAGGTACGGGATGGTGAATAGATTGTACTAATCCTATTTCTATTTCTATGTAGATATTTAAAAATAGTTTTTTTTTTTAGTTATGACAGATTACCAATTAAGTAATGTTGCCATGGCAACATTAATGACTGAAACTTTATGTTAAATTAAAATGCAAGACAGTTGTCAAGATGTTTAAATGTCATTACTCAAACAACTGGAAAATAATTAAAATAAGACCACGTTTTTAATTTAATATTCTTTGCAAATGCTTTAACAAAATATAAATCTAGCGTGATAATGAATGTTTATTTTTCGTCTCTGCAGTAAAATATTTCTATTACAGATTAGTTTATTTAAACATGGTGAATTTATGAGTTGAGGCAATAAGGACAGGAAAAACCGATGTAGCTACAGGAAAATAGTCTTAAAAGACTGCCCTTAACATTTCGAGAAATTTTGATCTCCATTCACAGATTTTTCAAGACCGCTTTTCTGTAGCTGCAAAGGTTAAGGTACCTGCCCTTACTGCCCCATCTTTAAAATCCACCCTATGTAATAATACTAATCATCAGAATGCTGCTGATATTATAAAAAAGTGGATTTTTGAGACGGGTGGTAACAGCAGGTCTTGACCGCCTCGTCCCAAAAATCCGTCCTGTATAATACTTGGTTATAAATAATACTAGTAATAATATATACTTACTTACTTATATATTATATTATACAAAATGTACTTGAAACTGTAATTTTCCATACAATTTAATGTCATATAAAGTGTGAATAAAGCCCAGTTTCCCCGACATCACAGCGCCGCCGTCAGTTCGAGTCACATTTGCACCGAAAATATCACAGCTGCCATTTCAAGAGCTGTCAAAACGGCGAAATTTCATATTTCAGCTGAAGACGCAGGCTTTCTTTGTATTTGGTACAGAGTGGAACTGGGTGGGGTAAGAGCGTAGTTTTGGTGGAATTTGAGCGCACTGTAGTCGAAAGTACGGTTGCCAAAGCTTCCTTTAGAATCCTGATTGCAATGGTAATAGCTTTTGTGAACGTCTGACGTTTTTGATATAAGACATTTTTTTTTAAATCCGAGACCTACTTTTGGCGAAGTTTTTCATTCGGTAAATCTGTGCGTATACTCTTAAATATATTTTAAATTATAATCAAGAGCGAATATAATAAAAATTCTAGCAAAGACGAAAATGCGTGTCGTAAGCATTTTAAGGACCTTATAATATCAATGTTTTAAGCCAAACGAATCACGAATACGCCTTTTGAATTCCTACTATATTCTTCAACCGAAACCTTCGCGAAATATAGGCGTAATGCTATGTTATGTATGTCAGTGTGTGTGTCTATTCTTCCTTCCAGAAAATTAGGAAGCAAAGTCAACAAATCCAAACGAGCGTTGAAAGTGCAAACTCAATGCTTTAGAGACTTTCATAGCTTTTGGGATGCATGAAGAAGCCTCCTCGTGTACCGCAGTTTGTTCCGTCAGTAACTCAACTGAACCGAGCGGTCGGCGCATCCTGGACAGTCACACCCAACACCTTATTTGACAGGCCAATTCTTCCCTTACGGTGGTAGAGCTAGCGCCCGCCTCGTTTGCGACCACCTCACCGGAGTCCGGCGTCACGCAGCCTGCTGTGTTTCGTCGATGCGTGGGAGTTCCAGTGCCTTAGGCATCTTCTGGGTACGCTCGTTCCATCATGGACTTCATCCATCGCTTTCTATCAGGCGTGATCGAGATCAAGAGCGGAACCAATCAGCATTAATAATAAACTTCGAAAAGCCTCTCTGTATATATATTTTATGGTTTTATATTCTAATATTTAAAAATATAATTTATTTGTTGAAATAAAGGAATAATAATAAACTTTTAAACGTCTCTTCCAGACTCGCTACACCATTATAACATGCAGCAGGCAGTGACTTCAGAGGTCGCAGCTCCACGTAGTCACAGTGTGGTGAACAAACGGGCCATATTGTATTCTAAAGTTTCTTATTTTGTGTGGATTTACACTTTCATATCAAGAAGTGACTGTACACAACAGTCCATATTAGATTCTCATTTTGACTAGCTTTTATGGTATGTCAATTTATGAAACTGGAGAGAAGGTTTACTTTTTCAAAATAATGCTTAATTTTTTACAAGATTTGTATGTTTATTTATTTATACCACATGTTTCGTAATCAACGCACACCACTAAACACCCCAATCAGAATATTATGTCATAGTCATAATACATACACTATTGTTTTATAATAATGTATAAAGCATTTTTTTTTTTTAATAAATTAGTTATACTGATTGTCGGGAAAAATTGTGGTCACATTACAAATCTACGCACGCACACAGTCGCACAGGTGTAAGGCTCTAGCGTAGTAGGTACTTCATCTATTTTGGTATATTTTGACTGTACAATGGATGTGTGACAGTAATTTACGTAGTTTTTATTATTTTTGGGATAAAAAAATTAATAATGTCAAAAATAGATTCTGAACAAAATACTTTCATAATGTGCATTCATTCAATTACACAATGTATATACTTTTTTGTACATCAGAAATACGTAATAAAAAAAATTACATTTGACAGTATAAAACATACCATGGGCGGGCCTTATCGCTTTCTGCGACCTTGGAATGGACAGTGATTTCGTGGACATAAAAATGGGGTAGGTTTCTGAGGACCGAGACATTTTACAGGAAAAGCCTTTTTATTAATATACGATAGTATCGTATGTTATAATTAAAAATTGCCCCGTTTTGACATTTTTTTCGTGTGTTTTTGTATCAGGCTTCAGACATCGTGTGTTTGTAGACGGGTATGTCAAAATTCGTATCTACAATACATGCTAATAATAAAGCTGAAGAATTTGTTTGTTTGAACGCTCTAATCTCTGGAACTGAAACTACTCGGATTTGAAAAAAAATCTTTTTGAATTTGTGAGCCCAACACTTGAAGAAGGAAGGCTATTTAACATCATGCTAGGAGTCTGAGGAGCCGAACAAAAAGTAAGAAAGAACGTAAAGCGAAAACGGTAAGGTATAGCTCGGGCAGGCGATGCGATGCGATGGGGTTTCGATATATTAGGTGAATCAAATATAAACAGGACTTTTTTTATTACTGGTCGCTGAATGAAGTGACGCGGTTGGTGCTGTTGTATGTGTTAGGGGGGATCATCTAGGGGAGGGGGGTATACTGCTCCGGCTCACTTTAGTTTATTGCGCGCCAGTAATAATAATAATAATAATAATTTATTTATTTGCATCAAGTTTTACATTTTACATTAAACACATGGTAGTACATACAGTTTAAAGTAAATTATACAATAGTGTGGCGACACCAGCACCCTTGCTAAGTTGCCAAGGCAACTTGTGTTAAAGATGCTGGGCCCGACCCTATTAGATGTTTCTTAATTGCATTTAGGTACATACCTGCCATTTTGCAATTATGTGAGTAGCTCATTATATGGCATAGGTAAACGAGCAAATAAACTAAATAGGAAAGGAAATATAACAAAAAGAGTAGTGCGTGTATTGGTGTGTGAAAGGGTGTGTGAGGGTGTGTGTGGGGTGTGTTAGGGTGTGAGTGTGGGGTGTGTGAGGGTGTGTGTGGGGTGTGTAAGGGGGTGTGTGTGTGTGTGTGTGTGTGTGTGTGTGTGTGTGTGTGTGAGGGTGTGTGTGTGTGTGTGTGAACTGTTATTCGTATATTTGTGGGTAATGGTAGCTAGCGATGAGCAATGACGATAAGGGGTTTAACGGGAGCTGTATTGACTCAACAATAAGCTTTCTGTGTTGTTGTAATTAAGGGTTTGTAGCCAATTATTTAGCTTCTTTTTAAATGACACTATAGGGAGTGAGTAAAAGTTCAGTATTCTATTAAGACTATTGTAGAGATGAGGACCTTGGAAACAGGGAAATCTTCTTGTGAAAGAGTATTTACAGCGGAAGGGTTGACATACTTTGTCTTTGCGTCTTGTGGTAATTATTTCGTAGGAGGTTCTTTGATGCTGATATAATAGTATGTGCAATACAAATAATTGTCTGACTGTGAGGACTTTACAGTTCTTATATAGTTCTTCAGTTGGGAAAAGGATGGGCCGAAAGGTACTAATTTTAAGCACAGCTCTCTGAGCTCGTTCTAGTTTCAATAGTACCGTCTTGGGTGCACCACCCCAAGCGCATATACAGTACGTTAAGAGAGACTGGCAAAGAGCAAAATATGTACACCTGATTATTTGAGGTTCTGCAATGTGGCGAAGAGTACTAAAGACAAAAATTAACTTTCTGATTCTTTTTGTTAGTAGCTCTATATGAGGTGCAAAGCTCAGGCCATCATCAAGAGTCACACCGAGGTATATTATGGTTCGACAACGTTCTAATTTTGGGCATGTACATGTCGCAGAACCAGACAGTAAACATGAGTGCGCTACCAAAGCATATGAATCAGGAGGTTGAGTGGAATGTCGCAAGCTGTACGTAATAATTTTAGTTTTGTTGGTATTGATTGTGAGAAGGTGTCTTTTGAGCCATTGTAGAACACTATTTAGTCCTTTTTGTGCGGAAGCGAAGGTGTCATCCCAAGTCACGCCAGAGAAGGTAAGGACGGTGTCATCAGCAAACGTTTTTTTTATTCTTCCACTTTCCAAATTCAGATTACATAATTGGTTAACATAAATCAGAAAAAGGGTTGGGCCAAGCACACTGCCTTGGGGAACGCCGAATGTCACTGGTTCCTCTCTACTGAGGTAATTTTGTATTTTTACACACTGAATTCGGTTTTGAAGGTAGTCCCTAAAGATATTAAGTGTATGGCCACGAATCCCGAGTTCCTCCAGCTTTATTAGTAAGTCAGAAATCGAAACCGTATCGAAAGCCTTTTTTAGGTCCAAAAAAATTGACAATACTTTATTTTTACTGTCAATATTTTTTGTAACATGGTCGATTAAATCATTTACAGCACTGCTAGTGGATTTGTTGCGTCTAAAGCCGAATTGATTGGGAGAAAAAAGCTTTTTATCTTCCATGTAAGTCACAAGTCTTTTGTTTATTAGGCGTTCTAGAACTTTAGAAATAGAAGGTAATACTGCAATGGGACGGTAATTATTTACAAGCTTTTTGCTCCCATTTTTATGAATTGGGTGTATGATGGCCTTCTTAAAGTACAGGGGGAAAGTCGGCGGTATGGAAGCAGAGATTAAAAATATGTGTGAGAATGGGGACCAGTGTCAATGAATAGCGTTTTAAAAACTGTGTTGAAATATGGTCCCAGCCTATAGCAGAATCTGATTTCAATGACATTATTACCTCCCCAACCTCCGCTTCATCGGTGTCTAACATGACGAATGATTGTAAAGGTGAGGATGTGGAGGCAATGTCTGGTGGGATTTTTTGACTATCAGATGGACAAGAAAATTTATCTGCAAGTTCCTTGCCGATGTGGGCAAAAAAGTTGTTTACCCCGTCAACCGAGGCCTGAGGTGAAGTAGAAGAAGTCAATAACTCAGTGCTGGGGATGTTTGGCTTGCCTGTATTTGTTACTCTCTTTATCACCTTCCAAATCTTTTTATTGTCTTTTGAAGCCTCACTCAATTCTCTCCTGTCATAATCTCTTTTTAGTTTTTTTAAGATTTTTGTGCAGTAGTTCCTATATCTTTTATATGTAATACTTAATATAACATTGGTCGGAGACAGCTTGAGTCTTTTGTGCATTGCATCTCTATTACGCATACAGCGGAGCATACCAACGGTCATCCACGGTTTGAGTAAGCGTTTCTTATTTTGGAATCTCGATTATATAAGTGTGAGTATTTATGAGTCTAGCTAGAGTGGTAACTAAACTTTTTGCCGCTTCATTAGCGTCGGTATGCTCGTAAACTGGTTGGAAATTAGTGGCCTTCATCTCACTATCAAGAGTTTCGTAATTAGTCTTCGAAATGGTGCATGGCCGTGGATTGACATATTTTTTTATATTAAGGCACAGCATTACAGGGTTATGGTCGGAGACGGAAGCGTGTAATACTATGGTGAGTGCAGTCAAGTTAGTTTTGAGCATGATGTGGTCAAGACAGGCATTCTCACGAGTGGGAAGTGAGTGAGCAGATAGCAGGCCATGAGAAGCTAAGAGATCCAGATAGTCCGAGGTTTGGTTTGAAGATATAGTACATGCGATGTCTAGATTAATGTCACCAACTATAGCTATGTTTTTATATGTAACCAGGCTTGCTAAAAGAGCGTTTAGGGATTGTAGGAAGTTACTTACGTCTCTAAAAGACGGAGATCTATAGATGCATATTATTGCCTTATCGGTGCCCATTTTTAGCACTAGACAACTGGCATCTGAGACGTCAGGTTCTTCGATTGTGTAGTTTTCTATATTTTTTACATAAAGGACTACACCATCGTTCTGGTTTAAGTGTTTTTTTGTTTGATGATGGGAGTAGTTATCGATAGTCGGGATTGAATCATTATAACGTTTCAGCCAGCACTCAGTCAGTACTAGTATTTCGCAGTCAAGATTTATTCTATGGAGGAGGGTTAAGAAAGAGTCGAAGTTTGCATGAATGGAGCGAATGTTCTGGGTAATTATTTTTAATTGCTTGGAGGGGTTAGTGACATAGCGAGTGCATTCTTCGGGGTCACAATTAAGAGTGGCAGAGACTGAGAGCTGATCTATATTACTAATAGTTTCTGACACGCTATCCACTGTTAAATAGTTTTTTTTATGGGTGTACCAGACTGGGGAGTCCTAAGGTATTCTGTACCTAATTCATCTGTAATATCGATAACGATTTTAAACAAGCACAAAGTAAACAAGCATGTATAGCAGCGTGCAATAATCTTTTTAATACTACAAGTGTGGGAGCTTATGAGGATGAGTGAATGTATGGATGGATGGATGGTTGCTAGCGCTACTAGGGAAACTTGGCTGACAGACATTCTACAACTTGGAACAACACATGGGCTACCAATTATGTCGGTTCCACGCGGGCAGAACCATGGGTAAGAGCTAGTGATGTATATTTGAATGTGATGTAGAAAATACAGAGAGATAAATGTGAATATGTATTGTAAAAACTGATATAATGCATTAAATATATTATGGTTGTTGGTTGTTGTTTTGTGTAGTGATTGTTTGTATAGTGTAAATATGGTTTTAATGTACCTTGGTTTTAGTGTGTTGGCATACACGTATAAAAATATAAAAATCAAAAGAAAGAAAATTAAAATTAAAACTATGTTAAATACAGAAAACTTAACATGGCATGCAATTTTCAGACAGAGCATAACTGTTTTAGGTAGCACGCGTTGTTGGGTGTTATTAAGTGAATCAATTAGTCATTTTACTTGTTGTTTCAGACCTTCAAAGTCGGATTCCTGTAATATTCTCTTTGCCGGCGCTCCCTCTTCCTTTTTTATGTAGACTTTGCCATGTGATGTCCAGTGGTATGCATAGGCATTTTGCTTTGTAAACTCTCTTGCTTGATAGAACAGCTTCCTGGCTTTAGTTGTAAGACTCTCAGAGATGAATACGGGACTATTTCCCGGCATTTTAATGTGCGAGCTGTTAAGTCGGTTGGTCTTGTGGTCGCGATTATAGGTTTTAATGTTAGCTAGAAGTTTATCCTTGATTATGGTTGACGTAAATTCGACGGTAATAGGCCCATCAATTTGGGGTTTCCTGGTACTAGTAAGACGAAAAACATCTCTGAGCTCGCCTGTTTGTATTTCGGTGCTCACAGCAGTTCCCAGATTTTTTACAATATTTATAAGGTCATCTTTGGACTCGTTCGGTTTTTTAGGTACATTGCGAATTTCTAGACTTGATGATTTTGCATTTCGTTCCATGATCTCGACTTTTTCCTCTAAATGTCCTACATAATCCGATGTGTTCCTCTTTTCTTTTTCCAAAAAGGCCAGTTTAGTCATGAGATCGTCATATTTACCACTCAAAAACTCAACCGTTTTTCTCAATTCCGTATTTTGAACCTTTATTTCGTCTAAATTACATTGCATCAGACTAAATTTCTCTTGCTGCTCCTTTCTCAAGGCATCAAGTGATGACATAATGTCTTCCCGGAGAGATTTCATATCAGCTGATTGCTCAGAATCATGTTTACGTTTCTGTCGCAAAGTGACTCTGTCAACCGTTAGATCCGAAACTGGTGTTGTCAAATCGGGCTCAGAACTGTGGTGAAGAAGAGGTTCACTGCCAGATTTAGGTGGCGTCCGGTTCATCATTTTAAAAAGTTAAAAAAAGATATGCACCTTACTTCTGGAGTCGACAAGTGAATTGACGCGTTGACACACGTTGCTTAGTGTAATTTGTTAGGCGCTTGCAATTGCTAGTAGTCCTTGTAGAGGGCGGAGTCAGGTGGTAATGACTCACGCGCAGTCGACAGAGATGTGTAGCGTGGACACCAACTTGCTATCTCGCCTCGCACGCCGCGTGACTCGATCTCTTGTAACACTTTGCGCGCCTGGTACTTTTCGAAAATTAGACTTGACGATTTATTTTAATTTTAGAATTAAAATTTAAATATTGATTTAAATAAATAGACTATTTAGGTAAACACGTCCGTGCGCAATGGCTGTCCGAGGGGAAAGGGGAGCATCATGTATGAGCAGGAGGTATATAAGTCTGTTGAGCAACGACTTATCATAGTTTTTTTTAACACGGGAGGGCATAAAACCTTCCAAAATTTTGCATCCATTGACTCTACAGTTCGATAAGAATACGCTTTCAAGAACTCAAGTGTAGGAATGGCACGAAAAAAATTCAAGTGGAGGACGCCGTTTTCACACTGACCAGATAGTGGAATCATTTGTGTGCAATTGGCTAAAGGCACGACCGACTACATTCTTCGATACTGGCATCAAGAAACATCCCCTGCGCTGGGAAAAATGTGTTAATAGAAGGGGAGATTATGTAGAAAAATAAAATATATTCCTTTTTTTTTACGAGTATTTAATACGTGCGTATTTTTTTTTACTTAAATCCGGTTTATATTTGATCCACCCACGTATTTTTAGTTCTTAATCGTGATAATTATTAGGTACTTTAAGTTGTAAGTTGCACTTCACTACTGTCCCTGACATCAAGCAATGGACAAAATTGTCAACGTTTTATATGCTTGAGTACGAGGCTTTTGACTACATTGTATGTGTAGTTATATTTTATGTCTTTTTTTTTTGTAACGTGCGTTTTGTTTGTGCAGAATAAACATTTTTTCTTTCTTTCTTTTACTTATAGTTTAATGAGTTTGCTTAAAAAATGAATGCTATATTATGAATGGGAATGTTGAGTTATGACTGCATACAGTACATTTATACCTATATAAATTATATTTGTAATTCAAACAGCAAGAATTAAAAGTCTATTCTATTTATTCATTTATGTTAAATCTTGTATAACAATATTTATTTCGTTCGGAAATTTGACCCGAAACACAAAATGTAAAAAACCAATCGTTAGTATAGGATCAGTGATCTGTTTGCATGCCTCACTAATCCTATGGGAGGTTCTCAAAAAACTTAAAATTCATTTAATTTAAGTAATTTCAAAAGTGCGTGATAAGTTTCCATTAAGGTGACAGCATAAAACAAATGAATATAAAAACAAAATAATTGAACCACTGTGGTGCCAACTTAACAGTTACAATTAATTGAATTGTTAGTGAAATTAATTTAAATTGAAGCGGCGGGGCGTTCCCACGTCTAGGGATTTGTACTGCATCCAATACATACATATAATTGTCTAGGCGGAATAGAAACTAACGCTGAATGTAACTAACAAAGATTCCATCTGCAATATCAGTGTCAATGTTAGCAAGCCGAACAAGTGAGGGATGTAAAATTCTTAATAAACTTGTAGATCCCTCACTTTCTTCGGCTCAACTAGGATAGTTCGTAACAAAAATGACATAACCCGGGTTTTATATAGATCAGTCCTTTTCCCATATTGCTGCATCAGTGAAAATGTAGTCAAGAACTTGAAAATTCCACTGAACTTAATCCTGTAATACAGTTTAAACTAGTACGGGGAAAAGAGTGAATCTGTTCGGACCTACCGCGATACATACCTAACAAAAATGTTAAAAGATTATAAATCTAGGCATCGAACTGAAGCTACAAAAACAATACACCTTGTGTTTCTGCTGGGACACAGACTTTCTGGCCTGTGTCCCAGCAGTGGGAAGAGAGGACCGAGAGGACTCGGTGAGAAGAACGGGGCTGTAATCAACAACGCCTAGTGCGGGTTGGTAGATATCACGTCTTCGAATTTTTGGTTCTAGGACATGCCGGTTTCCTCGCGATGTTTTCCCTCACCGTTTTGATAGCACTGGTGATGAAATAATTTTATTTACACAAAGTAAAGTGCCTGCTTGGGTTCGAACCCCCAACCTACAACTCGTAAGTTGCGGCCGTTACCACTGGGCCACCACTAGTCTTCATATTATATGCTATATGAACTATCCTAATCTCTAACACATCAAAAAACATCTGCTACTAACATACACATTGACACTAGCATCAGAACTTGCACATCCCGACACTTGTTCGGCTTAACTAGGATAATCCGTAACTAAAATGACAAAACCCGGGTTTCATTCAGAGTAGCAGACGTGCGATTCTGTAACCGTCTCACCGTGAAAACTTGGGTGAAGAGAGCGTGGAGTGAGCTGTCATTCGCTAGGGATTAACACTATTAAGTGCTCACTTCACTTATGATTTCTCGGTGAGATTTTTACAGAATCGACGCGTAAACTGTAACTATGAATTCAGCACATGATACTAGCCCGGCTAACGTAGAAATTTTTCATCGGTTATAAAAATAAAATCTGCTGTTTAAATAATATCTATACGGTCAAAATTTAAATACAGCATTTTTTTTAATAACCCCTAAATATTTCAAAGCAGGGGCATTTAGAATCATATACTTACTGAATACATGGTTACATCTTGCGCGTCGATGTCCTAGACACCCAGTATAAATCAATCCTTTTCCAATTTTTATAGTAAAAATTAATTGAAGCCCTTGAAACATCTGCAACTCTTGAAAAAAAGTATTACCTCAATCTAGGTTGTATTGAGCTGAAGCCACAAACTACCTATCAATAAACATCAAAATTTTCCACCTTCTACACGAACATACACATTGACATTGGCATCGAAACTTGTACATCCCTCACTTGTTCGGCTCAACTAGGATAATCCGTGCTTTTTGCACTATCCCTGGGATCAGTCAAATGTCATACAAGTGTCAACGTGTCTTTATATTTTATTTATTATACATTCGACGGTGTTAAGCGAGTGTGTCGGTTTTTGAGAGGATTTTGTACGACTTAAGGCTTCCGCAGACAGGCGCGACGCGACGGTGTGACACAATCCTGGTGAAATATTATCCATGAAGTTTTCATAAAAATTGTTCTACTGCAGTCGCGTCCGCGTGGCTATGGTGTCGCGTTTAAGGATGAAAGAGCTAACAAACAATTATACGGAGGGTAGAGCCTACTATTATCACATAAGAATATCCATGCAGTTTCTTATTCGTTCGTTCTTCTCCATAGAAGCCTTCTCATCATCTGCCTAGCCTTTTCCCAGCTATGTTGGGGTCGGCTTCCAGTCTAACCAGATGCAGCTGAATATCAGTATTTTACATGGAGCGACTGCCTATCTGACCTCCACAACCCAGTTATTGAATAATACGATACCCCTAGGTAAGACTGGTTGTCAGACTTTCGAGCCTTCTACGCTTTGGAATGGGCAATTAGCTTCATCTTTCTGACTGACCGATCACTTTCAAAAGTGCTTCTAATTGGTTTAATTGAAATAAATGCTTTGAGTTCGAATTTGGGTCAGAAATGCAAGTTCATCGTTAAAGGGTTGTCTGAGTTTTCCTTAAAAAGTACATTATAATGAAATTAAAGAGGGGCACGTGGCTAAATAATAACAGCCGCACAGGTCTATCGATCAGGTTAAGCTACGCTTGCCGCGGTTGGTCTGTGGATGGGTGACCATCTTTACATACCGGGACTCCTCTGTGCCTCGGAAAGCACGTTAAGCCGTTGGTCCCGGCTGTCATTCGTGGATCTTTGACAGTCGTTACGGGTAGTCAGGAGCCCGAAAGTCTGAGAACCAGTCTGGTCAGACAGGCAGTCGCTCCATTTAAAATACTGGTATTCAGCTGCATCTGGTTAGACTGGAAGCTCACCCCAACATATTTGGGAAAATGCTAGGCAGATGATGATAGTGAAGTTAACTTATTACTCGTAATTAAGTCCTAATAATTCTTTGCTGCACCAGACGACGTCATCACGTCAGCGCCGGCTGCCGCTCAAAACCAGCACTGGGGCTCTGTCTCGCATAGGGTCGCAGTATAATGCAGAGCGATGGCCGTTTTGCGTGGATGTGACGCATGTTTCGTCCAAGTTTTTCTTATTTTTTTTTTGTGTCTAAGTTCATTTTTGCGTCGTGTTTACCGCAAATAAACGTATTTTCTTCCATCTTTCTTTTTACGTAATACGGATATTAATGTAGCGAGTGAAGTTCTTCAAGACTAGTGTTTTAACATAAATCACGCCTGTAAAGCCAGAAAGGCCTAGGCAGAGCTACTCCCACTCGTTCCATGTTATAGGGGGGCGAGCCTATTATCATATCATAATATATCAACTGGGCACAAATCCAGACTCTCGGCTGCTACTCAGAAATTCCTGACGGAAATATGTAATAACACTTTGCCAGACCCGGGAATCGAATCCAGGACCTAATGTACATGCAAACACGAGACCAACGTTTTTGTACACAAAAACGTTTTTAGTAAATATTGAAATTGAAAAGTCACGTTTACTTTGTTCTAAAACCAGAAAAAATAATTCTAACCGTTACACTTTCACTGCAAAAATAATAAATGTTCAACAAAAATATTGAAAAAACAGCACAACTAAATTGTAGAGCAATAGAAAATAAAAGCTTGTACACAAAAAGAAAAATGTAGAGCCGAATACGTTACGAAGTTACAGCATGGAGCCATAGAGTCAGAATTCCACATACAATGAGGTTAGCTCTATGTAGCCTGATTGCAATGTAGAGCACTGACCTACGGACTACGGTTATATTTTTATGAAAACATTGGTTTTGGATGTTATACTAAATAAATAATTACTTAGGTTTCAAATTAGGATTACATACTTCTTCCCATGGAGTAGGCAGAAACTACAGAACGCCACCTGCTATCATCCTTAGGTTTCAAATAGGTAAGAACTAGACATGCAAAAATAAAGGGACTAAGTTTTTAGAATAGAATAGAATAGAATACTCTTTATTATGTACACCATATAAATTACAGACATAAATATAGAAATTTTACAAAGGGTGACACAATGGGCGGTCTTTTAAAGACAACCTTTGGATGGATTGAAAAGGGAAGGAGAGACAAATACTGTAGGTAGTCTGTGGTGTACCATTTACATGATATAATGAATACATACACGAAGTATATTAGTTTAGTTTTTTTTTTATGAATAAACTAAAGTGTTTTTGTAGTTTGAGTGTTACTACTGACGTATTGTTTGCTTTACCCAGACAAAGAAAAAAAACGCTCAAATAGTCCTACAGATTACATACACAGTTTATAACAAAAGTCTCTTATTAAACTAAACATAATCATTTTCATAAAACAGAATATTCAGTGCGAACATCGAAACTTTCGTTCGACGGTGTACACACGAAGTTCTAAGTGGTAAGTACAGAGTGTATGTACAGTTAACGACAAAAATATGTACACACTTAGTGAAAAAAAACCGCTAAGCTTAAGTGGGACTGGGCCGGACATGTCTGCCACATGTCAGATGACAAATGGGCTAAGTGAACCACTGATTGGACCCCACTAAACGCACAACGATATCGCGGCAGGCCGACACAAAGATGGCGGGATGAGCTGGACTCCTACCGCAAGGATTAGCAGCACTAGCAAAAGAGAATTGTGTGGAAAAGGGAGACGCAGGCCTTTGGCCTCTCCTAGTTAGATAGATAGACTTAGTGAAATTCAACCATTATTTTCTCCTAAAGATATGTTTGATAATTATGGAGGTGTGTTTTTGTTGGTTTGATTATTTCGCATTTATATTTATGTGATATACATCACATTTCATTGATTAAACAGAGGGGCTAATTTTCAGAACATACACATCAAAAATACATCATTTTTTTATGTTGATTATCGCCGTCATTCTTAAAGTGAATAAATATTTTTGCTCCTGACTGTACTCTTGTACAGTCTACCTAATAGGTTTCGGCTTAACTCGTTCAGTCATATCGTTTTTGTTTAATGGAATATCCCAGTTTTTAGTTAAAATTAAAATGTTTTACATTGTTTTTGCATATGAAAAGTTTTGTTAATGATGCATAATCATTTTTGGGATTATTTAAAAGCTTTGTTTTAAGGTGATTAACATGATTTACCTTTTATCTTCATAAGTGAAGATAAAGGGTAAATCATGTTAATCACCCTGCATGAGATCCTGGGTTCGACTCCCAGGTCGGGCAGTGTTATTGGGTTATTATTTACTAAAATTTTATGCACAAGTAAAAAAAAATATTATCAGGACAAGCAATTTGAAACCGAATTAGTTTATGAGTCTTTAAAAAACCGGATGAAAGAGGTTTGCAATGTGTTATCAATTTAAGAGACAATGATGAAATGTCTCATGTTAAAATTTGTTTCTTTTCGCATCTAAAGCTGACATAAAAGTAAAATGAAAGAGTATCGTATCCATATTAAACGTCAGTTTTACTAACAATTTCAAAGGATAAGATCCTATAAAAATAACTTTTTGAAACTTGCAACAAACTTAGCTCCCCATGGATAAGATGTTTTTAAATAAAATACGACTTGGCTACTTGCGCGAGAACTTGAAGTGCGGCATAGTTACATAGTTTAAGAACTTGCAAACTTTGAACCTACAACAAAATGTGGACCGTTCGAGCTGGTCAAAGTTCAAACTGGCCAGCAAGTTTCTGAGTTTTTAATTAGCATTTTAAAATCGAGTCTTTTAGTTTGTGATATTTTGCGTTCTTTGAAGTAAATTGTTAGTAATTTCTTAGAAACAGCCTGGAGTTTGGAAGTTAGCGGTGTGTCGTCCGGTCGTGTCGGATTGCCGTCCCTGAGGACTATGAGAGTGAGGCAAGAAGGAGTGCACCTGTGTCCAGCGCACACTTGTGTGCACTATAATATTATATCTCCCGCTCCGACGGCTAGTCTCCGTTGAGATTGGCCGCCGTGGCCGAAATACGGTCTGGAGGACTTTATTTAGTAAATATGGGACATGGCTTTCGAACACTATTTCATTCGTCACCTAGTTATATCAATTTATTAGAAGACTACTTACATTCTACTACACTTACATACATAAACTCATGCCTTGTTCAGATGTAGGTAAGCAGAAACTACAGACCAGTTAGATGGAATACCTACTCTTTCACTGTTCTCTAAGCAGCTAATTGTTATTAAATACTTCATTCGTTTTCAAATGTTACCACAATCATTTTCGTTTATTTCTTTTCATACATATTGTTTTTTTTTTTTTTGTTCTTTAAGCTATTTTGTGTTCCATTGCTGGATAAAGGTCTTCCCTTTTTCCTTGCAAACCTCCCTGTCTTGAGCGATCTACATATTGAACATTTTTTTACAAAAACTATAAAAATAATGCTCTTTTGGCATCGGGAACAGGGTCCAAGCTGTTGGTTGTCAGGGCTCAACAGAGAGGAACCTCCTCACTATGCGTGACATGTCCAGAAGTACTGCTTTCTGCCATTGATCCAGCTGCACAGTGAAAGGTTCCTGAGGGGTTCACAATAATAATTATGATTACTGAAATTTTCGGTTTTCGGTTACCTTAACTATTCAAAGATTGCCAACGGGACCGGCGAGCAACCTTTAAGCCGCTATCCGTCTGTATGTCTATTTTTAACCGTACTATTGGGTTATCAGTTGTATTTTTACAGGAAACGGCCTTTTTCACAGCTACTAAGGCTTCGACCATGTCAAATGTAGGTACAATATGTAATAGTAGTGGTAAAAAAAGTATTTTATAATCACTTCTACACAAAACTTTTCTCATAACCTCAGAACTTTTCCTCGCTTATTTAAAACATAAATATATCTATCCAAACTCTTCCAAGATTCAAAACCCTTAACAGTATTAAACGCCCACATCACAGACCCAACTCCTTTTCCCAAAGACACGAATCTCAAGACTTCCAGCACCGTGTAAACTAGAACTCACATTATAATAGACGTAGATAAAACCGGTATACACTAATGAGCTAGCAATTTGAAGGAAAACCGGTTAACAATAGGGTGCGGAGAATGAAGGGAGAGAAGAAAATGTGTGAATGGAAAGTTCCCTTTTGCAAGCAGATAAGCAGTATTATTGTGCACTGTGAAAGCTTGTACGGGTGACTGAGTTTACGTTTAGTTTGTTGAAATAACGTAGTGAACAACTGCTTTTTTAGCTTAGAAATCGCAAGAACATTTTTCTATGGAATTGTGAACTGTGTGTATAGTCTATTCAGAAAGTTTTTATTTTTTCATTTATTACTGAATGGGCCTGCTATTGACGTCGTTCACGCCTAATGGAAAGCGATGGATGAGGTCTATGATGGAACAAGCGTGCCCAAACGATGCCTGTTAACTCTCGCTTTGAAGGCAGACGGGTTAATTGTTCCATACTTTAGCTGTGCGCATAATAAATGTGAAGGAGAAGCGCTTAGAATGACTGGTTGTGATGTCATCTACCAAGTGTGTACCAAGCTGCAGTAGGTTTGGTAGTCCAGTAGTAAAAGGGAGCTCCTGCGCACACTCTCCGAAATACAGCATCTAAAGAAAATGTAATCAAATGCATCAGAAAATGTACCTCTGAATGCTAATTTGTAATGCCACTTATAATATCAGTGCTCTGATTTGATTATTTGAATAATTAAAACTGTAATTATTATTTTAAATAACCTTGAAGATCTTTTTCATAAGACAATTGAGCTTCATTTTGTAACCTGAATTTTTGTCGATTATCCACGCTGCGACGCACCCGGGGAGATGGGCAAAGTCCTCACTCACTGGACACCTGCGGAAGGACATCGCCGTCGAGGTAGACCACGATTAAGGTGGTGTGACGATCTGGTAATGTTTGCAGGGCCAACATGGCCAGAGATCGCACAAGACAGGGAGGTTTGGAAGGAAAATGGGGAGGCAGTGAGACATAATGTAGGCTAACAAAATATATATATATATATCCAAGTTAAATTTCATTTCAAACGAATAATTGTTGGAAAAAATGGTGAAATATAAAGTTGAAACCTTCTAAATACTTAGATGAAAAAATGATAATTAAAAAATAAAATACAGTATAAATCTTAGATATAATATAGATATTACTTTGTTATATAAATTTTTCACGAATTACAAGTTCCTGTAAATCGTGCCAAAACGGAGGAATCACAAACCCAATGAAGCTAAAGTCAGGGAAATTAATTGTTTAGTAAAGTGACTAGCACCTTAAATTGACCATAAATTCAAATCCCACCACAACTTTATGAAATGGCTACAATACGAGGAAATTGACGAATTGTGTCATCTTGGTAAACAATGAATTTCCCCGACTGTATACATTTTCCTCCCTTCTTATTGACAAAAAACGCCACATAAATAAGATACACAGTACATGTTTGAGCTACATTTTGTTCAGGAAATAAATCACAATAATGAGACAGGTTCCATCCATGTCCATGATTCAGTGTTATGGAGGAACTTCATAATATCCATGCGAAATTGAGTGTGTCTGTTTCACAAAATTGAGTGACATATATTATTAGAACTCCTTAGAAATAAACTTTTTGTATCAGTGGTTAGAATCAATCAGTTGATTGATAGATCTCCTATTTAAGAGCCAGCCTTTACTACTATGCATGAATGCAGAAGCATCAGAACGAAAGTAAATAAATGATAACTCATAAAATGTATAAGTGAATTAATGCACATTATGAAAGTAGTTTGTTTAGAATATATTTCTATTATTTTTAATATAAGTATATAGTATATATATCACCGGAAAATAACAAGAACCGCAAATTTATAAATTTACTAGGAAATTTATGAATTTGTGGTAGGTTAAGTTAGGTTAGTTTATAAATTTCCTAGGAAATTTATAAATTTGCGGTTCTTGTTATTTTCCGGTGACATATATATGGTATTTGTTATGCCAAAATGAATTAAAATTACGTAAATTACAGTCACACTTCTGCTGTACACTCAAAACAAAGCAAAATAGATGAAGTACCTACTACGCTCGACTCAGCCACAGTCGCACACGTATAAAGGGAGCGTGTTTGCGTGAGGAGATTTGTAATGTGACCACAATTTTCTGCCACAATCAGTATAACTAATTTAATAAATGAACAATTTTTTATACATAGTGATAAAAAATCAGTGAATGTCTTCAAATTATAACATAATATTGTAATTGGGGAATGAGTTGCTAATAGGGGCTTGTGGCTAAGTAATAACAGCCGCACGGGTCGATCTATCAGGTTAAGCTACGCTTGACACGGTCGGTCCATGGTTGGGTGACTATCTTTACATACCGAGACCCTTTCGTGCCTCGGAAAGCACGGGAAGCATGTTAAGCCATTGGTCCCATCTGACATTCTTAGATATTTGACAGTCGTTATGGTCGGCAGAAGCCCGAAAGTATGACAACTAGTCTTACCAAGGGGTATCGTGTTACCCAGTAACTGGGTCGTGGTAGTCAGATAGGCAGTCGCTCCGTGTAAAATGTATTCAGCTGCATCTGGATAGACTGGAAGCCGACTTCAACATAGTTGGGAAAAGGCTAGGAAGATTGATTCGTATTTATTTATTTAAGTAGGTTTATACAAACTCTATAAGGAGTTTCCTACCCAACTACTCTGAGAAGAAACACCGACACAAACTGAGTGTGCAGATGTCACAGTCTCTTTTAACGTCCAGATATAATCTTGGTCAGATCATGTTGTAATAGAAGAGTTTCACCTAGCAGCGTCGCTTCCTATTTTAAGGGTTTCAGTAGGCACTAAAGCCCTTCAAACAAGCGGCGGCATATGGGTACCTTTCATTCAACACGTCTTCGATATATCTGGGCACTGCAAATTCTCATGGCATAAGCATGTTTGCTCTCCAATAAAATAAATAAAAAGAGTCAACACTACAACACAGACCAAATTCAAACATACATCCTCTTCACCATCAGTATGCCATTCATCATTCTTCTGACCTTAGTGCAATTTATTTAGGGTCGGTGCAAGATGTCTTTTCTTCTACACTTCTCTATTAGTCACCATCTCGATAGTCACCCCCTTTCTAACCATAATTATGATCTTTCAAACAGTCCATCCATCGTTTCTTTGGTCTTCCATCAGTGCGATATTATTACCATAAAATAACACCCCTCTCGCACGGGGAGAATTGACACTAATTACTCTGATGTCATAGCTAGCTCAGATAGTAAGTCTATTGTCTCAGAGAACAACAATCACCCCTTCGCGACGTGCCTAAGTAGTTACAAGGGTCATTCACTGAAATTGTGGGGAGTTCAATTCTCGTGTTGGGTATAGAAGTGACAAAGATTATTGTGTTAAAATTTCTCAATATTACGATGGTTACGACGAGTAAACGTAGACAGTATACCAACAAAGCTATTAGTAGCAATTTTATGGGGATCTTAGTACCTAGTTCCATGGGTTTTTTCCTTTCGTTTTTTGTTCCGTCATCATCTGCCTTACCTCCCAACTATATTGGGTTGGTTGCCAGTATTCTGTTCTTCTGATAACCTCTCTATAGGATCTTAAATCTCTCTACCTCTTCCAACTATGGTGGGGTCGGCTTTCAGCCTAATCGAATACCAGTACTTTACATAGAGCGACTGCCATTCGACCTGTACAACCCAGTAACTGGTTAACACGGTACTCCCTTGGTATTACTGGTTGTCAGACTTTCGGGGTTCTGACTATCCGTGACACAAACTCATTATATTATGCATCATGAATTCTGAATTCATTCATTTCGTCGTAGTAAACAAACTACACAGTTAAATAAAACTACTACTAGTAATTCAGTTTTCCAACAAACTGTTTGCTAGCTCTAAACTCAGTTTAACATACAGAATTACTCACAATTTTATTTGGTTGTTCAATCATTCGTGTGTCTATACAGTCCGGTTGGGTGCGTGTCACACCGTATTGTAACATTACGAGTATTAAGTAGATTTTTGATGTTAGTCTTATAACTGTTTAGTGTAAGTAGCCTATAAAGTTCCCACTGCTGGGACACAGCCTTTTCTCTGTGAGAGGGAGTAGGAGAGGAGAGGAGATGTCAAATGTTTTCTTGGTTCTGGCAGTTTTCCTTCCGATGTTTTCCTTCATCTTTTTAAGAGCAGGGGTAAAGAAATAAGTTACAAAAAGACGAGTGCCTGCTTGAGTTCGAACCTACAACTCGTAAGTCGCGGCCATTACCACTGAGCTACCACTGCTCGTCGGATTAAATACATTCTTTAAATTAATTAGAAAACTTTATTTCATTTCGCGACATTCGTACCAGATTCTGTCAAACACGATCACGACGCAGTATTGCAGTAAACTAGTTGGACAGTGTGAATAGATCTTCAGAGTCAGAAGTGCAATAAATCGAGCAATTCGATTTGGTAATTCAATCATTTCATGTGTCCATACATCGGATGGCTGTGTGTCACACCGTTTTATTGCGTCATGACTTTTTGAAACAGATCTTGTGTTGTTCAAAGTAACACAATTGATAAAGTTAGTGAGTGAATTAAGAATATTGGGCTTCAAGTGCTAATAATTTATAATCATAAAAAACATAAATGGAAACCCTTCTAATATTAAATAAAATAACAATCTAATAAAATAAAAATATAATACCCAACCTAAACTATTAACAACCTAAAATATTGCGTCGAAATATTCCTTCGCGTCGCTGTTGACTGGTAATGTACCCAAGAGACTGGCGGCATTGCCGCGTTGTATGGTAATACTTATCCTCTGGCCACGGCAAACGTTGAATGGTTGGTCTGTAACTTACCTGAAACAAATAATTGACATTTAAACGTGTTTATACAAACATACTAACAGAAAATAAGTCATTTATCATATATTTGTTACAACAAATAAAAGTAAAGAACTCAGAACATCGGGTGAGTTATTATAGCATTTTTATTGTATTTTATGGGATTTAAACATAGCTGGCGAAATATCGGCACCAAATGTACAGACGCCAGCACATCAAGCTACCCGAAACTGTCAGATTTTCCCAATCAACTTTGAACCTTATGCTTTAGCGATAAAGTTGAAAATCTATTAAAGAAATCTGACAGATTGTAGTAGCTTGATGTGCTGGCATCTGTACATATCTCTGCCTAAGCCCTCGGGGGTTACTGGTGTCATATTAAGTTGTATTATGATATTTAATTATTATAAGCAATGAGCAGCAAACGCGCTACTAAAATAGTTAACTAGGCTATTCTGGCTTCTTCGAAATTTGTTTAATAAATTAACAGTTAGTCAATAGTAGTTAGTATTCGGTCATAATTTATAAAATGATGCTCCATTGTCATTAAAAAAACGACACCCACTTTTGATAAAAGCATCATTATTACCATTTCAGCCGAAAAACGTCCACTACTGGACATAGGCCTCTTCCGAGCACCACAACTTCGACCAGTCCTGTGCTTCTCGCATCCAGCTTATATAAAAGACTTCCTAATAATTGTACTAAGTCTGCTAACTTAATTACAATAAGATAGAATTTTCATTTACATTTTTTTCTCAACAAAAAATACCTGTTACATAATTCCAAATAAAAACAGAAACGTCAACGACTAAAACCCAAACGGTGTGACAGTCTCCATTATCCACACACAGGACCATATTCCCCCACTTGAATCAACACCTTCTTTCACACATCATAGCGTCCATTTTCGCACGACAGGACTCATCCTCAATTTACTCGATATCGTAGATTAGAAATGTCATTCTGGGTACGATATTGATGCTTTAGAAGATTTGACACGTTGTATATCGTTGTCTCGCTCACTCCTCTTAGCATCAGATTAGACTGGAGTAGGTCTTGTAATGGAAATTGGAGGTACGTTGTTTTATTTAACTGGGAAAGAAATGGCAAGATCAGGCGGAGGGATGAGCACGATTATTGATTTCGATACTGTTGACCGTTTCCTAAACGTTTGTCTTAAGAAACAAACAGATGATCTATAACTATCATAAAACAATTTTGATGTTCTTCTTTCTTTTACGAGAATGGATTATGACGAGATATAAATACCAAAAAAAAACATGTGTGGTTGGGTGATCCCCGTCAGGAACATAAAGATAATGAGTGAGAAAGTATAATTGGCACGGTTGGCGCAGTGCTTAAGCGATTGACTGCTGCGCTGCGTATCGCAGGTTCGATTCCCGCAAGGAAAAAATATTTGTATGACTTACAAGTAGTTGTTCCGGGTCTGGCTGTTTATGTATGTGACTTTAAATGATTGTAAACGCACCCACAATACAGGAGAAATTCCTAGTAGCGCAACGTTTTTTTAACAAAAAATGATAATAATTATAATACGCGTTTTTAGTAAAGAGCCCGTTTATTAAATTTATTCATTTAGGTATTTTATTTTAAGTTTTAGAAGATAACACGAAGTGGTCACCATCTTGACTTTTCATTTTGATCTCACTATCGACTTCATTACCCTCAAAAACCATAAAAACGGCACTCATGATGAAAAATTTGTTAGCAGCCGCCATCTTGGATTTTCATTTTGACCCTATGGGCTTTAGCACTCTCGAAAACAATTAAAACTATCAAAAGTCACATGGAAGGGGGCTAATTCTTCTTCGATACGCGACGATTTCTGCCAGTTTCCTCCTACTGCAAGCCGCGTTAAAGATCTACGTTCCAATAATCAATATTCGTAACGGGGCTGACCATCCAAGATGACGTCCGTCAGACGTACAAAGGTTTGAAGGCCCAAAAACACGCAAAAGTTTATTCCACATGATGCGTTTCAGAGATCCAAAAGCCGAGATACTACGTCTCCACCTTTGCACATCGTCCATTCAATTCTACAAACGAGCCATAAAGTTGCTTTTCACCAGTTGTTTCAAATTCGTTTCGGACTAATTGCATAGTTTAGCCTAGGCAAAACTATTTTATCCGAAAATCAAGCTTTTCAGAAACAGATACACAAAGAATCCTTACACTGTACAATTAATCCTAAAAAGACCTATATCACAAAATTACACAGCGCTTATAGTCCCCGAAAGGTTAAGCAGAGGTGTACAGACGCCAGAACATCAAGCCACTACAATATGTCAAATTTCTTTAATCGATTTTCGACTTTATCGCTAAAGTATTAGGTTCAAAGTTGATTGGGAAAATTTGACAGTTTCGGGTAGCTTGATGTGCTGGCGTCTGTACCTAAAGTACTCCCACAAATATTGCCAGATAATAGGGAGCGAGCCTACTACCATCAACAGTGCACAAATCTAAACTACGACTGCTAATGAGAAATTCAAGACGGAAAACCCCAATAAGACTTTGCCCGACCTGGGAACCAAATCCAGGACCTCATGCACAGCAGTAGCGCTCTCAACCTCTACACCAACGAGGCAGTACGTTATAAGTCATTTCAATATTTCCAAAAATAACACATCCGAGCATAACAAATCATTTATCTGCTTCCAAAATTGCTATATAAAACCTTTGACAAGGGAAAATATCCTCCTGTGGGCAAATTCTGTGATTTGAAACGAGATAGCATAGTCCAAACATATGTCGGCGACGATGATTGATTGTCAGCAAATGTTCGTCATATATTATGCCTACTGTATGATAATGTGGCGGGGCTGTATGTGTGTTCTTTGGCGATCTCTTGGGATTTGAAATGAATTGTGGCAGATTTCGTTTTAGGGTTTTGTGTTGTTAGTCCAAGGATAGGGAGACGTTGTTTTTGACATGAAATCTTCTGTAGGCGCTTTTGCGCTCTTTCTAAATAGTGAAGGAAACTGACATGCCGGTTTTCTCACGATGTTTTTCTTCACCGTTTTGACAGTAGTGGTGACGAAATCATTTATACAAAGTAAAGTTCCTGCTTCGATTCGAACCTACCTACAAGTCGTAAGACGCGGCCGTTACCACTGGGCCACCACTACTCTAAATAATTCCGTGCATAAGATCCTAAATAAAATACTCTACTACCTCGTTTCTGGATGGTAATAATATAGGTTTCTAATGGCTGATTTTACCAAACTCAGATAGCTTTTATCCGTGGAATATAATTGACGTCTGACAGTTTCAGTATGGAAAACCTATCAAAAATTCAAAATGTATTCTAGATATAAAAGTTTGGTGGAATTCTCCCTAAGTTGTTGTGCTTTTAAAAAACGTAAACAATTGACGATCGCGGCGGCTATCGACTTTTCCGGATTGTCTCGACATGCTAAACAGTTAAAGCCTAGATTTTACATTCACCTTGAACTCCCAAATTAGCTCCGTTATTGAATTCGTCCTATTTATATCCGTAGTAGTCTTGACATTCGTTTTGAGCGCCTGTATATTTTATTTGAAGACGATATTTTTGCACGAAAGGTCAGTTCAAGGCCAGTCTGTCTGGACGTATTCTGTTAAGTTTTTATTTTTGTCACTTTGTGTTGTAAGATTAAACATAAAACCATCATCTCTTCTTATACGAAGAAGAGATGATGGTCTCTTGCCTTTATCCTAATTTATTTGGGGCCACACCACACGTAAAAAAAAATAAAGAATAAAAATGTGTCTGTGTGTGTCTTCTTTTCCATACCACTATATTAGTCGTAATCTCGATAGTCACACGAAAGCGTGTGACTATCGTCGTAGCCTATCATCTTACACAAGACCATGAGCCACCTAATTACTGACCAAAAGGGCCACGTTAACTTGGCAGATGGATTTGGGTTTGCAAATTATTTTTATTAAGAGGGATGCGCTAACGTAACTCTCAAAATTAAAATTTACTTACGTTTTTTGCAATTTGCAGGTCTGCATCAGCAGGCCAATTCCCGTAACTAAAAACGTTCAAAATCTAGTAGCAATCTCATTTCAGCGACAATCAATGTCAAAAACTTGTCGAAAATGTAGAGGAATTAGAGGTATTTTTGACAGATTGAGACTGAGCTGTTAACTTTCTTAAAATTACGAGAATCGCCTCTCAGGTTGCGTATTGATCTAAATACGATTCGCAACCGTAATAAAAATGGCTTGAATACGAGGCTTTTGACTATGTTATAAGTGTATACATATTTTGTCTTTTTTTGTAATGTGCATAACAATTTTTCATTCTTCTTCTTCGTTCTTATGCTCAACGCACTGACCCTATTTCAGTCACCTTAAATAGCATTTTTATGGCGTTTACTTCTATGGGGAAGAGTACCTAAATTCGTACAAACTCTTTCCCACTCTTTGCCAATGGGTAGGGCGATACACTGGTGAACAGGGTTCATGAGATCCAATCTTGCTTGTTGCACTATTTATGTACACCCACTCCAATCGCAAACAAATCCAATTTATTTGAACGGATTCTCAGGAATTCTAGAATATAGCTACATTGATCTAGTGGTTTCAAATGCTACATGGGTTATTGAGCTCAATTCCCGGAATTCAGGAAGTGTTCTTAGATATTTTTTGTTAATTCAGAGCAACAGTCCATAGTCTGGATTAGTGCTAATGAGAATAGGTACGCCGTGAATGGAGCAGTGGTAACCCAGTGGTAACGGCCACGACTTACGAGTACGATACTACGCAGGTCGTAGGTTCGAGTCCAGACAGGCGCTTTAATTTGTGTAAATTATTTCACCACAACTGCTCTCAAAACGGTGAAGGGAAAATTCGTGAGTAAACCGACATGTCCTAGAATCAAAAATTCAAAGACTTGTGACATCTACCAACCCGCACTGGGCCTGGGTGGTGAATTACGGCTCATTCCCTCTCATAGAGAGGAAGCCTGTGTCCTAACAGTGGAAACATAATAGGCTAATTAATTGATTGGTTTGATTGGAAACTGGCATGTCCTAGAACAAAAATTCGAAAACATGTGACATCTACCCACGGAGTAAAAATTTACTCCGTGCATCTACCAACCCGCACTGGGCCCGCGCGGTAGAAAAGCACCGCACCGCACCGCACCTGCCATCTAATCTCTTCACCAAAGGTTAAGCAGACGTATATCTATAGTACACTCACATTTCGCCAGTAATTTTGAAGTCCCATGTAATAGGGGACGAGCCTAATATCATTAACCAGATATAAGGCTATTTAGGGAGCGATAAGACGTTTATTCCCTTCTGTTGTCTGAAAACAACAAACAAATACCATTCCCCTATTTCAATTATCAATAGATAAAATAAGAAATACACTATTTTGCATACATATTGCACCGTTGCGCTTTCTATATTCATTGAAACCTTGAAATGGAGGGTAGATACTATTTCTATAAATATTCTCCAGTCGCTTGGTTGTATATAATACTATGTAAATGTATCTTTTAGCTATTTGATAAATAAACATTATTGGATTTGGAGCATTACGCCAGTAACCATAATTTTTATAACATAGTTTGCATTGTATTACTAATATGGGTTATGGTTGTTATTTTCATCTATATATTGGATAATGTAATGAGGGCTACTGCTTTTGTGCTCACCAGTTGGCGCCACTGTCGAGTAATGTCCTGAAGTATAGCTCTCAAAGTTTTTTGTCACGCTCGTAGGCGTGAAAACAAAATTTACATTTAAATCAAACAAAAAATGTAATTGTAAACAGTAAACAAACTAACCTTGAGTTAGCAGTTCTTTCAGCTCGCTTATTTTTGCACCTCTTTCTCTTAGCTCCGCTTTTAAAGTAACTAACCCGTAACTCATATTTGTCATAATTAATCTCAGGTATTGCAAAATATTCACAATATTATTCTAATTAGAAATAAACCTGCGTAGCCCCCCCCCCCATAAACAGTGACGTTTCGGAGACCTCACGCTACACTAGCGCCTCTAGCGGCGGTGATAGCTCTCATTAACATAACACAACATCACACCTTTACTGCCCAAAGGGGTGAGCACAAAAGTATCAAGTACACAAACATTTAGTCACTTTAGTTTTTGTTTGTGTGTCATTATCTGGGCACACATCCAGATATCGGTCTGCTGAGGATTTCCTTTGAAAAACTCTAAATCACTATTCCAGATTCGGTTATTGAACCGAAGTCATGCTCGGCAGCCGCACTTGCAACCACTTAACCAACGACACAGTCACCTATTCCCGGGGGTTTAATTTTACTAACCCGACCAAGAACTTGACCATTTTGATCGCAGGTTAGAGCCGACTTATTTTAAGCCTAGACAACCTTGAGAGGTCAGTAGACATAACAGATATACCTAGTGCCGCTTTTATGAGTGATTTAATTGTTATTTGTTATCATTCATGTTTTACTTGGATTTTTATTAATGATTGATCGTTTCACAACTTTGTTATGGTTTAAAAACAAAAAAAAATAAAAGCTGACGCTAATAGTTTTGTTCATCTGTTTATTTGTGTGTCTGTCTGAGATTTCTTAGCACTCTAACAGAGCATATCTACAGTTTTTATGTGTTTATCCACAAGTCCGAAGAGAAATTGTATGCGCAGTGGAGAAACAGAAACGGGAATCTGATACCAGACACCCACTATCTGGCGCAAAGCTACCAACGCAACGGCTAAAAAGCAGACACAGCTTCTTAAAATCGACAGCGTCTCTATCAGGAAACCCGGCCGACGCCCGCTGCAAACTGTGGCAGAATACTCTTCCCTCTCCTACTTTTTTTTTTTCATCTTCCAAGGAGCATCTCCCTGCAGTGTGTATCCTTCCGTGGTCCACCTGAAAGTCTCTAAGCCGTCTCCGGACACAAGTGGGAAGATGTAAGTCCAAGCTTGACGGAACGGCAGTAGGGTGTGATAGTGGAGCTATGTCATAACTCCGTCATATATAGACGGGTTTTGCAAAACACTTTTTATAATGTATGTATTTTGGTGGTCCCATATACATTTTATTAACTTTGCTTAGGTAGTTTTTGAGTTAGTTTCAATAATACGAATTTTTTCGACATACTTTATATTGATGATGTTTCGTTAAATTCCTGTCACTGATTTTTACATAGCAAGTAATGTTATATAAATTTGTGTGGGGTAGGTACAACTAAAAACAAAAATATTTTTTTTTTTTACAAAAAATACATATACATAATTATTAAGTTTTTATTAGGCCACCAAGTTAGGGTGTTTGAAGTTTGCATGTATGCAAAGAATTCAGAGCTGCGACGAACCAACATCGACTAGATTTTCTATTCATAAATACAGAAGTTTTAATATGTAAGAAAGTTTTCCTTTCTTACATGACATAACTTCACGCCTGTATGGCCGTAAAGGGTTGAAAAACTACGATTTATACGCCGTGTCTAGGCAAGGTCGTCAGTGTTTTAATCACTACAGAAGTTTGTTGATGGCACGTCGACGTCCCCGTATACCACAGGACTGTGTCATATACAAGGTCATATGATTTTTCTAAAGAGACCATGCCCTGTCTAAGGACCATCATAGACTCCGAGCTGCTACTTAGAAATTTCATATTCCAGCACTCTAATTGCAAAACACACTATTACTCTCAATTTGAATCATTTTGAAGCACATTGCTAATCCATACGTATATGTTCGGAAAATTTGTCTGCTCTACAACATAAATAACGCAATGGAATAGAATAGGTACTCTTTATTATGTACACCATATAAATTTCCATATGTTGTTGAACTGTCAAAATGAAACCCATTGCTACCGATAGTGTGTTACGCAATTACCCTACAGGTTTCCTTTCGTAAACATTTATTTATAACAACGGAGAAAAGCGTGTTTGTTTTTTAATCAATCAATTAATTAGGCTATTATGTTTCCACTGTTGGGACACATGCCTCCTCTCTATGAGAGGGAGTGAGCCGTAATTCACCACCCAGGCCCAGTGCGGGTTGGTAGATGTCACAAGTCTTTGAATTTTTGGTTCTAGGACATGCCGGTTTACTGACGATGTTTTCCTTCACGGTTTTGAGAGCAGTGTTGATGAAATAGTTTACACAAAGTAATGCGCCTGTCTGGGTGTGAACCTACGACCTACAACTTTAAAGTCGCAGCCGTTACTACTGGACCACCACTGCTTGTTTTTTTAATACACATAAGCTTAAAAAAGTTCAATTAACAACACTGATTGATTATTTCTAGTTACAGTGACTGATCGTTGAGAGACAACTGTTTATTTCCCTTAGCAAACACACAATGTAGCTAAAACAGAACGGATTGGATAGTAAATGACTAGTGTTTATAACTTTCGTTATATATCAGAATGGATCAAAATTCATACAGATTTATTGTGAACTAGAAACGCCTCACGGTTTTACACCCGCAGAAGTCTCGATCCCGTGAGAATATCGGGATTCAAAGTATTTTATATCCTAATGGTCATGGTCTACTCATGTGGCAAATTTCATCCAAATCCGTTCAGCCGGTTTAGCGTGAAAGCGTAACAAACAAACATACAAAAATTTAATATTTTCTCTATTATATTCCTTTACATAATTTTGACAACTCGAATTTTCAAGGAACGATTTCATGAAATATGATTTGCTTCTTATATTGAGGAAAATAATACATACATACATACATAAACTAACCACTTTTTCCCATGGGAGTAGGCAGAACTACAGAACGCCACCTGCTACGATACCTACATACTACTTTCGCTTGGTTTACGTTCAAACATCTGGGGCCATATACGCACGCCGGTGGCAAGTTCTACGCACCTGACCTTTTTGAAGAAAATCACTAATAGACTAGCTTCTAGGGTCTCCCATTCCGGCATTTGCACCTTGCGTTGCGTTGAAAATAATAATATTCGTTAAATCATCCACACGCCTGTAAAACCTAAAGAGGTAAGCAGATGTGAATAATATACTGAATGGCGTCATCTATGTTGGAGTCCCATATTCCAATAAGTAGCAAATCTATCGTCACAAATCCAGACTACAACTAGTATTGTTTTAATAGAAAAATTCAATAAAATCTTGCCTGACACAGAGATCGTACCCACACCTCCTCTCTCAGAAATTTATCCTACGACCACAAGATTAATGAAGCAATGTTTTTTCTCTATGATACTGGCTGTCTTTCTATATTCAAAACAGCTTCAAACATCAATTGACCACTTTACGTTATTGCAAATGTTCAAAATCTAATCGCAATTTCATCTTAGCGATAATCACTGTCAAAACCTTACCAAGAATATAGGAAAAATAGAGGTATTTTTGACCCAAATACAATATAATACAATATTTTATTTCACTGCCTACATAGGCACTTATGAAACGTCAGAAGCTAGGTGCACGGTTCCAATTGGTCGTTTTCTATGGAGAAGAGCCGGCAAGAAACTCCACGGTTACCTTTTTAAAAATTAAGGCATGAAGGCTTTTACAGTGTTTTCAAATTACAGTGATAACAGGAATGGTAGCACAACATCTAGGCATATCAACAAGTACTAACAAAATAGAAAATGGTCTACAAATCAGTCTACAAAAATTACAATTCGAACGCTCTTAAGAATACGTGAATTGCCCTTCTGAACTAGACTAGCTCCTATCTATCTATATTTGGAAAAACAAACCAAAAAATAGCCACTATAACACCGAATCATCCGAAACATCTTCCCATTTACCCACCAGCTGTTCCTATCCCCTTTGTAATACCAAATGCAGCAAGATCCAAGTCATCCGAGCCGGGATTGCATCTAAATCTGTTCCACAGGTTGGGATCCATACATCTACCAGCGAAGATTAAGTCCACATGCATTATGTATTGTTCTGTCGAGACACACTGGCTTGTGGGATCGCCAACTGATTTGATTTATAATCTGCTGTCTTGTTAAGGGTGTTTTATGGTTATAAGGTAGTTCGATGTTTATGTATTGTAGGGGTTGTTTGTTTCGTATTTACTGTGATACAATAGTTACTGGACCTAGCACACTGAACTGGGTGTTTTTTTTTTTTAAGATGTTTTTTTGGCGCAATTTCAAAGAACACAAATCAAGTCATTTGCTTGATTTTTCAGGAAACTATGATATTAAACCAAAAACTTTTTGGAAAAAAAATACATGCAGCTTAGTTGCCTTGAGAGAAAATGCTAATACATTCCTTTATTATGTTTGAAAAATGTGTCTGCTCAGCAACGTAAATAACGCAATGAATGGTGTTGAACTGTCAAAACGAAAGGCATCGCCATTGGAAGTATGTAACGCAATAATAATTACGCCCTGCTGGTTGGTTTGTAGGTGTATTTTTAAGCACATAAATCGTGTTTAACCAACACTTTCCGGGCTTATAATGAGTACTGCTTTTGTCGCTTTTTTGCTAAGTATTCTTTTCCCATCTCTGTTTATAGAATGGCAGGGCGATATAAAAAAAAAACTGATTTTTCAGAGAAAAGGGCAGTATCCACGCGGTCAAAATGTATAGAGGGTTCCGTACCTCGAAAGGAAAAAACAGAACCCTTATAGGATCTCTTTGTTGTCCGTCCGTCCGTCCGTCTGTCTGTCTGTCAAGACCCTTTTTCTCAGGAACGCCTGCAGGTATCAAGCTGGAATTCATATCAATTACTCAGGTCTACTGGCCCTTGGAGCTGTGAAAAAATCCAACTTCTAAGCTAACGCAATCAAAAGATACAGCCGTTTATGCCGCAAATTTTCGACACTCGCAAGGAAATCAAAACCAACAGGGTACTTCCTGGGTGAGTCCTGGAGTGGAGACCGCGTATCGGCAAGCGTAGTGTGGGACGCCCCCCAGCTAGATGGATGGATGACCTAAAGAAGGTGGCTGGGGTAGACTGGATGCGGAAGGCGGAGGACAGGGTGTTGTGGCACAGTCTGGGAGAGGCCTATGTCCAGCAGTGGACTGCGATAGGCTGAGTTGATTGATTGATTGACGGAGTACCCACGGGAAGTATCCCGTAAACCCAGAATCTTGAAATTTGGTACGAAGCAACGTCTTATAGCACAGATAAAGGTAAAATTGCGAAAACCGTAAATTTGTAGTTAAGTACCTACAAATTTGTACGGAACCCTCGGTACGCGAGTCCGACTCGCACTTGACAGGTTTTTTTTTTTTTGATGATTTAAAAATTCTACGCTAGAGGGTCTAAAATCATATGCTGAATCATGGTTTTCAGTTTTCGCGTCGATGCTACGAGTATATACGATGACGATATGCTATCCTGTATAAGTTAGTATTTTTTCCAAGCAACAACTTAAAAAGCCTTTAGTTATATTTTATTATGCATCCTCCCTACCCGTGTGTTAGCATTACCCGACGCGTCGACAGCAGTCGGACTTATTGCCCAGTGCATTATGTGAGCCGGGGAGCGACCATCTGACCTCGCTCGCGCCAAACTTATTTTACCTTGTTTTGGTGTTATTTTGAGATGTTTGTTGTTCCTATTCATGTTTATAGGTGTGAATAATTTAATTTAAACCACAACAATAATCTACCACTGGTATAAAATATTCTTAATCCAACAATTGTACTGTTTAAATTGAGTATTTTTTCATAAAACGCTAGCTGATTACAGAAAACTTTTCCGACAGAATTGTGGCCTGCACCTGCAAAAAATGCCCGTTCTTCAACACATTTTTTAAAACCATAGCAAAGCCGCTTTGCCAACTGTATCTTTGATGCATTTAGTACACTCAGCCTATAAATATTCCCACTGCTGGGACACAGGCCTCCACTCTGTGAGAGGGAGTGGACTATAATGCACCACGCGGGCCCAGTGCGGGTTAATAGATGTCACATGTCTTCGAATTTTTGGTTCACAATGTGTTCCTCACAATGTTTTTCTTCACCGTTTTGAGAGCAGTGGTGATGAATTTATTTACAACAAGTAAAGCGCATGTATGGGTTCGAACCCACGATCTACAACTCTTAAATCAGGGCCGTTACCACTGGGCCACCACTGCTCTGTACCACCACTGGTCTGTACCACCACTGCTCTGTACCGTACCACCACTGCTCTGTACCACCACTGCTCTGTACCACCACTGCTCTGTACCACCACTGCTCTGTACTACCACTGCTTTGTACCACCACTGCTCTGTACCACCACTGGTCTGTACCACCACTGCTCTGTACCGTACCACCACTGCTCTGTACCACCACTGCTCTGTACCACCACTGCTCTGTACCACCACTGCTTTGTACCACCACTGCTCTGTACCACCACTGCTTTGTACCACCACTGCTCTGTACCGTACCACCACTGCTCTGTACCACCACTGCTCTGTACCACCACTGCTCTGTACCACCACTGCTTTGTACCACCACTGCTCTGTACCACCACTGCTCTGTACCACCACTGCTCAGTACCACCACTGCTCTGTACCACCACTGCTCTGTACCACTACTGCTCCACACCACCACTGCTCTGTACCACCACTGCTCTGTACCACCACTGCTCCAAACCACCACTGCTCTGTACCACTACTGCTCCAAACCACCACTGCTCAGTACCACCACTGCTCCAAACCACCACTGCTCAATATCACTACTGCTCTGTACCACCACTGCTCTGTACCACCACTGCTCTGTACCACCACTGCTCCAAACCACCACTGCTCAGTACCACCACTGCTCCAAAGTACCACTGCTCAGTACCACCACGGCTTTGTGCCACCACTGCTCTGTAACACCACTGCTCTGTACCACCACTACTCTGTACCATCATGCTCCATACCACCACTGCTCTGTACCACCACCGCGCTGTCCCACCACTGCTCTGTACCACTATTGCTCCACACCACCACTGTTCTGTACCACCACTGCTCTGTACCACCACTGCTCTGTACCACCACTGCTCCAAACCACCACTGCTCAGTACCACCACTGCTCCAAAGTACCACTGCTCTGTACCACCACTGTTCCACACCACCACTGTTCTGTACCACCACTGCTCTGTACCACCACTGCGCTGTCCCACCACTGCTCTGTACCACTACTGCTCCACACCACCACTGTTCTGTACCACCACTGCTCCAAACCACCACTGCTCAGTACCACCACTGCTCTGTACCACTACTGTTTAGTATGGATGATGTGTTTGTGTGTTTGAGAACCACAGCTCTTTAAAATGACACTCAAACTTTGCAGGAAGCTTGCAGGTATCTTTTCCTTTTTCACCTTGCATTTCAAATGTCAGCAAACTAAATAAAAGGAAATACATAACACAGATCTCACAAACCAGGTATTGGTGAGACAATAAAAATTGATCAATTTTGTTACCAGGCGCTGCCAACATTGCGAGATAAATCTGTTGAATTTTATATGCATTGTAGCAAACACACCGACACTCCGCTCTGGAAGGTTGGCAACCTTGTTACTTTTGCATAAAATGGTAAATATGCTTTTGAACCTGCAACAAGAATGGCAATCCAATAAAATATTACGGTTATTACATGCTAATTTGAAAATCTGGAAATCAAACAGTAGGGTCCAATCTATAGCCTGTTTCAAAAGTATCTGAAGAAAATGTAAACAAATGGATCTGGAAACGTACTTGTGGATGCCAAGTAGTGTCGGTTACAAATTGAGTGCTTTGTTTTGATTATTATTTAGAATACTTGAACCAGAAATTCTAATTTTTGAAATCAGCTTACAGATAATTTACATTTGACAAGTAAGGTTCATTTTACAACTGATTATTTTTCAATTACAATCCAATAATGTTCTTTAAACAATAATTGTTTGAAAAAGTGAAAGCTGAAACCTTCTAATTACAGATTAATGTGTTTCTAATCCCCTATAATAAGTGACTGCGTAAGAATTTAACCTATACAGCGTTTGTTTACCATTTCTTCAGATATTTTTGGAATAAACCATACTACTGTCTATTGACTAATCCTCCTAATATAATCCCAGTTGGCTTTTGCGAAACCATTTTACACTCAGCTAAATCGATTTATTAAAATCTTGAACGATAATGCCCTTCGTGCAAAAACATGCAAATTAACGTAAGTACATGTTTCACAAAGGTTTACCCTGCCTTGTGAAACAGTGTTTCGTCTGTAAGCATACAGGTAGACTGCATTGTTCCAGTGTGCGTGACCGTCAAAAACAAGCAGTTTTGCCATTTCCTCCCTTTGACTGTAACAAATGTATTTCGAAAAGACGTTCCAAGAATATTGTATGTCAACGTACAAGAAGTACCTATAGTATATCTGAATCATAAGATGCGAATTATAATAGTATTTGAATAATATGAGGATATTTCAGCTTTGTCTCTGGAATAACAACACTCCTAAGATGCATTGATGTTACATGTCTTTAGGCAACAATTTTTTTTTTTTTCACACAATGACCAATCTCCTTTCGAATAGAATAGGAAACTTCTATTTCAGACAGGAGTCTATTGGGTTAGGGTCCTTTAGGCTGGCCGTTCTACCATATTTAGACATTAACTTCTGCCCGCGACTTTGTCTGCGTAAAATTTCGTGCTCCCCGACCCACGCATCGCCCATCCACGCTATTACTTCGTTTTCGATTATTGTTCCTTCTGACTTTTTTTATTTTGCTCGGCGACTAAGGGCCCTGGCGTGTTAAATAACTTGTAGTTTTCCTCAAAAAGTGGGCTGTCAAATGTAAAAAGTTATTTTTAATCCGACAGGTATTTCCAGAAATTTGCGCGTACAAACAAATAAACAAACAAACTTCAGCTTTATTATTAGTAAGTATAGATAAGTGAAGATATAGATTAGAATAATGAGTAAATTTCAGCTCTCAGACCTCCACAACCCAGTTAATACGATACCCCTTGGTAAGACTGGTTGTCAGATTCTGACTACCCGTAACGACTGTCAAAGATCCACGAATGACAGCCGGGACCAACGGCTTAACGTGCTTTTCGAGGCACGAAAGGGACGCGGTTTATAATGATGGTCACCCATCCACAGACCAACAGCGGCAAGCGCAGCTTGACCTGATCGATTGACTTGTGCGACTGTTATTATTTAAAACACGACAATGTATACCGCTAAAATGTCACAAAACGTGGTATTTATCAGTAATAATGGCCCAAGTTAGATTGCCAAGTAAGATATCGGCCCCTTTACCCCATATCAAGTTACCTACCTCCATAATACTGCTCAGGACTAACACCCGGTAACTCATCGTCACACAAGAGTTATTAGCGTTACTACCGTGAATGGAAAGCGATGCAGCGCTCGTGATAAATCGTCTTACATCTGATTAGGGTTGATTTAAAGCGATTTAGCGCTACCGTGCGGTATACAAATTGGTTTTATGGGTGATTTATTTATTAATGCACATACTAAGTGTACCTTACGGTAGTGAGATTTCGATCTTTGGAGGAGGTATGGAGACTGGTAAAATTTTGGAAGCGGAATCAAATATTAGCTTGTTATATATCATCATTGAATATATACTATGACTGACTAACAAAAAATTAGCCCTAACTTGTGACTAAATCTCAGCAAAAAGTGGCTCAAAGAATTGTCAGCGACGCAACGCTTCCAATAAATCGCCTTATACCTGATTAGACTTTGATTTAAAGCACTTCAGCGCTGCAATACTGGTTGAAATTGCTGGAGTAGCTATTTGCTGGATAGTTTGAATTCCTTTGCTCATTTGAGGAGGAAAAATTACTAGTTTAACCGGCAAGAAATGTTTTAGAAAGAAAGAAGAAAGATAAAAATTTTGAGGTGGCTAACTATATCATTTTAGCACCTTTATTGAGCCGAAGAAATAGATAAAACCTGACAAAGTTTGTTAACCTATAAAATATGGTTGATATTGTATATCTTCAAAGTCTTTACATGATCTGTCCAAGATTATGTCTGGATTTTAAAATAGACTGTGACCTCTAAGTTTGTTTCGGCATTTCTTCTCGGAGTAGTCAGATAGAAAACGCCGACCTCGTCTAGTTTTTAAAATATGATTGACATGAAAAAGTGTTCGTACAAACCTTCTTACAGAAATAAAATCATTTACCATTTTACGATATGTACAGACGCCAGCACATCAAGCTACTACAATCTGTCAGATTTCTTTAATAGATTTTTAACTTTATCGCTAAAGTATAAGGTTCAAAGTTGATTGGGAAAATCTGACAGTTTCGGGTAGCTTGATGCTGGCGTCTGTACATACCCACACATCCAGGAGCAGAATTCTTTTCATGACATTTTATATTATATTTATTTTATAGGAAAGTCAACCACCATCAGTGTAATTGCAAAACACACTTCCAATGGCAATGCCTTTTATTTTAATACTTCAAGAACATTAATCACTACATAGTATAAAACAAAGTCGCTTCCCGCTGTCTGTCCCTATGTATGCTTAAATCTTTAAAACTACGCAACGTATTTTGATGCGGTTTTTTTTAATAGATAGAGTAATTCAAGAGGAAGGTTTATATGTATAATACATGCATAATATAGTAGAGAAACACTGATCATTTTAGGGGTTTCTAATGTGATGTCGTAAATAAACACATTTTTTTGCGCTTACATTGCAAACGCTGGCTTAACCCTACGAGATAGATCAAAATAATGTAGTACAGTATTGTACACCTTAAAAAGTTCTACAAAAAAGTCCGCGATGGCATATGTCTATCTCTTAGGGATAACCCACAATAACCATTTTTTATCCTATACTTTTTAAGAGAAATAATGGCTCTAAAATTATCAGTGTTTCTCTACTATATTATGCATGTATTATATGCATATAAACCTTCCTCTTGAACCACTCTATCTATTAAAAAAAAAACCGCATCAAAATCCGTTGCTTATTTTTAAAGTTCTAAGCATACATAGAGACAGACAGACAGCGGGAAGAGACTTTGTTTTATACTATGTAGTGATCGTGATCAGCATTGCACCCGTGCGAAGCCGGGGCGGGTCGCTAGTTGCTTTATAAAGCACTAGCTCTTTGCCCGCGACTTCAACCGCGTGGATTTCGTACTTTCTAGAAAACATGTTTACACCTTCTCCACCTCCCCTTGAAAGGTAGTTTTCGAAAAATAGTGTTTACAACCTTTACAATTTATTTAGAGAAATAAGTATGCGGGTAAATTTTTAAGTTAAACTAAGTATTTTCAAATAAACTGTCCTCTCATTTCACCACGACAGGGTTTGTGTTTAAAAAGCGTTTGGTACGTTTCCATGGTATGACCTAAAGATTATTTATACCCATTTAAAGTAACTGGGTTGTGGAGCTCAGATAGGCAGTCGCTCCATATAAAATACTGGTATTCAGCTGCATCAGGTTAGACTGGAAGCTGACCTCAAAATAGTTGGGAAAAGGCTATGCAGATGATGATTTTTATAATGTGTGATAATACTTCCTTAACATCACTTTTGGGCATTTGGTTAGGCAGAGTACCAATAATATATTTCACTAGTAATGTTTAACCCAAGAAGAATTTTTCAAATCCCACTGGTAGTTTCAGAGATTAGAGAGTACAAACAAACAAAAAATCAAACAAAATCTTCAGCTTTATTAGTATAGATTTTTAACCAACGTTTCTCATATTCAAAATATATATATTCTATTCCGAGAAATACATATATTTAACCGAAATACCTTGTCTCTATCTCATAGAAAATACGAAATGCCAATATTCCCTGTCCAGCATAGCTATGCGACAGAGTTAATCATTTGGAACTGGCCGCCTCAGTTGGTAGAGTCGGACTCTATAATAATGTAGCGACCAATGTCGACTCTACTGTGTAAATCTAGCTAATAGAGCGTTGTGTAGTCTAGACTAATAATAGACTAGGTAGATATAGGCTGTTCATTATTAGATCAAACTAAGTCTATATTTAGAGTAGTTCTATTTTGAATGTATATTCCAGGATTTGAATGCATGATCAAGAAACTTTATCCATTATAAATGATCGAAGTCGATTTTCGTGTCTGTTTGTGTGACCGCATTGTTCTTCGAAACTACGAAACAGATTTTGGTGTGGTTTTCACCATAATTTAGAGAATTTATTCCGGAAGGTTTTATGTGTATAATGCATCAATATGGAACTATTATACATATAATAAAGATATCTCGATGTTTTGTCAAGTTTTAAAAACCATGCAGGCATTGTGTCGCTAGTAGTATCTTTTCACGATCGTTATAAAGTTTGACACCTGGGACCTGGAAAAGGCTACTTTTCACCATGGATATTTGTATAAAAAAAATATCAAGAAGAATTACGCCGATGATGTCACTGGCAACATGTATGAACGTGAATGACGGACGAGGATATGTATGTATTCCCATGGGGATAAGGCTTCAGTTTATGTACAGACGCCAGCACATCAGGCTACTACAATCTGTCAATTTTCTTTAATAGATTTTCAACTTTATCACTAAAGCTTAAGGTTCAAAGTTGATTGGAATTTGAGAGTTTCGGGTAGCTTGATGTGCTGGCGTCTGTACCTATGTAATTTTCAGTCTCATTTCAACGTTTCCAAGATTACCGCAAAATTAAAATAATCTCACAGTCTCTCTTTCACTATCTCAGTCCAAGCCAAAAAACAAAAAGTTTATATTAAAATAAAGAATTTACATTTTACAATGTACCACAACCACTCTGTACCGAGACAACCCCGATACTATGACGTCATCCGGCTGCAAACATTTCGATTGGTCTGCAGCAGGATCTATTTACACCTGCAAATGTATTAGCAGTTTTGAGAGAGGCCTCCAGATACAGAAGTGCGAGCTGGTTGTGGTACAAGTCACAAGCTTATAGCGATTCTAAATATTTAAGCTTGTAGGCTCGAATCATATTGAGAAAAGACAATATTTCTCTTCCTACTAGACATCTTGAAATAGTCGTAGTCATAGTATAGGCCTTATACTAGTGCAAAAAAACTACTCAACTTACAGTGGTAAATACAAGTAGTAAATGTAAATACATTCCACAATTTCTAGTTTATTTTTTTGTTAGTTTTAGTTCTTAAAAGGTAAGCAAACTGACTGAAGGTCCTGAAGCGGTCATAGTCGCTTTAGGACATCCGCAATACCACAGGCATCGCAGATAGGATACCATCCCAGAGACAAATCAGAAATGTGCCATGAGCCTATAATTACACCAACACACATATATGCCTTTTTTTTTGGGTGGGGAATTCTCAAATAACTTCTCCCGCTCTGGGCGGAGCGGGAGGGCGTGTCAGACTTTTACTGACTAAAACCCACCCGTGTTCCTTCAGTTGCCTGTGCCAAGGGCCACGGTAACTCTTTTGTACAACCCGCGACTCTGGCAAACCCATATATGCCCTTCCAATAATTTTCTTAATATTGGCTATTTTTTTTTTTTTTGCTTTTTATTTGTTTTTATCTGATGTATGTCTCAGGTGTACTGTGTGTCTTACAGTCTGTGCTAAATAAATGTATTTTCTTTCTTTCTTTCTTTCTTTCTTTCTTTACCATAGCGGTAGCTAAAATTAAGAAAATTCGCTTCGCTTCCATCTGTACCACGGCCTAAAGGTAGCGGTTCCGAGCAAGGCGGTTTCGTTGTAAAGAGAATGTTGTACCAAGCGCCTGAGTACCGGTTCTTATTGAGACCTCTCTTACTGCCCGGGCATTAGCAAGCCGGAGCTGCAAATCGTTTTAGGTTTTTGTAGGCAAACGGATACACGGGATGATGTGCCGCTTGTAATATAGTCTTCCATACGGTATTTCGGCGATGGCAGCCAATCTTAACGGATACTAGACTTCGGAGCGGGAGACATCATAGTACACAAGTGTGTGAGTAAACACAGGTTCACTCTGTCTTCCGTCTCTCTCATAGTCCAATAGGGCGGCAATCCGATACGACCGGAGAGAGATCAAGTGCAGGAACAACGGCTTTTTATGTGTTTTTCCAGGCTGTTACTAGGTAATTTTTAATGGAAAAAACCCAGTAACACTGCCCGACCCGGGAATCAAACCCAGGACACTACGCTCAGCAGTCGTGCTTGCGACCACGAGACCAACGGGGCAGTCTGCTTGCATAGGGAGTGAATGATAGCGTGACGGTTGTCAGGGAAAAATAGAAGAAAAAACAATTTGCGCAGACTCCAAGAAACATGAGACAAGAGCAGGGAGATGATGAAGAAGCATGAGTATACTTTGCTTTACAAAAAAAATCTTTGAAAAATAATTCTTTCGAGTGCTCTGAAAGCTTTTCTCGTCAGTTTCTTGAACACGACTCTGATAACGATTCTGTAATTTCTGCCTACACCGTAGTAAGAAAACGTGAGTTTATGAACTAACATAAAATATCAAGAGAAATCACATATCTTTTATCGGTTTTTGAATTGGTTTTAAAAACTATTTACAAGTAAAAAAAAAAAATTGAGTCGGTGTTTTTTATCAGATAGGTGTTTCCTACTCTGAGAAGAAACAAACTCAGTTATTTAAATGCCAGGCAAAGTAAGGAGCTTAGAATGTTTTGCAGTTGAACCACTTCCGAAATTTTCTGCTGTATTTTTCTGTTAGGGCTCTTTCCTATGACAAGATCCCATTTTTTGCATACCGTTTAGTAGAAATATACTGTATATTCACACAAGAATCCTGTGCTTGTGTGAATATGTATATTTAAACACGTACACTACTAAACGGGATCCTGCAAAAAACCGCACCTGCAAAAAACGGGATCTTGCCATGGGAAAAGGCTCTTACCACGCAAGCGGAACTGCAGCAAAACGTAGCCAAAACAAAAACATTTAGTTTAAAAAACTAAAAAACACGGTTATTCTATCTATTGGTCTCGTCAAAACAAATCATATGAGCCCAAACTCGAAGGGTTTACTAGTAGCCACTGAAGAGTTTCACTATCCACCTCCTGGTTTCATCATCAGATCAGCTCCAAGATACCAAATTATAGTATTGTCATACAAACTACATTTACTTACAAAGTTTCATTTCTATATGACAACTAGAAGTGGGTTAAAATTGACTTCCAAAATTTGATTGCATTGTTTGTTAGTTAGTTACAAGTGAAGGAAATATAAACGTGTTAAAAAGGAAAACAGATTCCAAAAGTTACATTTTACATATTTGTTAGAAACGACACTAAAAATAGCAATTTTTGACCCGAATGTCCGATATCTCCCGACGAGAGCACCCAATAAGAGGCTTCGAGAACCTTTGATAGAAAAAGGCAAAAAGGACTGAAATAAAATATCTTTAGTTCTATGGTACTTCATGGTGCTTGGGACCGAAGGGGCGGGGAGGGGGGCGGTATCGGTTATACGATGTTCACGTCTTTAACCTTTTTAGGACCATACGTGATTTTGAGGGAATTAGAACGGTGCTTATCAGGGTTTCGCTCATCAAGAGGAAACACTCTTGAGTCTGTCAGTCTGTCACAGACATTCTATACCTAAAGTTTTCTCATAGATATAAAGTGGAATCCATACTAATATTATAAATGCGAAATGAACTCTGTCTATCTGCGTGTCGCTTACCTTTTCGCAAAAGCCTTTTTGTAATCCAGGTCATGGTCCTTCTGCGTCACGCTGCACGCGGAAGGACCACAACGTGGCTTAGGGCATATTACGTTCCCATGATAGTTTTTATCCTCCTAAAAAGCTGCAGGCAAAATCTAGTAAATTATTGACAGATATAGACATCTGTCAAGCAGGACGAAACGTCAAAATTTTCCGTTTTTACAATTTTAATGCATTTATTTTGAAAAATTATTTGTGTCTCAAAAATCACAAAGAATGTGCGCAATTTGGATGGAGTAACGGCACTATGGAGCTGACGCTGTATGAGCGTGCGTGTTCCATCGCCGCCCGTTCGATGTCCACCGCGCACAGGATGGATGGGAAGCAGCACATGAAGTATTTTTTGCTCCGTTGGAGTAATTGCTGTATAGCGTTCCAGTAGGAGCATAAATAAATAAATAAATAGTACAACAATAAATGAAAATACTGGTAATACTAGTACTACGTAGAAGTTTCTGAAACCATCAAAAACCTAAATCTAGACATCGAAAAGAATGATCTAAATAGTAGTGATGGGTCGTCTATGGGTTTTGACAATCAGTCGACTAGAGTTAGTGTCATCCACGAATACGCGCCCCACTCTCTTCCTAATCGTTAGTGGTTATCGCTACTTAATTCCGCACGTGTTTTAGTTTTGACGATACTCACTAATTACCTACTAATAAGTATTTACTGTGTATCCACAAAATTAAAATACTAGCGGAATGTTGCACACTTGTACTGTAAGCATTAAAAAGAAGAGTGGGACGCGTCTTCGTGGACGCGTCGTCTGTATCTGTAGGGACAAAATGGATATTATTAGCATATGATTAAATTTTTTTAAAGGGTGAAAACATCATTGCTAGATACTCATAAGCTTAATTTATTGTCGTTTTGATCTCCCCATCCCGTATACCTAAATTTCTAAGATGTCATTGAAAAGGGACCATACTATAAATTGCTGCAAATAAATAAAGAAAGAAAATAATTACAAAGTGGAGTGAGCGTTACACGTCCAATTTATAGAAGCTAAAATTGTGTGTTCCACTGTCGGTTGTGCCAAATAGTTATCTAGTTTAGCGTATGCCAAACAGGTGCGACGTTGAGACGAGGCCGTTTTTACCTGGTTCCTATACCTATCTAGCTCAAAAAATGTATCGATTGGTAAATAATTGTGACATTAAAAACAAAATCTTTGGTTAGGGGCCCCTCGTCAAGAACGAAATTCCTAACACACACAAACACACACATTTGTGCATAATAGAAAGCGAAAGATAGAGAGAGAAAGTCGCATAAAGAGGGCATAACCCTTTTTCCTTACGTGATGCTTTTTACCAGTCAAATCCTACAGCGAGTCGCGTTAAGGAACTTTGTTCCAAAAACATCGAAAAATGGCTTATAGATGATGAATGATTTTTTTCTGTAAATTCGTTTTAACAAACACTTTCACACGTCTAGAAAAGTGTAATTTTAAAACTGGATGAGGTTGGTGTTACCAATCGTACTGCTCTGAGAAGAAACACTGAAACTCAGAGGTCAACCTCTTTTAAAGTCTAGACATTATGTTTCCTATCAGACTACTCTGAAACGAAACACTGAAACAAACTCAAAGAGCAACCTCTTTTAAAGTCCAGACATTATGTTTCCTATCAGACTACTCTGAGACGAAACACCGAAACAAACTTAAAGGTCAACCTCTTTTAAAGTCCAGAAATTGTCTTGAAAAGATATTGGAATCTTACACGTAAACAATGGTATACAACGTGTAACGTTAAATGCGCAAAACCTCAGACACCCCAACTGATCTTTAATTCAATTGACCTATTTCAGAGAGAAAATAAGTCATTAAAAAAATTGTAAAGGTTTTATGAGCTGTTTTAGTTTTACTGGCTATTCTGATCGTTTCATGCGTCTGCGACGACGCTCTATCGAGGGAGAAGTCGTCACCGGTCCGCTGCGCCGCGCTGACATTGGATTACTTGACCTATTAATAAATAGACACGGAAACGTTTTTAAAGAAGATTTTTTGAAAAATATGACCTTATATTAAAAAGCGGTTCAATTAATTCTGCTCGTTATTCTGATCAAACTATTTTAAGGTTTTGCGCATTTTACAGGTTGTATACTTTAAAACTACGGTTTGCTATTAATGTCGATACAAAAGCGTTCGTATAAACAAAAAATGTCCGCACAAAATATTAGATTATTTTATAAAAGAATTATGCAGTAAGAACATTTTCGTAAAAGCTTGCTAGCACATAGATGAAACCTGAGAGGTTTGCTATGTGGTTAATATCAAAATCTAAAATAGGCCAAGTGTTTTAAAAATAAATAAATAATAAAGATATCGGGCATTATTGAAACAATGATAAGAAATGGTATGTGATTATTATCAATTTATTAAATCCGCAAATCGAATTGAGATGTCGAGTGAATGATTCGTTGTGAAACAATTTAAAGGCAACATTTAATATTAGATAACTATATTTATTATCAATAAATTGTTCTATTCGTCTGAGCGTTTCCGTCCCAATAACTCCTTTCAAACTACGTATAAGCTTGGGCTGGGCTATCGTGTGGGACAAGTCATAAGCGATCAGCGACGCTTGATACAACCCTTACATAGCCATCTTGAATTAGTAAATTACGATACGATTAATGCACGGCGTTAAGCACCCTCGCTATATCGTATACTATTTCATAGCTCGTGTGACCTAAACCCGCACTTAAGTCACGCTTTTATGGGAAAAATGGACTATTTAGGTCACAGAAAAGCGTGACTTAAGTGCGGGTTTAGGTCACACAGGGCTATAAAGAATTTTATTGGACCCCTTTTCAAAAGTTTTGTTTTGTATAATATGACGTATCTATAGTTCTTATAGTTCTTAGTAAACTTCAGCAAGCCACATTAGGTTGTTAAAAGATGACAAGGAGGACGGCCCTGAGAGTAGTTTTTTTACGAATTCTACTTCCTATACGCCTCATAGAAAATCGCTTTTAACCGACTTCAAAAAGCCTCCTTTTTGAAGTCGGTTAAAAGCGATTTTCATCAATTCGAATGTTTCTATTTTTTTTTATTGTGTTCGGGCATAACTCCGTCATATATGGACTGATTTGCAAATTTTTTTTTTTCGATACAGGTTTAATCCGAAATGGTCCCATTTAAATTTCGTAAAGATCTGGTGATGAGTTTCGGAGACAGACAACGGAACTCTTCAATAAATATCAGTAAAACAACCGCGATTGCTGCTATCGCATATGTAGGTATGCATTGTTTACGCAATCGCACAACATAACATCACGTCTGTACCCTATAAACGCAGATGCAGCTTCCTGTCACTGATATTTACATAGCAAGTAGTGCGTAACTAAAAAGTGAAAAATAAAAACTTTTTTCTAAAAAAACAACCGACTTCCAAAAAAACACAAAAAAGTGAAAAAAAACTTTAATTTCGGAAGTCGGTGTCAAAAAACGAAAATGCGGAACCAACGACACCGACTTCCAAAATTAAAGTTATTTTTCACTTTGTAGTGTTTTTTTGGGAGTCGGTTGTTTTTTTTATTTTTATAAAAAAGTTTTTTTACTGTTTGGCACAGTTTTAGTAAATCATCGAATAATCATATCTATGTCGTTGACTATTGACTTTATTCGTTACATATTTATACAGATTTATTTTTTTATCCGCACATTCTAATCACACGTTTACACGATATCACTACCTGCTCCGCTCAACCACCCGCTGCCACTAATTACTCAAACCACAACCTTAATCCAGGTTGTACAACTTCTGATATTGAGAAATGTTCGGGCGTCCGTAGCTGCCATTTGTCTAAGATTATTATTTTCATTATTACGCCCTGACAGATGGGTCGAATGGGCTCCGAAGAGCTTACGATAAAACTCCCAAGTAATTCCAGTAAAGGAAAAACATTGTGTTAAAGGTTATATATGTTGTGTATTGCTGAAACGGGATAAGCGATTACAGGAGGTGTGAAATAGTCTTTCTTATGCGGTTAGTTACAAAACTAAATATGAAGTATATTTACAGTATAGGCAGACTCATCATCATCTGCCTAGCCTTTTCCCAACTATATTGGGGTCGGCTTCCAGTCTAACCGGATGCAGCTGAATACCAGTATTTTACATGGAGCGACTGCCTATCTGACCTCCACAATCCAGTTACTTTGTAATACGATTCCCCTTGGTAAGACTGGTTGTCAGAATTTCGGGCTCCTGACTACCCGTAACGACTGCCAAAGATCCACGAATGACAGCCGGGACCAAAGGCTTAACGTGCTTTCCGAGGCACGGAGGAGTCCCGGTAAGTAAAGATGGTCACCCATCCACAGACCAACCGCGGCAAGCGTAGCTTAACCTGATCAATTGAGTTATTATTTAGCCGCGGGCAGTATAGGCAGACTCTTTTGTGAAAATAAAAATCCGCAGAAACAAAAGCGCTTTACTAATTTTCGAATACCCCTTCTCACACTGAAAAAAGACGATCAAAAGGGTAAAATATTCATAATTTGTTCAAATATGAGTATTCAATCATAGATAGCTGTATAGAGCACATGCTAATGCATGCATGCACATGTTAATCACCACGCTTCGGCGAGCATGGTGAGTTTTGTGGATTATTAACAATTTATTCAACTGAAATCAGCAACACGCATCAGCACGCGTATTGGTAATTTCAGTTCACTAAATTCAATTAGAAAAATGATATGTAAAATATGATAGCTAGATTTGTCAATATCTAAGTAAGTCCAACAAAAACTAAATATGACCTCGTTAAAAATTATGCCACGAACTTGACTCTCAAAAGACCTCTAACTTTCTCACGAAACTGAAACACCAGTGTTTGCCCCAACTCAACGGTGCGAAAGCAGTGTGTATACTACACAGAGTAGAACACCAAACTACCCACTGGCATCTAAACTAACTTCCCTGAAAATTATGCATACCAAAACACAGAACATCTCATGTATCCCAACTTCTAAGTTCAAAAGCCACGGCATAACGGTACAGTTGGAACCTGGATTCCATCCTAAGTTTTAAACGGTTAATTTCTTGCTTCGGAGTTGGTCAGGTGGTGAGCTGGGAGGTATTCCACTCAGTGCACTGATTTTTTTTTATACTTACGTATTCGCATTAGATAACGCTCGTATTCACTTATAGGGCCGGCAGTGGTGCATCGGACACACAAATTTCGCAAATTATTTTCATCATCATCTCATGTACTTAGGGGAACCTACAAATACTTAACTGGCTAGACGCACAGGCTGCTTCTGAAAGCTCCTAGCGGAAACACAATAACTCTATGTCTTTTTATTATTTTATTTTATTATTATTTATTTCAGATAACAGAGATCCATTGGGTTAGTAACAATAGTCTTAACCTATGTTAGTACTTAACTAATAATACTGACAATGTACAGGTGACAAGTGACCTCACCAACGGGCTGTCATGTCTCCCGGCTATAGCGCGTAGAATGCTGCTGGGGCTGCCACGGAGTCTGTTTAACAGCGAGGCCCCTTTCTTACGTCGTACAGCATTGAAGCAGTCGGTGCGTGCCTCAACGAACATAGATGATGCGCTACAGAACCGAGGCAGACGCAACAGCACTCTAAATGCGTTGTTATACTGGAGCATTGTAGGCTTTTTGGGTGTAGTGGAACCACAGGCTCCCCGAGTACAGTACCCGATGCATGTCGGTAGTATTTAGTACAGTAGTACTCGGGGGGCCTGTGGTTCCGGAAACATGCCCAGAAGACTGGCAGAATTGCCACGTTGAATGACAATTCTAATTCTTTGGCCAAAGAACGTACCAGCCTCAAAAATATACCTATTGATATCTATTGTGTCTACTTATTTTGCGTACCAAGTCACGAAAGTTTTAAGAAGCAACTTCTACGATAGAATAATATTCTAGCTGATTAATATTCGAAGTTCTTCATAAATATGAAAACCTTGTTACATCAAATAATTACGTATTCTGACAGCTTGTTTGTTTTTAATTCGTCTTAAACAAGACAAAACAAAATCTTACTAAAGTTTCAGGCATACTGAACATTTAATTATAATATTTGTTACTGAAGATGATATTTCTTGTTGTTTCTGACGGATGAAGCTCAATCTATGTATAGTAATTATAAATTAAAGTCGGTTTTCATGTTTGTCTGTGTAAAACTTCCATAATATTATGTTACTACTAATAATAAAGCTGAGCTGTTTGTTTCAACGCGCTAATCTCTAGAACTGCAAGTGGGATTGGAAAAATTCTTTATGCATTTTATAGCTCAATTCTTGATGAAGACTTTATATCACACTAGGGCCCTCAGATGCTGAACAAAAAGAAAAAAAAGTTAGAAAGAACGCTAAGCGAAGGCGAAGAAATAGCGCGGACGAAATCGAGGGCAGAAGCTAGATCAATTTAAAAGAAAAAAAGGAAAATATTTAATTGACTTTCTAATGATGGACCCTTTTCTAAATGAATGAACCTCTAAAAACCTTTTGATAAATGATAAATGATTTATTTTCTGTCAGTAGGTTTGTACAAACACTTTTACATGTCAGTCATATTTTTTTAAACTAGATGAGGTCGGCGTTTCCTATCTGACTACTCTGAGAAGAAAGGCCGAAACAAACTCAGAGGTCACAGTCTCTTTTAAAGTCCAGACCTAATCTTGGTCAGATCATGTGAAGACCATGTAGATTGGTGTCTGAAATGGTCTTTTGAGTAAAGAACCACACAGATTGAGCGGACCTGTCCAGTCAGTGCACGCATTTGTCAAAAATCGTGCAGCTCAACTCTGAACTTGAGGAACCTTACGATTCGACGAACAATACCAATGAAAGGACTTTTGCACTTCTAATAAATAAATAAAATAAAATTTCTTTAATTCAGGCCTAAATAAATCCACAACCACTGGTTAGTAACAGATTGTGCTTATACTCGTATTCTATGTTAGTGTTGTTAGTATTTGATTTAATTAATTTTATTAAGCATAAACCTATTGCTATTTTTACCCAGTGCTTTTGGATGGGGCAGTCCGATCTGTCAGCAATCATTTTTAGGGTTATGTACCCAAAGGGTAAAAAGGAACCCTATTACTCCCGCTCCGCTGTCCGTCCGTCCGTCCGTCCGCCGTCTGTCACCAGGCTGTATCTCATGAACCGTGATAGTTAAACAGGTGAAATTTTCACAGTTAATGTATTTCTGTTGCCGCTATAACAACAAATACTAAAAAGCAGAATAAAATAAATATTTAAGGGGGGTCCCATACAACAGACATGATTTTTTTGCCGTTTTATAGATGATGGTACGCGCTTGGCCGGTTTTTTAGGATACTGTTACGAGTGTTACGCAAGCGTTGCAGTTACGAAACCGCTTTCTTACGCATGATGGCGTGAAAGCCATCCGTGCGAACTGCAGCAAACAATGACGAAATTAATGATGCTAATTTTCACTCACATCTGGCCTTTTTCACAGTTAGGTTAGGTTGGAACCGTGAGAAACCGCGCGCGATCTGAGCGAGCGCCAGGTGAGAGCTAAATGGAAGTCGGTCGCAGTTCCTTGGCTGTTAAGTATTTTAGGACCCCAAAATAGAAATAATTTGAGGTTAACAAAAAAGGCGCAGTCATTATAAATTGTTAATGTTCAAAATAATATTGCGCAAAATGGGAATTATTAGAAGTTTAATTAAATACATGCCAAAAAGGATTCAATTCTTGTTGAGAACTTCCAGAGTTTAAACGAAATCATAAGCATTATGCGATTAACCCGTGAGAAGGCGCGCTATGAGCAATTTGCTCACACAAAAATCTAATTCAAAAATTTTTTGTCTTTCCCATGCCACACCAATTCAAGCACTTAAGTACCTTCCTAAATATTCACCCCCTCTCCCCTGACGCAATTCTCGATCCGCTCAGTGGCGTTGCGACCGCGCAGCAAGGCGTTTGTGGAGGCCATGTACCAACGTGCGGCAATTTGCTCATCACGCGCCCAGCAATTACTTTGCACCGAACATGTAAAATACATGTTTTCAGTGTGTTTCGAGAGGCACATTAGTGTAGATTTAATGGATGAATAACACTTTTTAGTTTTTGTTATGGAACAGTTTTTATTGTGATTTTTATGAAACGTGCCAAAAAAATTAATTAATACTAGGTTGTTTTGTTATTTGCGTTAGAAGTTGCTATTATGTTCAATAGTTTTCATTAAAATACTTGTTTTCTTACTTACTAAACCTTGTGTTATTTATTTAAATACATTATAAGCCAATAAATATAGAAACACTAAAAATATAAACATTTTATGATAGTGTGAGCAATTTGCTCGCACGCGCCTACTCGTGTAAGAAAATTAGGCGCGCCTTCTCACGGGTTAAAAAAAGGGTTTAGAATCCTCCACATATTTGTAAATAACGTGCAATCACATTCACATCATCAATCAATTTTATTTACCAATGGGCGAAAAATTTATCATTTTTCAAATACAATTTGAAACGTCAAACAAAAATGGATCCACTGCTGAAAAGATATTTATTTATTTCATCAAATTGCCTTGTCAACATTTTTTATAGTATGGAACTAGTGAATATTGCTTCTCTAGTAGATGTTTGATTATAATGTCATATTCGGCAAACATTTGGCATTATCAGACTACAATGTTCCCACTGCTGGGACACAGGCCTCCTCTCGGCGAGAGGGAGTGGGCCGCAATCCCCCTTCACGCGGGCCCAGTGCGGGTTGGTAGATGTCACATGTCTTCGAATGTTGGGTTCCAAGAGGTGCCGGATTCCTGACGATGTTTTCCTTCACCGTTTCGTCAGACACTTAGCGGATTTTATTAAAATAACTAAGTATTATAAAATATAAATATACTATTATTATTTGAACAACACAGCTAAATAACAACAGCCGTGCGATTTTTGTAACCATCTCACCGTGAAAGCTTGGGTGAAGTGAGCGTAGAATGAGCTGTCATTCGCTAGGGATTAACACTATTAAGTGCTCACTTCACTTATGATTCCACGATGAGATTTTTACAGAATCGACCGGCTGTATTTAAAATACATATTTTTAAAATAAAGGTCTTCGGGCACTTTTTAAGTTGTTTTATATTCGATTATTTTCTTAGTGTCATTGTAAAATATTTATTTATTTTTAGTTCTAAAACTTTATGCACAAGTAAAAAACAGTACCGTCCAAAGGCGGACTTAATGACTGAGGCATTTTCTACCAGTCAACCAAAATAGGGTGATGCAGAGACAAAACATGGCAGGTGCAAACATACGGGATAGATAGATAGGAAATGACTATAAAATACAAGAATATATACAACGTGTAACGTTAAATGAGCAAAACCTGAAAATAGTTTGATCAGAATAACGAGCAGAATTAATTGAACCACTTTTTAATATAGGTCACATTTAAAAAAAAAAAATAATTAAAACGTTGCCGTGTCTATTTATTAATAGGTCAAGCAACACAGTGTCAGCGCAGCGCAGCGGCCCGGTGACGACTCCTCCCTCGATAAAGCGTCGTCGCAGACGCAAGAAACGATCAGAATGGCCAATAAAACTAAAACAGCACATAAAACCTTTACAATTTTTTTAATGACTTATTTTCTCTCTGAAACAGGTCAATTGAATTAAAAATCAGTTGGGGTGTCTGAGGTTTAGCGCATTTAACGTTACACGTTGTATACTAATAGATACATAAATAAATATACTAGTTACATGAAGATTAAAAGGGCATCTTACTCAGGGTGCAACCAAACAACCCCTCCCCTTTCATATGTAGAGCGAAGAAAAGTTTAAGAGGGTAATCAACAGCCTGGGAACGAAGAAGAAGGGAAGTCGCTGGTCTTTCACTAAAGACAAGCAATAAATAATCATTCACGCACAGAAGAAGTCGGTAACGCAGGCCAGCGGGATAGTTGCGTAACACAATATCAGTAGCAATTGTAGGCTTTAATGTTGACAGTTCAACAACACTCATTGCGTTACATTACATGGCATATCTTACTTGTGTTATAGTAGAAAATGTGTTACCTGAAACAAAATAAAAATATCGTTATACTCGTATAAACAAGTGCAAATTAAACAACAATCTTTTAAAAGTTTGACCACACAAGGAACTTCATTAACTACTTTTTTTTACATGATCTATAAACGTATACATATGTAAGTTTCTATGTTAAGACAAAGAACTACCGTAACTTGTTTCTGTACATGATCGATAAAAATACAATTTATATTCCAACATCTGAGGAGATTTCGTAGACACAGACATTTTAAAGTTCACTCTAAGTTTTTTTATAAAAATCCGACTCTAAATTGAAAAAAAAAACCTGGCCAAGATTTCGTGTCTAATCGCTGTCATCTTTTCTTTAAAAAATCTTATTTTAAAACGACATTAATTTATGATTTATAAAGGGAAAGTTATTTTTTGATAGATCTTAGTTTTTGAAATGGATAAAAATAATCCAGCTTTTTGTTAATTTCGAAGTAAGTAGCTGCTTGCAGTTTAGTGAAAAGATTAGGGTTAATTCAGTATGATTAAGGATTTTTTAAAATACCTTTAATACCTTTGATGAAAATAAGTTAAACTTTTAAAGTCGTAAATGAATAAACTAAACAAGAGAAATGAAACACATTATCTATAAAACACCTAAACGCAAATTAGGTTTTAATTTTTTATTCATAATTCAGATCAATGGTGGCCCAGTAGTAATTGCCGCAATTTACGAGTTGTAAGATCGTAGGTTCGAGCCCAGACAAGTAATCACCGCTGCTCTCAAAACGGTGAAGGAAAACATCGTGAGGAAACCGGCATGTCCTAGAACTGAAAATTCAAAGATATGTGAGATTTACCAACACGCACTGATCCCGCGTGGTGGATTACGGCTCATTCCCTCACACCCAGAGGAGGCCAATGTCCCAGCAGTGGGATTTTCTAGGCCGATTATGCTATTCATAACAGTATCACCGTAGTGTGTTACAATATTCAATTTAATAAACAACTAAAAATTTTTCTTTTAACATTTTTGATCAAACAATGTGGCCGGTAGTTTAAATTAAATGATCAAATATTTAACGTGTAAAAACACGTTTTATGGTTTATCGGGAATTTCGCAAAGTTGCGCTGGGAAAATCTATCCGTAGATACATGAACAAACTGTGTTTTATAACGAGCATTTAAAAATGATGTTTAAAATATTTTTGGGTACTGTTTACCTTCTGGTAACTAGCAAAAAAGATATAATAGATAAAATCCCCGAAGGTTTTGACAGGGGTGCACCTGTAGTACATCCACATTTTGCCAAGTCCCATGTAATAGGGGGCGCGCTTGTTGCAAATAGATCTGGATAATATGTTTTCGGGATTGTCAGCAGATTTTTTATTTTTACCAATCTCGACTGATTTTTATCAAGGAATAACATCGAGAAGTAAATAACTCAAACCATTGACTAATTAAACTACTAAAAATAATAAAGAAAATAAAAAAAAACATTAAAATAAAAAAATAAAAATATTAATAATAATAATAATATTAAAATATTTATTTTGTTTTATCGGGCTCTCCATGGAGTTTCATGCCCGTTCTTCTCCATAGGAATCTAATACGCTTAGTAACTAGCTTCATCTTTCTGATTGACGGACTCCTAAATAAATGTTTTAAGTTTAAACTTGATTGGATAACAGAATATAACTGTTAGCCAATCAAGTTAAAACTTAAAGCATTTATTAAGGCTGCGCAAATGCGATACAATAGTTGACAAGTGACAACAAACAAAAGACATCTGCATTTTCTCGACACACAATTTTCCCTCAAAAAACTAACCTAATCTTCCCCAGAGGTCCAAGATAAAAAATTAAAGTAACGTTAATTTTTTATCTTGGACCTCTGGCAAAATCTCTCAATCTCAAGTACCTAGTTGCCAAACGAAACAAGAGCCCGTTACGAATATTAAATAGCATTGTATCTTACACTTTGTTTTCTGATTGGTGTATAAATAATTGTACACCGGTAGCTCAGTTAGGGGGGTGTACCCGGGTAGAATTGTTAATGACTTGTCATTTCTACCCGACAAGGGCAGGACGTGTGTTTTGGATTTGTGATTTATCTTTCGGTGTCAGGTCAGGGTATCTTTTTGTAATGGGTTTTAGGAGATTCTGGTCAAACAATCTGCCTATCCTTTTCCCAACTATATTAGGGTCGGCGTCCAATCTGACCGGATACAGCCGAATCCCAGTATTTCACATGGAGTGACTACCTGACCTCCACATCCTGGTAACTGGGTAATACGACACCCCTTGGTGAGACTGGTTGTCAGACTTTCGGGCTTCTGACTACACGTAACGACTGCTATAGATCCACCAATGCCAGCCGGGACTAGTGGCTTAACGTACTTGCCGAGGCAAAGAGGGATGTCTGTATGTAAATATGGTCACCCATTTACGGAACGACCGCGGCAAGCGTAACTTAACGTGATCGATCGACCCGTGCGGCTATTATAACTTAGCCACGCTCGAGCCTCTTTTCTTTTAGGAGATACCGGTCCTATGGGAAATTGTTGCAGTTTTAGACATTTCCCAGCAACCTGGGTCCCGGATCTCTGGAAGGCATACGAAGGCCCGAAGCCAACTCGCAGGGGCCCGTCAGACGTTTTCAATGAAATGAGACACCAACCGACGATTATCCCTGTATGCACTACGCAAATGCACCCAAAGACAACCCCTGGTTGGTGCTGGACTATTGCAGAACATGAAAACAACATATTTTGCGCTACGACTTTGGGTGGCTATAGTGGATCGGTTATCTTGAACTATGGAAGGACTATGTCCCCTGCCTAACCAATTATAATAAAATATTCACAGATAAAATGGCAGAAGGTGACTTGATCACTCAATAATGGGCCCCCGAAAACGTTCGCTTGCACAGTGTTGTAGCGACAAGGGGGCAACATGTCCTGAGATGCTTATGAGGAGTGGAGAGGTATTCCGCGGCTATCGGGACAATCTCGGAAGTACGGTCTAGATCCCTACCAGCATCTTACTGGAATACTTCTTTTCTCCGAGCCAGTTTGTGTTTATTGTAGTCATTATTACAACTCGCATGTACCTACACTGCATTGAAGTGCATTAAAATAGCCTCCCTAGACTGCCTCGATTGTTTAATGGTCGTACGACGTGAGGTCCTGGATTGAATTCTCAAGTCGATCAGTGTTATTGGGTCCTTCGATCAGGAATAGCTGACGGGAATCAGGATTGTTGCGCACTTGTCAGGCTCACCTGTGGGTGTATTTTACACCTCTGCTTTAGGAAAAAACATGCGACCCGATACCAAAACAGATTAGCAAAGCTTTCGCTCTGGGTGCACCAAACATAATTCATGGAGGTTGTTTTGGTTTCACCTACATCACAGCAGAATTAAATATTAAACACCTATTCATTAATCATACCATTTCCATTCCTACTTAAATATACATTAATTAATTAGAATAACTTAATTATTTATACAAACTCCATGTTCAAATTACGTAGGGCAAACCCTGTCAGTACCAATGGGTGAAGTAAGCCAAGGGATTATTCCGAAGCTATGGGTTACAAGCATCCCTTGCATGCCAAGTGGAGTGATTATGTGAATTTATCCTATTGACCGTTGATTGTGGCAGTTACTGTATGGGAAAAACTTGTTAAAGTAGATAGAGTGTCATTAATGCTAGCGGTAATGGGGCACGATTAAATAAATTAGGTTCAGCCAATTTTGGTGTGTGTTCGGACGGACACAAATGGCTGCTGCGTTGGGTCCTGTGGGGGTTTGGTGATAATGACTGGAGGCAAGCAACATCAACCTTTAATAAACGTACATAGATAAAACTCACGCCTGTTTCCCATCGGGGTAGACAGAAACTACTAATCTTTATTTACATATTCCTTTTGCTTCGTTTAAGCTCAAACATCTGGTCACATCCGTTGTATGTAAGGATCGTAGCAGGTGGCGTTCTGTAGTTCCTGCCGACCCCCACGGAAAGAAAGCGTGAGTTTATATATGTATGTATAGGTCTTTCCGAAAATCCTTAGCAATTAGTAGAACAAAGTAGCGAAGCTTCGCTATCAAAATGAAAACCATTTTTCAACATCTCCGTCAGCATCTTTATAAACAATTAACTCGTAACTTAATGTAAGGTGGAACTAGTCGCGAGCTCAAACTCACTGGTGGGCATGTCCAAAATGCACGCTGTTTCACCTAGCATCGTGTCCGAGAAAGATAGTATCAGTGAGTAAGGCGCTAGTCGACACGCATAACGACTAGTACGAAAAAAAAAAAGAAAAGTCCTTTGGAAAATCGAATTTTATGAAAAAACCACTGTATAAATAAGATGCAAGTAGAGTTTATTGAAATCTTCGATAATTGAGCTTTGTCGGTGCTGACTTCGGTTTGAAGATTTTACACTTTTTTTTATTACTTATTCACACCCAGATTGACGTGAAAATTAGCAAGAAAAACGGATCTTTGTTGGCTCATTACTTTTTAATGGCTTTTTTATGTTACTAATTGTAAGACAAAATGATGTCATGTTTAACTTTGCATGTACAATGTCAAACTGTGAAGTAGTACCCTCCCGAAATGTGTATGAAAAAAATATCGACTAGTGCCAACTGTAATCTAAACATTCACACCTGTTATCAGTACTCAATTAGCAGCGATACTATCTATTTGGTACTCCAGAAATTAAACTCTGTTAAACTAACTATTATTAGCAGAGAATTTGGCCGCCATTGCTTTAAAGTAAGGGAGGGCGCCCACGAGCAAGTTTGGTCTCCGCAACTAATTTGTCTCTCACATCAAGTCTGCGGCTTTGTATGAAAGTGCGCGCATGTAGCGACGCGACAGCTGCGAGATATTTTTGTCCCCGGGTTTGGACGCAAATGTCATCCGACTATTGATTGTTGTGCAAGTACGCGTACGGCAACAAAAAAATTGCCAGCTAGCCAGTTGCCGCTCAACCGAATATTTAACAAAAAAGTTGCGTTGTTGTCTGTTGAGTTACGTTGCTGTGTGTTGTGTATTGTGTTGCTCCCGTGTGCGCATCGTCCAAATCTCGGTAAGGAGACAGCGACAGAGACAAAAAAGTTGCTGGACAACTAAGTTGCTCATGGGCGCCCTCCGGAGGAGCGTAGTTGTTGTGTTTCTTAATTAGTTTTAAAGTATTTTTGTGGTTTTTCAGTATCTGGGCAGGCCCTATCACTTTATGCTCACGCTTGTATGGAATGGAAAGGTAAGCAGAATAGTTCATACACCATCATTTACTCACTTATTCTATTGGTCCCTTTTTTAGGAGGTCAGCTTAATGTCGGGCACAAATTTGTAAACTCGGGGATGCTACTTAGAATTTCGTTATAGAAAACCCGATAAATCTTTGCCTGAGGGGAGGGTCGAACCCTCAGCTCAGCTCTCGCTGTCAATTCCTACAGTCCCGTCTTTAAAGCAAGGTAACTTGTCCTTTTCATGAACACATCAAAATCTAGTTTTTAGATACCAGCTATTAAAACTAAGTTATCTGCCTCGCCTTTTCCCAACTAAGTTGGGGTCGTTTCGTATGAGTACTACAACGACTTTCAACAGGATTAAATCAATAAGCTCTTCGCTAAAATCAACAAAATCAAAATATTATATTTCACGTAACACTTATGAAACGTCAAAAGTAACAGTGCGGCCGTCGAAAGAATGCGTTCTTGATACCTGTCAATTTCATACTAACGGATGCGTGCTCTGCGAATTGTATGTTTATATTATCTACTAGAATTGTAGCTGACTGGATTCAGGAACGCCTTCTGTTGATGGCCAGACTGTAGGTGTACGATTCCAATTGGTAGCCTATAAAATGAAATTTATCTGTAAGAATTGTAACACAACACATAATATAGCCGTTTTTTTTTAACAGTTTCTGAAACAATTCGCTAAAACAAGCATGCCATTATTGATGACATGAATTAAACAAAGGAAGCTAATAAAATTGGTACATACATAAATAATACTTATTAAATTTAAATGTCATGTATTTGTCAAATGATTATAGTAACGTGTCAGTGTATGTGTGTGAATCTTTAAAGTCTAAATACAATGAGTATTTATGATACACGGAATGAAATGTGTTTTTTTTTTTTTATAAGCCATTTGAATAACATAATAAACTAATAATCACGTAAAATAACTTATATCAATCTCACAGATTTTTAGACTTTTTCATCATCGTTATCTCTGATGGAATGCCACTTTGTTTGTGTAGGCCATTGTCAACCATCATTGGCTACTGTCATTGCATATGGGCATTGATACAACTGTATACAAAAAACAAATTAGGTACATCAATTTTAAATACCAAGACTATCTATTCCAGGCCACTCCCAAGATTAATAATTTTGAAGTACAGTAAAAAATCCAGTTTGCAGATACCGTTACCGAAAACACACCACACTAAAACCTAAAATCGAAACGTACTCCAAAAGCACCATAAACTAGGATTACCGTTACCGTGACATGCGTCGTGGGAAGTCGTTAGGCCAGACAAAAGGCCAGGCGGCCGGTGATAAGGGCAGGCCTTGCCACGTCCAGGACAACGTTTCATTGTTGAATTTATTTTTGGGTTTTTTTATGTCCATATATCGGGTACTGTGGGTGATTTTTTTGAAGTAAATCAATGTTATTGATATTTATGAATGTGGAAATGAATTCGTCTATGATTTTTTGTATGTTTTTAAAGCAATAAATAGTTTTGTCACTCAATTTGTAAGTTCAAAGCCCAGTAGTAACTTTTGCTGGCCCCGACTTAAGAGTTGTCGAACCTAGGCAGGCGCTTTAGTCTGTGTAAATTATTTCATCATCACTGCTCTCAAAACGGTGCAGGAAACATCTTGAGGAACCCGGCATATCATCGTCTGCCAAGCCTTTTCCCAACTATGTTGGGATCGGCTTCCAGTCTAACCGGATGCAGCTGAATACCAGTATTTTATATAGAGCGACTGCCTATCTGACCTCCACAACCCAGTTACTGGGTGATACGATACCCCTAGGTAAGACTGGTTGTCAGACTTTCGGGCTTCTGACTACCCGTAACGACTGTCAAAGATCTAAGAATGACAGCCGGGACCAACGGCTTAACGTGCTTTCCGAGGCACGGAGGGGTCTCGGTATGTAAAGATGGCCATCCATCCACAGACTAACCGCGGCAAGCGTAGTTTAACCTGATCGATCGACCCGTGTAGCTGTTATTATTTAGCCACGGGCCCCTCTAACCATAAAAAGGAACCCGGCATATCGTAGAACCAAAAATTTGAAGACATGTGACATCTACCAGCCCGCACTGGGCCATTGGGCACTGGATCATTATAGACTGATTATGCAAACCGCGTTTAAGAAGTTCTTTATAATACGAGTACATAATCACTCATGCCTTTTAAAAGTCTCCCATACATTGTATCCTGCCCTTTCCTGTTGACCAGTCACTTGTGCCAATGACACAACTGACCTAGCACGGAACTGCAGTGTCTTACTAAACACTTTGACAGGCCTGTTGGTCTAGTGGTCAGTGGCCCTGACTGCTATGCTCAAGGTCGTGGGTTCGATTCCCACCTAGGACAAATGTTTGTGTGATGAGCACGATCATTTGTTCTTTGTCTGGGTGTAATTTATCTATAATATGTATGTATTTAGAAATATATATGTATGTTTATCAGTTGTCTAGTACTCATAGCACAAGCTCTGCTTAGTTTGGGACTAGATGGCGTTGTGTGAAAGTTGTCGATTATTATTATTATTATTAAACAATGTGTGCTGACTTAGTTGTGAACCTGTACCATTATTGCGTAACACACTTTCAATCACAAGCTGTATCATTTTAACCTCTAGAGCCCCAGCGGCACAAAAACGTGCCAGCAAACACCGACCGATTTAAAACTGTATTTGTAGTAAAGATAAGTCTTAAAATCGTCCGACATATTATATCTAACCTAGCGACCCGCCCCGGCTTCGCACGGGTGCAATGCTGATCACTACATAGTATTAAACAAAGTCGCTTCCCGCTGTCTATCTGTCTCTATGTATGCTTAGATCTTGAAAAGTTCGCTACGGATTTTGATGCGGTTTTTTTTTATAGATAAGAGTGATTCAAGAGGAAGGTTTATATGTATAATACATGCATAATATAGTAGAGAAACACTGATAATTTTAGAGCCATTATTTCTCGTAAAAAGTATAGGATAAAAAATCGTTATTGTGGGTTATCCCTAAGAGATAGACATATACCATTGTGGATTTTTTGTAGAGCTTTTTAAAGTGTACAATACTGTAGTACATTATTTTGATCTATCTCGAATGGTTCAGCCAGCGTTTACAATGTAAGCGCAAAACAATGTGTTTTTTTACGACATCACATTAGAAACCTCTAAAATTATCAGTGTTTCTCTACTATATTATGCATGTATTATACATATAAACCTTCCTCTTGAATCATTCTATCTATTAAAAAAAACCGCATCAAAATCCGTTGCAGAGTTTTAAAGATCTAAGCATATATAGGGACAGACAGACAGGAAAGCGACTTTGTTTTATACTATGTAATGATAATGATGATGATAATGAAGAGCCCGCTCGCGGTGCTTGACCGGTTAAGGATTATAGTGCTAATTCATTGTTTCATATGTTCCAAAAATGTGTCTCCTCAACATCGTAAATAACGCAACGAATTTTGTTGAACTGTCGAAAAGAAAGCCATCGCTACTGTTAGTGTGTCAGGCAAATAACCCTACTGCTTTTCTTAACTTGTGGTTGGTAGTTTAATTGACTTTTGTGCAAGGATTACGAGAGAATAAAAGTTAATTTCATTAGGGGTCGTTTAGTTAAGGTCGAGGGGCTCGTGGCTATGTAATAACAGCTGCATGTGTTGATAGATCAGGTTAAGTTACGCTTACCGCGATCGGTCCGTGGATGCTTGACCATCTTTACTTACCGAGACCCCTGCGAGCCACGGAAAGCACGTTAAGCGGTTGGTCCCGGCTGTCATTCGTGGATCTTTGACAGTCGTTACGGGTAGTCAGAAGAGAAGCAAAAGTCTGACAACCAGTCTTACCAAGGGGTATCGTATTACCCAGTAACTGGGTTGTGGAGGTCAGATAGGCAGTCACTCAACGTAAAATACTGTATTCAGCTGCATCCGGTTAGACTGAAAGCCGACCCCTTAAAAGTTGGGAAAAGACTAGGCAGATGACGAAGAGTTAATTTCGTTCTCAATTTTAATGGAAAAATGAAAACTGCTCTTTTGCTCTTTTTATGCTGCACCGGTTGACGTCATCACGTCAAGTCTGACTGTCGCAGAAAATTGGCGTTCGTGCGTGAAACGTGGCTCTGTCTAACAAAGGGTGAGACATTATGCTGAGCGATCGCCGTTTTGCATGCATGCGCCAACTATTGTGTTCGTGTGTTTTATTTATTTTTAGGGTTCCGTACCTAAAAAAGAAAAACGGAACCCTTACAAGATCACTTCGATGTTCGTTTGTCTGTCTATCTCTGAATACCCTTTTTCTCAGGAACGAGTTATCGAGTTGAAATTAATATCAAATACTCAAGGCTGCAATCTCTTGAAGTGATAAGAAAAACAAACTTCTAAGTTAACGCAATCAAAAGATACGGGCGTTTATGTTCCCTTTATGCCGCATATTTTGACATTCGCAAGGGAATCAAAACCTGTAGGGTACTTCCCGTTGACCTAGAATCACGAAACTCGGCAAGAAAAAATTCCGGAAACTGAAAATTTTAAATTACATAAGAAAAAAATCCCACGATTATCTATTTACATATTATTTATTTATTTACTGAATACTTCAAGCACATAAATGTACATACCTACAAATTTGTATGGAACCCTCGGAGCGCGAGTCCTACACGCACGATTAATTTTAATTTTTTCTTGTAACTGTCAATAAATACATAATTACATTAAACTCAAACTTAACATTTGCAGGCACTTTTGTACTGTCAAAGAGTCGGTCAATCAGTCAGAAAGTTGCAGATCTCTATGGAGAAGAACGGGCACGAACATCCAAGCACACTCTTTTACATCAAGATATTACAAAATTCTGGGTAAATAATTATTAAAACTACGTTGTTTCATGTTTGAAGCTTTATTAATGTTAGCACAGTGGCTAAATATTTATATGCACGAAACAAATATTTGTATAGATATTTGCAGATAGCTTTTTTGGAGCAATATTTAATGTTTCTGAACAGAAATATAATAAAACTTAGACAAAATGAAATCTACTGTTTGACAAGCCCAGAGTTTTGCCAATAACTCGGTTTTCAGCTTGCCGTGTCGTCATGGAAAGTTATAAGACAGACTCTTCGACTCGGAAGTAATATCAGCCTCGTGTTCTGTTAAGAAGGTATATATTTAGAAAATACACACAGAAGTACTTTCTACTAACATCAAACTCTCTAATCTCACCACATGTCGTTCCATGTTCCCCGTTTCCACCATTTTAAAGACAGAATGAATCACCCCCACAAAAGTTTTAGTAATTGACGATGAAATATGAATGCTCCTTTGAGAAAAAAATTTTTAGGGCTCCCCTTGGTATTAGAAAACTTTTCAATTTAATTCTACCTACATAGGAATGAAAATGCAAAAAAACTCCGGCTATGTTAGAAAAAAGGGTAATTGAATGATAGACTGATTGAAGTGAACGATGATGGATCGTTCAATGTGAGTGAACGTCGTGCCGCTGACAGAATGAATGAATGATCGAATGGAAATAGAAGAATGGTTACTTGTTGATCGGGGGAATGGAAAAATTGAGAGTGTACTCGTATTTTTGCAATTTATTTCTACATGTTTATTGATTCGTGTGGAGTTGAGCGTACTTCTAATGTTTGTATTATTTGTCTCTTCTTGTTAGCGTACTTGGATTAACAATTTTATACATATGTATATTATGTGCCTCGCCACGAAGCTGTACAGGGTGGATGTTTGATACAGGGCAATAGGGCAGGTACCGTAACAGTTTTAGGCTTGTAGCTACAGGAAAATGGTCTTAGGAGTCCTTAACTTCTTGAGATATGTTGATTTACATTCACAGATTTTGAAAGAAATGTACAGACAGCAACAAAATGGGCAGTTTTCACAAAAAAACTTTTTTCATGCCAATCGGTCCTGTTTCATAAAATGATCAAAAAACTCTAAATCTTATCAAATCAAATTTATTCGTAAATGCAGGTTTTATTAAAAAAAGATGTTACAAGTAATAAGATGGTCAGTTCGCTACATTTTAATCGAGTGCATACAAATAATAATATATTAGGTCTTTACCTATGAAATTGCCATTCTGCAGTACTGGCCATTTCAAATCAAAATAATTTTTGTTTGGCTAAGAATTCTAATTTCAAATTAATTTTATTTTAAAACCATGGAATTTTGTTTCCAAAAGTAGTCATTTGTTTATTGATTAGTGTTACATTTTCATAGCATTTCAATCTTTTTCGTCATCATGGATACGTTAAAAATTCGAGTAATTATGGAATATGAGTACCGTCGTGGCAGCAACGCGGCACAAGCGGCGCGCAACATCAACGACGTTTACGGAGCTAACACTACAAACCAACGTGCCACCTGTTATTGGTTTGCTCGCTTCCGTTCTGGAAATTTCGACCTGAAAAATGAACCTCGCGGTCGTCCGAAGACTTTGGTCGACAGTGACGAATTAAAGGCGATTGTGGAAGCTGATGATACACAATCTACGGCTGAATTAGCAGCAGCTTTCGAAGTTAGCGTCAAAACAATATTGGTCCATTTGCGTCAAACTGGCAAGGTAAAAAAGCTTGACAAATGGGTGCCCCACTTATCCCCCCCACTTACCCCAATTATCGCCAGCGCTAAGTACGCGTCGAGACGTGCCTTGCACTGCTCAACAGACACACAAATGAAGGAATTTTGAACCGCATTGTTACCTTCGATGAAAAATGGATTCGGTTTGATAACCGCAAGCGCTCAGCAAATTGGTTGGATCCTGGTTCAGCACCTAAACAATGCCCTACGAAAACTTACCCCTAGAAAAGTGATGGTCACTGTTTGGTGGTCTAGCGCCGGTGTGATTCATCACAGCTTCTTACCAAACGGGATGAGCGTTACTGCAGATGTGTACTGTGAAGAACTGAACACAATGATGGAGAAGCTGGCACATCTCCAACCAGCATTGGTCAATCGCTCGTCTCCGCTGCTCCTGCACGACAACGCGCGACCTCATACTGCACAGCAGACGGTCTCCAAGTTGCAAGAACTGGGGTTGGAAGCTCTCCGTCATCCGCCCTACTCAGCAGACCTTGCGCCTACAGACTACTACTTTTTCCAGAATTTGGATAACTTCGTGGCGGGAACAAAATTCAATACCCGAGAGGCAGTACAAAATGCCTTGAAGAATTTGTTGCCTCCCGTCCACCGGATTTCTTTAAGAAGGGCATCGATAAACTGCCACTGCGTTGGCAAAGATGCATTGATTGCATGGGTGATTACTTCGATTAATACAAATAAAAAATACATAAAAAAAAATCGTTTAAATTTTTTCATACAAAACGGCAATTTCATAGGTTAATGGGTATTTACCCAAAGTCTGGGATTTTACCGGGTATATGCCCATCTCTACGCCCACCCCAATATAGTTGGGAATAGACCAGGCAGATGATGCAGATGATGACTTGTTAGGTGGAGTACCGGTACACGTCTGAAAGCGGTACCTAGGTACAGAAATGGTAAGGACCTCTAAGTACCGATACAGAATCTATAGTTTTGGTACCGGTTCCAAGCCCGGCTTACAATATCACTCCGAAATAAAAACATTCTGTGAATATATACTCGTAGTATATAAAACAAAGTCGCTTTTCGTGTCTGTCTGTGCGTAGTTCTTCTAATCTGCGTAACAGATTTTGATGCGGTTTTCACCATAATTTAGATAATGAATTCCGGAAGGTGTATGGGTATAAATGATAAATGATAAATGATAAATGATTTATTTTCTGTAAGTAGGTTTGTACAAACACTTTTACATGTCAATCATATTTTTTAAACTAGATGAGGTCGGCGTTTCCTATCTGACTACTCTGAGAAGAAAGGCCGAAACAAACTCAGAGGTCACAGTCTCTTTTAAAGTCCAGACATAATCTTGGTCAGATCATGTGAAGACCATGCAGATTGGTGTCTGAAATGGTCTTTTGAGTAAAGAACCACACAGATTGAGCGGACCTGTCCAGTCAGTGCACGCATTTGTCAAAAATTGTGTAGCTCAACTCGAACTTGAGGAGCCTTACGATTCGACGAACAATACCAATGAAAGGACATTTGGGTAGGCCGCATAAATTACTCAAACTGCCAGACCATGATTAAAACTAACTAAGAAGGAAAAAAGAAAAAAGAAATTACCCACATAGTCTTCACACTCACAATAATAATAATAAAAAATAAGATACTATACAAAGTAAATATCCATGTCATTGTTTATATAAAATTCATCAATGTCAATGTGTATACAGTGTGTCCGGACATGGACTAGCGATATTCTAAATACTTAAATATAAGCTATTTTAAAGTACTATTACACTATAGGCTTGGGTCCAATACACTTCCCCGCTATGTGGCAGCCATTTTGTTTTTTTTGTTGAAATATGCTCTATGCGAGTACAAAAAAAATCATATATCTCAAAGTTTTAGTCATACTGAGATAAAAATAGGCTTATTCGGAAGGCAATAATATTGTCTACCGTCTGCATTACAAAGCAATGTGTTCACAATTCCATAACTTTTGAAAAAAAATGTGAAAGTCGAAAAAAAAATCAAAAAATTATGCAATTCAACCAATAATGGTTAATTACTACAAAAACAACCCCGAGAACTTTTTTATTTTTTATACTAGATCGACAGTTTTTGAGCTACGCTACAATGCAACATAAAATTCACAACTGTATGTTTAATACTTTAAGAGTTATTGTTGTTTGAACATAGCGTATGCGCAAGCACAAAACGTCTTTGTTAACCGCCAGAGTGTCATTTATGGCATTCACTGTATTCCATCTGAGAGCAGGCGAGAAATACTGTTCGTTACTACCGTGAGTAAGCGAGATAGAACGTATTAGTCCACTACCTGAAACAAAATCAGTTTTAAGGACAAATTATTAGTTGGGTTAGTTTAGTTGTCCCTCGCCCTGCGTTGTGATCGCTATCGCTACTTTCACTTACCGTCCGTGCTGTTTACGTGCTGCGTTAGTGTTTTGTATTTAAAAGTGTGATAAAGTATGGCACAGCGTCAATATTCATCGCAACATATTGCTGACATACACTTTGTGTATGGCTTTTGCAATGGAAGTGCAAATTTGGCTGTACAAGAATATCGACGAAGGTACCCTAACAGGCCTACACCGAGTCGCCAAACTTTTATCGACGTGCATTCAAGATTAGCGGAAAGAGGTATTCAAAGAGCTGTTAATGAACGCAATCGCTTGGTATCGCCCGAAGATGAAGAAGAAGTGCTTAGACTAATAACCAATGATCCTAGACTAAGCGTTAGACGGATTTCAGTGCAACTTCGAATGTCTAAGTGGCATGTATGGAGAATTTTGAAAAGAGAAGGGTTACACCCTTATCATTTTCGACGGGTTCAAGACGTGATCGAACCAGATTTTGCTGCGAGATCTGTGTTTTGTTCGTGGATAAATAGAAATTTGAGACAGAACCGTAATTTTTTACAAAGAATACTGTGGACTGATGAAGCCAAATTTACAAGAGCTGGGATTACAAACCACAGAAACGACCATCTCTGGTGCTCCGCAAATCCAAGGGCGGTGCGCCCAAGCTCATTTCAACATGAATTCTCAGTAAATGTGTGGGCCGGCATAATCAACGATAGGCTGATAGGGCCATTGGAATTGCCACCTACATTAAACGGCGCTAGATTTTTAGAATTCTTACAGACACAGTTTGCGGACAGCCTCATGGACCTACCTCTATCATACCGTCGGCGTATGTGGTTCCAGCTCGATGGTGCACCCGCGCATTTTTCTCGAGCAGTGAGAGAATATTTAAATAATAATCTACAGCCGTGGATCGGTCGTGGTGGTGTAGTAGCGTGGCCGCCTCGCTCACCCGATTTGACACCCTTGGATTATTTTTTGTGGGGTCATATGAAACAAAAAGTATACGCTACAGTTCCAAATACCAGGGAAGAACTCGTCGCAAAAATTATGGCAGCCGCCGAAGAAATTAGATCCGATTTGGATTTAATTAGGCGCTCATCAACCCAGGTGGCACAGAGAGCCGTAGTGTGTCTACAAGCTGGAGGTGGCCACTTTGAGCAACTGCTTTAGATATTTTAATCTTCATTTAATATTGGAAAAAACATTAAATAAAATTCAATATGAATGTTATGTTTTTTTAATGATTTCCTGTTTAGGGTTCCGACAAAGGCCTTTTGTGCTTGCGCATACGCTATGTTCATACAACAATAACTCTTAAAGTATTAGACATACAGTTGTGAATTTTATGTTGTATTGTAGCTTAAATTAACAAATAGACAAAACCATTATATTCATATGCTTAATAAGCACATGCACTTTTTAGTTAGTCATTATAGTGACAAGCTTGTGTATTTTGACACCAATAGTTTCATAGAAACATTAAAGTCGACTAGGGATACTGTGTATCTGCCTGTTAGTTTTAGACACATAACAGCAAGGCTGTTAGCTTTCTATATAAACTCAGACATAAGTATTATGTCGAAGTCATGTATTATTAACACCGCAACAGTTAGTAACAATAATACTAACAATACAGTGGTTAGCCTTAATGAATGTAGCTCAAATGCTATAAATATTTATACAAATTGTACGAAGGAGGTTCCATTTCCCTCTCGCACTATGAGCTCACTGCCTAGTGATGACATTGAAGTCGTGGGATTAACTCCGGATAATCATTTAAACTAGTTTGTAAGACAACAGAAGGTACCAGTAATAAAATATTTACACCTAACAACAACAACATGGTATCTTCTTGCTCTAAAATAAATAAATATCAAAAAGGAGATCAGCAGAATGCCTTGAAATTATTTCATCAAAATATTCAAGGTATTTCTTCCAAATTACTAGAAATTGAAATGTTTTTAGAAAAAACAAAGTTTGACATTGTTTGCTGTACTGAACATTGGTTAAAGGATTACCAAATGCTAATTAATTATAAGAACTATACTGTGGGCAGTTGTTTTAACCGTAAATCTATGTTGCGTGGAGGTTCGTTAATCTTGATAAAGAATTGTTTAAAATCCAAGCAACGTAATGACATAGTGAGTTTATCAATTGAACATTGCATCGAACTGTCCTGTGTTGAGCTAGATAAGTATGTTGTAGTGTGCGTTTACAGACCCCCTAATTATCAAAACTTTTCTTTATTTGAGTCAATAATGGATGATGTCCTAGCGAAACTTGCATCTAATAACAAAGCCGCAATTATTTGTGGTGATTTTAATATTAATATTTTAGAAAATAGTTCAAATAGCAGTAGATTATTAAGCCTTTTCAAATCTTTCAATTTATCTAATGTTTTTACAGAACCTACTAGAGTAACTCCAACTTCTGCTACTTGCATCGATAATGTTTTTTGCGATTGTGATTATTTAGATAAAGCCATCGTAAATTATCTGCCATCTGATCATAGTGGACAAATGGTGACTTTTAAGTTTAAAACACCTTTGCAAAAAGTGCAAATTCAATTTAGACCAATAACGACTGGTAAACTAAATAGATTCAATAGTACCCTAAATAATAAGTTAAATGATGTGGACCATAACATAGATGATGCAAATAAATTGTACGAGAATTTCTTTTCAGTAGTGCACACTCAATTCAATAACACCTTTGAAAAGAAAACAAGAAATATTTGCCCTAATTTTATATTTAGTGACTGGGCAACTAGGGGTATTAGGATAAGCAGAGAAAGACTGTTCGAGCTGTATGGCCTTAAGCCTTACATCAATACTGATACTTTCAACAAGCATGTTGCTACTTATTCAAAAATTTTTAGAAATACCTGCAAGATAGCCAAAGCACTGTACATCAGCAACAAAATTAAATCAGCAGAAAACAAAATAAAAACAGTTTGGAAAATTATAAATAACGAAACTAGTAGGAATAAAAAACGAAACACTGATTACACATTGGAGACTTCACGTGGTGCCATAAGCTCTAACTCAGAAGTAGCTCAAGAGTTTGTAAATTTCTTTACTAATATACCTTCAAAAACGACGGAAGCCTTAAACTCTTCAGCCGACGTATCAATTGAATTATTAAGAGCGAACGTTCCAGGCTGCCCGGTTGAATTTCAATTTAAACATATAAACTCTATGATAGTTATGAAAGCCTTTCGACAAATCAAAATCAAATTGACCGAAGATCTATGGGGTATGTCTATCAAAGTTTGTAAATCCATAATCGAGACTATAGCACCATACTTAGCTTTAGTATTTAATTTGTGTGTAGATCAAGGAGTCTTCCCAGATTTAATGAAATACAGTAAGGTTATTCCACTTTTTAAATCTGGGGACAGCAAAGACACCAATAATTATAGACCAGTATCCGTGTTGCCAGTATTCAGCAAGGTATTCGAAAAGGTAATGCTCAATCAAATGCTTAATCATTTTAACAACAACAAAATCTTACACGACCAGCAATATGGCTTCACCAAAGGCTGTTGTACAACCGACGCCGGTGTCACTTTATTAAAACACATATTTACAGCGTGGGAGGAGGCCCAAGATGCCATAGGAATCTTTTGTGACCTCTCCAAGGCATTTGACTGCGTTAATCATGAAACCTTGCTCTTGAAACTTGAGCATTACGGATTAGGTAAACTTGCGCTCAGTTTAGTAAAATCTTATTTAAATGATAGACAACAAAAAGTTCAAATAAACGGGGTCAATTCACTTGGTTTAAAAGTAAAAATGGGTGTTCCACAAGGCTCGATGTTAGGTCCTTTCCTCTTTTTAGTATATATTAATGATCTACCCCATTTATTAAAAAACCAACCAAAAATGGTGTTATTTGCTGACGATACTTCCTTAATTTTTAAGATAAATAGACGTGCATCAAATCTTGACGACGTAAATAACGCCTTACTGCAGGTGCAAAATTGGTTCACTGCTAATAATTTAGTGTTAAATGGAAAAAAAACTAAATGCATAAGATTTGCTTTACCAAATGTTAAAAGTAGTGATTGTGACATAGTATTGAATAAAGAGAAACTAGAATTCGTCGATAAAACTGTTTTCCTGGGGATCACGCTCGACTCAAAGCTGCAATGGGGTCCTCATATAACATCTCTTGAAGGACGGCTTAGTTCAGCAGCATATGCTGTAAGAAAAATCCGTCAATTTACTAATGTAGATACCGCGAGACTAGTCTATTTCAGTTACTTTCATAGTATCATGTCTTACGGTATTTTACTATGGGGACGGGCTGCAGATATCGAGTCTATTTTTATTCTGCAGAAAAGAGCCATCAGAGCAATATATGGCCTCCGCAGGCGCGATTCTCTAAGGGAACTGTTTAAGGATATTAATATCATGACGGTACCTTGTCAATACATCTATGAAAACATCATGTACGTAAGGAAAAATCTAAATCTTTTCACTAAAAGAGGTGACAGACACACCTATAGGACCAGAAATAGGGACCAATTAGTTCAACCAGGCTTCAGACTGGCTAAAGTAGACTCATCCTTCATGGGGTACTGTTTAAAATGCTACAATAAAATACCTCCCCACATACTCCAACTCAACGAAACTAAATTCAAATCTTATATAAAACGCACACTATGCAGCCAAGCATATTATAAGTTGGGGGATTACATCGCTGACAAAAATGCTTGGTTCACCGCTGGTCCTGCTCCACAAGGGCGCATAAACTAATTAATTAGCATTCGAAAATATAGTTGTGAGCTGCTGAAGATTGAAAAAACTATCTTTGTATTGTATAAATTCAATCTCTTAATATTGTATAATTGCATAACATACGTGTGAGCACTATGCAACTAAACTATAAAGCTACCATTTACTGGGTACGTCTTTCATTGACTTGAATGTGTCCTGGCGGCTGAGGGTATGTCATGCTCACTCAAATGTCTCGCTGGTGGTGGCGTGTGTGTTGGATCATTGAGTTCCCTTCAAAATGGTTGAGCTAAATGGTGCTGATCCATACGTCATGTTCGTGAACGGGCGCCGCCAGTAGGGACTGGTCATCTCTTAGCCGCCACGGCTTATTTTAATTTTAATCTAAGTATTTTCATTTCTGAATTGTTATTTTTTTGTTTTTGTTTTTATCTTTTTTAGTACGGACGCTTTTAACGTGCACGTCTTTCTACATCGTTCTCACATGTATAATTTCAACTTGAATGATGTAACCAAAATTTTGTAACAATTTTTATGATTCAAAAGAGTGTCCGTGGAGTTTCTTGCCCGTTCTTCTCCACAGGTACCTACGCTTTGGAATGGGCAACTAGCTTCATCTTTCTGACTGACCGACCCCTTGACAATTCAAAAGTGCCTGTAATTGGTTTACTTGAAATAAATGCTTTGAGTTTGAGTTTGAGTTTGCTTAGCTCAAAAACTGTCGATCTAGTATAAAAAATAAAAAAGCTCTCGGGGTTGTTTTTGTAGTAATTAACAATTATTGGTTGAATTGCATAATTTTTTGTTTTTTTTTTCGACTTTCACATTTTTTTTCAAAAGTTATGGAAATGTGAACATATTGCTTTGTAGTGCAGACGGTAGACAATATTATTGCCTTTCGAATAAGCCTATTTTTATCTCAGTATGACTAAAACTTTGAGATATATGATTTTTTTTGTACTCGCATAGAGCATACTTCAACAAAAAAAACAAAATGGCTGCCACATAGCGGGGAAGTATATTGGACCTAAGCCTATAGTGTAATTGTACTTTAAAATAGCTTATATTTAAGTATTTAGAATATCGCTAGTCCATGTCCGGACACACTGTATAAAAATCCGGACATCATCTTTGATCTTTGAGGACCATGTAGATTGGTGTCTGAAGTGGTATTTTGAGGGAAGAACCACACAGATTGAGTGGACCTGTGCAGTCAGTGCACGCATTCGTCAGTAACCGTGCAGCTCAACTCAGAACTTAAGGAGCTCAACGATTCGACGAGCAATACCAAGGACAGAACATTTGTGTAGACCGCATACACCACTCAAACTGCCAGACCATGATTAAAACGGAAACAATGACCCACATAGTCCTCACATTCACAATAATTAAAATAATATAAGACTTTAAACAGTAAATGTTCATGTCATGTCATAAATAGATATTTAGAAAGAAAAAAAATAACAAAAGTGTAAATCAGCAAAATAAAAAATAAACAACATTCACTGTCTAGACCTATTGGAGCAGCTCAATCCCAAGCGTTTTTGTCCTCAATATAGTCTTTTACAGTATAATAGGCTTTCTGGCATAGTTTTAGCTTTATAAAAGATTTGAATTTATTAATGCTTAGTTCTTGAATGTGGCTAGGAAGTTTATTATAAAAACGTATACATTGGCATCTAAACGAGCCACCTATTTTCTTGAGCCTTGTTGTAGGAACAACAAATTTATGTTTGTTCCTAGTATTTATATTATGGATATCACTGTATTTCTTAAACAGATTAATATTTTTATGTGCATACAAAAGATTATCATAAATGTACTGAGAAGGCACAGTCATTATATTAATCTCTTTAAATTTGTCTCTGAGGGAGTGTCTGGGACTTAATTTATAAATGGAACGAATTGCCCTTTTTTGTAAAATAAAAATTATCTGAATTACGGCGGCATTTCCCCACAACAGAATACCGTATGACATCACACTATGAAAATAACTAAAGTAAACTAAACGGGCTGTCTCTAAATCAGTTAAGACACGAATTTTCCTAACGGCGTATGCTGCAGAGCTAAGCTTTTTTGACAATTTATCTATATGGGGGCCCCATTGAAGCTTGGCATCCAAAGTTATGCCTAAGAATACTGTGGTATTTTCGGGTTTTAACTCTTCACCCTTTATGAGAACACTAGTTTCTACTTGTCTAACATTTGGTATCGTAAACTTAATACATTTGGTTTTTTTTTCGTTAAGAAGTAAATTATTAACATTAAACCAGTTAACTACTTTTGCGAGGGCACTATTTATACTGTCAGTAACCAGCTGTTGACGTTTGAGTTTAAATAAAAGTGAAGTGTCATCTGCAAACAACACTATATCATGTTCATCCTTTATGAGGTAAGGCAAGTCATTGATATAAACAATAAATAAAAATGGTCCAAGTATTGAGCCCTGTGGGACCCCCATTCTTACTACAGATCCGGGTGACCTTTTCCCGTTAACATCAACTCTCTGAATCCTATCACTTAAGTAAGAAGTGAGAAGATCCAGAGAGGCGTTCCGGATTCCGTAGTGGTGAAGTTTCCTGATTAAGGTTTCATGAAGAACACAATCGAATGCCTTGGACAAATCACAAAAGATGCCCAAAGCATCGCATTTGTCCTCCCATGTATTATAAATATGTCCTAAAAGTTCAACTCCGGCATCGGTAGTTGAACGACCCCTTGTAAAACCGAACTGTTTATTATTCAGTAATTTATTGTTATTGAAAAATCTTTTCAATTGATTTAAAATAAGTTTTTCATAAATTTTACTAAAGGTGGGTAGTACGGAAATAGGTCTATAATTAGTAGGGTCTGATGTACTACCTGATTTAAACAACGGTATTATTTTACTGTGTTTCATAAGATCAGGAAACTCACCACATTGAATACAGTTATTAAATATAACAGCTAAAGTAGGTGCTACAATGTTTATAATTGTCTTAGCAACATCCACAGAATTACCCCATAGATCTGCAGTCTTTTTAACATTTAACATGTGAAAAGTTTTAATTATATCTGTACAAGTGACAAATTCGAAGTGAAATTCCGAATCAGAAACTGGAACGTTTTCCTTAAGTAAAGACTCTGCAGCAGTGGGTGATGAGCTTAGAGATTTAGTGGTTGACACAGGAATCTCTGCAAAGAAATTTTCAAAGGCCGCGGCAACCTGGGAATCTGATCTAATTACATTGTCATCAATAGCAAGGCTGTAGTCACTACTTCGGTTGCATGACCTTCCTGTTTCGCTATTAATGACATTCCAAGTCATTTTAATAATGTTATTACTATTTTTAATTTTTGAACTCAAATAACGTGACTTGGCCATACTACAGACTGTTTTAAATATTTTAGAATAATTTTTAACATATAAATTAAATTCAGCAGTGTTTATACAAATTCGTTCATATAATTCATAAAGTCTTTTTCTACTTTTATGTATACCAATGGTGGCCCAGTCACTGAAGGAAGCGTTACTATTGACTGATAATGTCTTTGGAATGAATGTTTTATCAAATTGTGTGCAATACATATTAAAAAAATCATTACATTGTTTGTTAGGGTCATCATTAGTCAACAGAAGTGGTAATTTACTTAAGAGTTTAGTTTTAAATGTTTCTAAGCGTTTAGTTGTTTTTGGGTTAACAGTGATATCTTTTTTAATAACTTTTTTGTTTTGATTTGTAATAGTGATCAGCTGTCCGCAATGATCTGAGTCTATTAAATTAATCATTTCTTTGTGGTTTGGTATAATATCTGTATAAATGTTATCTAGGCATGTGGCACTAGTAGGAGTTATTCTAGAGGGCTCCAAAAATAGGTTAACAAGATTGTATGACTGAAACAAACTTATGATTTTAGTACTTAACCCAGAATTTTCTAACAAATTAACATTGAAATCACCGCAAGTGATGATGGACTTGTTTGTATTACAGATTTTGTGCAACACTTCATCCATAACCTTTTCAAAACAATCATACAATCCTGAAGGAGGTCTGTATACACTTAATATAATGAACTGCTCCAATTCTATACAGGCTATTTCAATTGTCCGCTCAACAGAGAGGCTCACAATGTCCTTTCGGTCCTTAAATTTAAGCTGGTTATGTACTAAAATTAATGAGCCACCATGTATAGCATTTACTCTGCTGAATGAACTACCAACCTGGTGATTACTAAAATTGAACATGAACTGGTGGCTTTTAAGCCAATGTTCTGTCATACAAAGAATATCTACATTATAACAATTCAGGAATAATTCTACTTCTAAGTCTTTGTTTAAAAAACCTTGAATGTTCTGATGCACCAGATTGATACTGTTTAATTTGTTTACACTTTCATTTGAGTTATTAATTGCCTTAGTTCCATTTTTGCTAGAGGTTGCCTCTATTGTCCTAATTTCTAATTTAAATGATGATTAATGTCATTAATTTTGAGCAAATTATTGACAGAACAGTTTAAAATGTCTTTGCATTGCTCAAAAGGAGCAATTTGTTTAGCCAAAGTTTTGGCTGAAATAGAAAAAAAATATGATAGCGACATTACATTACATATACATTTATACATAATTATAAACTTTATATGTAAACTTTATAATGAAATCTTGATGTTTTGTCAAGTCGTAAAAACCGTACGGAACAGGGGCGGGTCGCTGGTGTATACATAAAAAAACAGTCTGGAATCAAAAAGTTGTACATTTAGAACAAGGGCTGAACGGAATATTAATGAATGTGAAGTAAAAAAAGCTTAATTTTGTTTATACCAAGTCTAGCAGAAAGCTTGGCTTGTAATTGACAAGTTCTTTTTTTTCATTGTTTTTCGCGTAAGTCTTTGGTTTAGAATAAATTTGAAGTCTAGTTTTCAATTTGGTGTTTGTGTGTCAAAACTAGGATTTAGTTTGGAAGTAAGTAACGGCTGTAACTGATTTTGTTTCCAATAATTAAAAACATGTTTTTTTACATTTTGAACAATTGAGATGGCAGTTTCTCAAAATTAATCTAAGTTCATAGAGACTTATTAAATGACTATTTCATGAAATATCAATCAATGGGATAATATGCACTTGGAGGTTGTGGGTTGCAGCTGATAATCAGCGTCAGGTGATACACACTGTGTTGTCATCTGACAGTGCAACCTGTGTGCGCCCGACAATTATGTATTGCGAAGGCGACAGCCACGTCTATTGGCGGTGCCCAGTAGTAGGACCAATCTACTGGGTAAAGCTCCTATGACGCGCACCTTACGTGTACTTAACGACGTAGCAGACGGGATAGATCTTTTTACTTGTTCTCTGAGTGAGTTCACAAAAACCACGATGTACATTATATGTTATGGC